>CM053622.1:111473811-111490968 GCA_028646595.1 Phalanger gymnotis
CATCCATCCATCCATCCATCCATCCATCCATCCATCCATCCGTCTGTCTGTCTGTCTGTCTGTCTGTCCGTCCGTCCGTCCGTCCGTCCGTCCGTCCGTCCGTCCGTCCGTCCGTCCGTCCGTCCGTCTATCTATCTATCTATCTATCTATCTATCTATCTATCTATCTATCTATCTATCTATCTGATATGTCTGTGTTTTTCAATATATGATAGCTAGTAACTGATCCTATAAGGAAGCAAGAATAAACATCTTAAACTGTAGGAAGAGCATTCTACTATTGCTAAGCATATTGATTTTTTTTTAATGCATTGGGAAAATATACACACAAAATAAAAGCCTAGATTTGACGGACCTCAGAGGTGCCCCAGTCTAGCCTATGCCTGAGAAGGAATACTTTTCATACAATGCCTGATAAGTAGTCTCTCAGCCTTTACTTGAAAATGACCAACAGTAGAGAACTCACTAGCTATGAGACAGCCCATTTCACTTTTGGACTTGTTAGGATTTTATGCCCCTTTATTAAGCTGAAAGATGCCTTTAAGCAATTTCTACCAATTAACCCTAGTTTTTTTCCCCTTTAAGACCAAGTAGAACAGCTACAGTCATCCTTCAACAAGTCAATTTTTTAGATATTTGATCATTGAATATTCTTATTCCTGTATACCATTTATTCTCTAAGTTGAACAACACCTGTTCCTCAAACATATCTTTGGATGGTGTGGTCTCAATAACTTAGAAGGCATAGTCTCATTATCAAATAAATCTCAGATCCATTATATCATTTGTTGTGTGTGAAAACAGATAAGAATAGGGTCAATCGGGGGTCCTCCTTGGACAATCTGAGGAAATCAGAAGAAAAATCCCAGGAGGAGGTTTGGTCCTTTGGAAGAGTAAACATCTCCAGGCTACAGTCCGGGTTAACAACAAGCAGCAAACTGCTGGTTTGAGAGGCTGCCCCAGCCCCAGCCCCAGCCCCAGCCACAGGAAGTTTTACTCCAGGAATAGTGAAGGGAGTTGGGCTTCTGAGATGAGGAAGATGGAGGGAACCTCTGCTGACAAGGAACACCAGACCCAGGTGTGCTGCAGAGAGTGGCAGGGGCCAGAAGGAAACAGCACACTAACGGTAAGTGCAGAAGCAATGGGGCAGATTGCCCCTGGCTGTGGGAACTTACAGGAAGTTGGAGTTTGGCTTTGGTTCCAGTCTAGAGGGGAGAACTGAAGATCTGGGGCAAGTGTGCCATCTCCCATACGCCAGGAATAGAGGTGATTAAAAGCTATTATTTAAAAAAAATGCACAGGCAAAGGAGAAAGAATCTAACCATAGAAGGTTATTTTTGTTTGTCCTTCATTCTTGAAAAGGACCATGACATCAGGGAGATGATGAAGTCACTTGCAGTTGACTTTTATTGGGGAAGGTTGTGCAAGATCACCAGCCTCATTTTCTCCTCCAGAGCAATCTGGGTCCAGTGACCAGATATTCATCAGGATGACTGAAAATGGCAAAGAGTGCAATGGGAGACCCTGGCCCTTTTAGGCTAAGGTCTTTTAAGGTTCTCACTTTGAGTGAGGTAATGCCCATTCAGTGAATAGGTCTCTTTAAGAAGTGAGTCAAAGGATGGCCCCTTTAATTTAAGAAAAAAAAACAAACAAACTGGGGACAGGGAAGACCCTCAAGGATGCTGGCCAAAAAGGAAACAGTTACTGTTTACATTCATTCTGAGCCAAGAGGGCCCAAAAACAGCCATCAAGTGGTGCTTAGGCAGGGACCTATTGTTGTCCAATCGATGAGCTCCAGAGTGAAATAGGTTTAAGCCTTGGTCTTTGAGAAAGAGATCTAGCCAGTAAACCCCAAGTTAACTAGGCAGCTTTCAAACATCAAAATTTACCTTCCTTTGGAGAAGCAGAGGCAGAGGCAGAGGCAGAGCCAGAGGCAGAGGCAGAGGCCTATACATATTTTCAAATTGCATGTAAAAACAATTTTTAATATTTGTTTTTAAAACTTTGAATTCTATATTCTCTCCCTTCCTCCTTTCCTTCCCACCTTCATGGAGAAGGAAAGCCATTAGATATTGATTACACATGTGTAGTAATCCAAAACATTTCCATAACAGTCATGTTGTAAAAGACTATATTTCCCAGCAACCTATCCTGCCCCCCAATTTATTCTATTTTCTTCTTTAACTCTGTCTCTCCTCAAAAGTGTTTGCTTCTGATAACCCCCTTCTCCTGAAGGATAAGATAGATTTTCATACCCAATTGAGTGTGTATGTTACTCTCTCCTTAAGCCAAATTTGATGAGAGTAAGATTCACTCATTCCCTCTCACCTCTTGCCTCTTCTTCTCCATTGTAAAAACTTTTTCTTGCCTCTTTTATGTGAGATAATTTACCCCATTCTATCTCTCCCTTTCTCCTCCCAATATTCTTCTCTCACCCCTTAATTTTATTTTTTAGGTATCATCCCTTCATATTCAATTCACCCTGTGCCCTCTGTCTATATATATGTATATTCTCTTTAACTACCCTAATACTGAGAAAGGTCTCATGAGTTACAAATATCATCTTTCCATATAGGAATGTAAACAGTTCAACTTTAAGAAGTCCTTTATGATTTTTCTTTCCTATTTACCTTTTCATGCTTCTCTTGATTCTTGTATTTGAAAGTCAGTTTTCTACTCAGCTCTGGTCTTTTCATCAAGAATGTTTGAAAGTCTTCTATTTCATTGAAAATTCATTTTTTTCCTCTGAAGCATTATACTCAGTTTTGCTGGGTAGCTGATTCTTGGTTTTAATCCTAGATCCTATCATATTCCAAGCCCTGCAATCCTTTAATGTAGAAGTTGCTAGATCTTGTATTATCTTGATTATATTTCCACAATATTAGAATTGTTTCTTTCTTTCTGCTTGAAATATTTTCTCCTTGGCCTGGGAACTCCAGAATTTGGCTACAATATTCCTAGGAATTTTCCTTTTGGAATCTCTTCCAGGAGGCACTTGGTGGATTCTTTCAATTTTTATGTTCCACACTGGTTCTAGAATAGCAGTGCAGTTTTCCTTGATAATTTCTTGAAAGACGATGTCTAGGCTCTTTTTTTGATTATAGCTTTCAGGTAGTCCAATCATTTTTAAAAGTATCTCTCTTGGATCTATTTTTCATGTCAGTTGTTTATCCAATGAGATATTTCACATTGTCTTCTATTTTTTCATTCTGTGGGTTTTGTTTTTTAATTTCTTGATTTCTCATAAAGTAATTAGCTTCCATTTGCTCTATTCTAATTTTTGAGGAGTTGTTTTCTTCAGTGAACTTTTGACCTCCTTTTCCATTTGGCCAATTCTGATTTTTAAGGCATTCTTCCCCTTGTTGGCATTTTGGACCTCTTTCGACATTTGGGTTAGTCTATTGGTGTTATTTTCTTCAGCATTTTTGGGGTCTCCTTTAGCAAACTGTTGACTCATTTTTGTTTCACTCTGTGTTTTTGTGGGTTTTGCTGCTCTAGAATTTTTTTTAGTGTCATTTTCTACAGGTAATTAGAGGGATTTGAAGGAGAGCTCAAGGAAGTAGATTGCTATAGTCATTGACTATTGTATCGTGTGTACCTAACCTATTACATTGATCCACCACTGTATTTCTTAGTCAGCACCAAGTAGTTTTGATGATTGCTGCTTAATAATGCAGTTGTAGTTCTGGTACAGCTAGGCTGCCTTCCCTTGCATTTTTTCTTCTTTAATTCTCTTGATATTCTTTTAAGTCAAGACTCTGGAAAAAAATTACAGTACAGCTTAGTCTGAAGAAATATGTTATTTCTGTCATTTTTGTTTTTCAGAGACCATCCCTTGGATAGAGACAGTAAATAAAAAATAAAAACCCTGTCAGCAAAGAAATAAAAAAAGTAAAATAAGCGAACAAAAGTCATAACCAATAATGGATTAGAAGAACATAATATTTTATATTGTATAATGTTCTATTATTTTATTTTAATTTTTCACCATCACATTTTAGAATTCTTCAGCATAACTCCTGTTTTGTATATGCCTTTATCAATACATGTTGTCTCCCCATATAGAATGTAAGCTCCTTAAAGTCAAGGACTTTTTCACTTCCATTTTTATCTCTGTAGCCTCAGTACCCAAAATGTGGGATGCAGTTAATAATGTATTATGGAAAATAAGGTCTATTAGCAGAATTTAAAATGAGATGCGATAAACAGAAACACTGATATTTTTGAATAATCTAAAGCCTAGTAAATAAGCAATCATGAAAGTATTCCATGTAAACCAAAATTTATTTCTTATAGCACAAATTAACAATGATTCATATTAAAATTAAGCTAGAACAACTACAAAGAGACATAGAGAGAAAAATAGGTGATCTAATTGGAATGTATGGAAACTTTACCTATCAGTAGTCATGATAGTAAGTAAGCCTTACTATTGCAGAAGCAAAAGAGAGGGTGGGTTAGCATAAAAATCAGTGAAGTTATTTTCCTCTTCTCTTTAGGCCCTGAATTTAATATAAATAATTGCTGCTTCTCAGATTGTAAACAAAATCCAACTCCCATAGCCCCCAATTCTGAGTTCAGTCTCACCTAGGCTATGAAGCTAATTATTGACTTCTGAAAGTTTCTATGACTCTTGTCACAACCAGAAATCCTAACTGGAGTGGAATCTTTAAAAAAATAGATATTTTCCTACTCACAAGCTGTTAAAATGGTTTCACTGAGGGAAAAATGAGAGAGAACCCTTATATTTCCACATTTTTAAACTTTAAGAGAATTTTTCTAAAGGAAGAAATAGCTTCTTACTAGCAAAGCCAATCATTCAATAATATATTTTAACACATAATTTTTATACTTTAGACACAAACTAGTAAAGATTTGTTCTTATTGGTAATGGCCTCTATTAAAAATATATTTGGGATTATAAATTTAAGGGCCAATAGAAGTCATCTCATTCATCTCATCTTACAAATGAGTCAAGTGAAATCCTCTTTCCCAAGGTCACTTACTTAGGTGGCAATTGTCAGAGCAGTGATTTGAATGCAGGTATTCCAGACCAACATCCTTTTTTAGAGAGGGGCCACAGTGAAGTTAAGGCTCAGTTTGGAGTCATGGAGACCTGATTTCAAATTCTGCTTTAGTCACTTTCTTGCTGTGTAACTAATTTAATTAAGGTCTCTGTGCCTCAATTTTTTCATCTGCACTTACTTCCCTGGGTTGTTATGATGTTCAGATAAGGGGATTTTGTAAACTTTAAATTTAAGCCTAACCCAGGCCTGCACAACCTGCGACCTGCCAAAGAATTTTAAGTGGCCCAAGAAAAATGTTGAGGAAAATCCTTACGTTTTTCATGGTCCACCCAAAATCCTTTGGTGGGCTCCAGGTTGTGGACACCTGACTTAACCTATTGTTATTAATGGTACTGTTATTATTGTTACCACAATTACTATCACTACATCTAATACCACTTCCACTCCCAATACTGCTACTCTACTACCATAACTACTATTACTACCACCACTACTACTATTGCTACTAAGACTAGTACTACTATGATGATAATTATAAGATTACAACTGCCCCCTTTATGGCCATCTAGTACTCCCAGTAACTGAGCGAATGTGTATTCAACATACCACTCTCTTTTTCATTAACATATGACTCATTTAGAGGGAATTAGAGGATCTCAATTCATTCCTAATTTAATATTTTGATTTAAAATTTCTCCCAATCACATACCATAGCCTTTGAAATCAATGTTTAATGAAATATTTCAATATGATTCTATACTTATGAAATTATCGCCCGTATTCATATGCATCAGTTGTTATTGTTGGTTATTTTTATGGTCCTGAAGGTTTTTTGTGAAATCAGGGGAGAGACAGAGAGCAAAGAACAGATATATATGTATATATATAATATACAAATAATAATTTATTTATATATAAACATATATGTAATATGCATATATATGTATGCAAAGTTATTCATAAAAATAATTTTAATAAAAGCTGATGGGAAAAAAACTGTCCTCCAATGCATAAGGAAACATTTTGAGTTTTAGCATTTTTAGCTATTTGTGGTTAGATTGTAATGAGTCCTAAGGGAGGGGCATACCATTTCACTAATCTCTAATGAACTTTGTGGAAATGGAAAATTTTAAACTTACTTTGCCAAAATCATTTTCTGATTTTTATTTTTGATAGTGGCTATTTTTTTCCTTCTTTCTCTATAGCCTCAGAAAGAAGTTATTGCTTCATTTTGTTCACCATCACTGAACAACCACCATTGGGTTCTGTTTTCTTTCTTTAAAGGGCACAATAGCTATTTTTGGCTGGAAATAGGCATTCACAAATGTCATCATGTACAATCTCGTCAGTGTTCTGAAAACATCCAAGTTCATGTTTTCCATTCAAAGTACTTTATTCATGTTTTGTTAATTTGACTTTTTTACTGTTTGATTCCTTTAGTTTATTCAAGGTCAATACTAGCAAGGGAAGAAACATAAAGGGTCGTTCTTGTTATTTAATTTATCCCTTTTTCCCACTTGGTTTGACAATCGACATACTGATAAGCTGTTATTCTAACAAATTGAAATTTATCACAAAGGGCTTGCTTTTTTTCTCCTGTGGTTAATAAGTGGGAAAAAAAAAACACAAATAAACACGGTAATGGATTGAAACAGACCATCAATTAGAACTTTTCTGGAAAAAAAAGTTCACAAAAGACAGAATAAAGGATATATATATATATATATACATATATATGTATGTGCATATGTATATACATATATATATATGTCTTCCTTAATTTCTCTTTATATCTATATCCATATCTATGTATCTATCTATCTATCATCCATCTAAGTTTCTGGTCCTACTTAAGCAGTACAAATCTTAGGAGAAGAAATTAGCAACCTGAGAGGAAATTCAGAACACTAGCTTTTTCAAACTTTACAGCAACTCACAATAAGGTTTAAATGTCAGGTTCTCCACAAAAGCCTTCTAAAATGAGAAGTAAAGAATGCTATCTCTATTTTACAGATAAGGAAATAGATTCTCTGAGATGTTAAGTGATTTATTCATTGTCACAAAACAAGTAATTTTCAGATTCATTCATTCAACAACAATCATGTAACAAATAACCACTACACCAGAAAATGACTAAAACAAATGTAAAACAATTCCTGGGGTCAAGTAGTTAAGAATTTCTTTAGATGGATACAACCTATGAAGTGATAAGTATATAGAGGGAGAAATCCCTCATACATGCAGAATTAGAAAAGACTTCCCAGAGAAAGTGACTTATGAAATAAGCTACGAAATAAGTGCAGAATTCTAAGAGGGCTAAATGAGCAAGGAGCATATTCAAATTCAGGGTTGTCCAAAATACAGCCCATAGGTTGCATGTGGCCCACATTGAGATTTTATGTGGCCCACCTGTGGGTTTTAATTAATTTTCACGATCGAAAAAACAATAATTTGCTTGGAATGAGTATTAGATTTTTAAATTCCATTACTAATAAATAATATCAATGATGTTAATTTTCTTTGGTGTTTTTAAGCAGTGTTACAGATGGAACATATCGCGCGGAATTTTCAATGATCTGTGGCATGCTTTCCATCTTTAAGATGCAGACTAGTCAGTATATGTACCTACCTTTATACTGTTGTGTTATCCCTTTGTTGTTTTGTTTGCTTTTGTGTATTGATGATGCAAGTTCCCCCACTGTCTATTAGTGTACTGTATTTTTTATTCTGGGTGTGGCCCTCGAATAATTATTTTATTTTAATGTGGCCTTAAGATAATTTAAGGTTGGACAGCTGTAATACCAATTGGACTTTTCCCAGTTCTTCCCTTTTGGGATGCTAAGACTACCAAGTCTCTTCTTTGTTTGAATTGGTAGGAAACCTTTTGCTGTCTTTGTTATTGCTATTTCTCAGCATCGAGGCAATCAGGAGTCATTGACTTGTATATGATGTGATATTGGGGAGTGTTGAGACTCTGGGCAAGCCATAACTGCCTCCTGGCTTTGTAACCCAGATGAATGTTGGTGATTCTCTGGTAACTATGAATTGTGATTTAAATCAGACAAGGTCTGTCTGTTGATGTTTGTAATTTGTTTGTATTTGCTCTGAAGTTCAGGGGCCTGATCTTTTCCCCCAGAATTAAGTGAATGATATATGCATATTGATTAAACTGAGATTGTTAACCCTTTAAAGTTGCTTTCCTTAGAAAATCAGATCAAAGAACCTGTGTTAGCAGCTCTTCTGTATGCTGGTGTTATTAGTCTTACACAGCCACGGTAGCTGCTAGCAGATTGCTGTTACAACAGCCCTGCTCTAATCAATGAGTGTGGCTTGGGGGAGGGACTACACCTATGCAAATAAGGTGGCATTAAGGTGTGGCAGGAGATTTCAAGTTTGGGGAGTGCTGGTGGAATCTGTTTCCTGAGTCTAATTTCAGGTTCTTTACCCTATACCATCCTTCCTCTTTAAAATGCTCAGTCTTGGGGCAGACTGAATAGAGTTCAAAATAAAATTTCTGCTCTAAGTAGCTTTCTCTTCTATGCATCTGATCTCTCCTTCTCAGTCTCCTTGGTTGAATGTTCATTTAAGTGATGCCCGCTAACCTGCTAACTCTGGCTGCCCCTCGTGGATCAGTCCTGGGTCATCTTATTTTCTCCTATCACATTTAATTTGATCAGCTTTCATTACTTCAATTATCACCTCTATGCAGAAAAGGCCCCAAGCTATATATTGTCTCTAAATAGTTCCCGATTCCACACATGCCTTTTGGACAAGTTGAAATATACTCCAATTTTCTTGGGGCACCTAAGTGGCACATTGGATAGAGTGCCAGACCCAGAATCAAGAAGACCTGAGTTAAAATCCTGCCTCAAAAATTTACTAGCTGTGTGATGCTGGGCAAGTCACTTAACCCTGTTTGCCTTAGTTTCCTCATCTGTAAAATGAGCTGGAGGAGGAAATGGCAAACCATTTCAGTACTTTTGCCGAGAAAATTCCAAATGGGTCATGAAGAGTCTGACATGACTGAACAACAGCTTCATACTACTAATGATACAACTAACTACAAACGATACAAACTGCCATTCAACACAACACGTCCCACCCCAACCAGAGAAGTGCCTAGTAAATTCCCATTAGCGCATGAGTAAATTTCTACCTCAGTGAACCCAAAAGATAAATGAGCATTTCTCTTCCAAAGACCATGACTCTGAAATGAACTTTCACCTTTCCAATTCTCCACTTGTTCCCTTCTCTCTCCCACCCTACACTGACAATTGCGTAGTATGTTTATATTTAGCTCTTTATAATATGGAAATTTGCTAATGTGGGAGAGAGACAGCATGATGTAGTGGAAGGAATGCTGAAACTGCAATCGGGAGGGACTGGGTTCAAGTACCCTCCATGACTAGCTTGGGTGATCATGGGAGCCTTAGGTATTGCTATTTGTGATGTTATAGCAGATTGTGACATGTGTTGGTTGGAGATTTTTCCCATGCCAGACAGGCTTGAAGCTATTTATAAATTAATTTTTAGATGTATGTTCTCATATTTGTCTATTCAGCTAGATTTAAATACTGCTAATTCTTCTTCCAGGTTCCACTCCCTTAATTCTGATCCTTTGTCTTTTGACTCTTCTTGAAATCCTCTTCAAAAATTGTCACAGAATAACAAAATATTAGGGCTAAGAGAAATCTCTGAGGCCATGTAGCCCAACCTATAACTGAACAAGTATTACTCTTACTCATATCATGTGCTTTTTGACTCAGCCCTAAATCTTCCCTTCCTTTCCCATTCAAACTTTTTTCACAGCCACTCAAGTACCAACTAAGTGAAGTAATTGAACTGACTATTTCCTTTTTCTCACCTCTCCTCTGTGCCAGGCACTAAGTACCTTGCCCTTCCTTGCTTCTGTCTAATTCCTATCACAGGCTTCTAATTATCTATACTGAAATTTCAATTTAATTTAACACATATTTATTAAGTACTTACTATCATATGTGTGGATTACTCTGACCATCTCCCTTCTTCACTCTCATTCATAAGATGCTGAGCAGAGTTGTAGACAACCAAAAATACATTTTGATTGGATTTACTACAGATAGATATTACATAAAATCAACAGAACCCTCACTGCAGAAATATATTTACACATGTCCCCAAAAAATTCACTCACAGTAGCTTCATTTTACAACCTTTTGCTCCTCATTAATCTTCTTAACGAACCCTCTCCCCCATCCTTTCATCTGGGTACTTCGTCACATTCTTCACTTTAAAAATTGTGTCCATTCACTGACAGCTCCCTTTTTTTCTCCTTCCTCTTCCTCTCATATTATTCAGACATATTTCCCCACTCTCTTCTCCATCACTCTTGTCTCCTTTTTTGCCAGCACAAACTCCACATGTACCACTGGTAAAAGTCCATCTTGTCTTCCCCAATAAAGTGCTCCCTCCATCATCCCTGTTTTTCTTTGGTCTTCAACATCTAACCATCTACTGACTTGAGCTTGATGTCCTGTGTGTATCTCAAACTCAGCTTGTCCATTATGATGAAAAATTCTGTACACCTCCTGAGAAAGAACTGACGGAGTCCGAATGAAAATCAAAGCTTGCTATTTTTCACTTTTTTGTGTTTTCGGGGGGAGGGGCCCGTGATTTCTTTCACAACATGATAAATATGGAAATGTGTTTTTCATGATTGCACATGTATGACATAAAATTGCTTATTGTCTAGGGAGGAGCAGAAGGATGAAATTTGAAACTTAAATTTTTTTAAATTTATTTTTTATTATTTAATATTTTTGGTTTTCAACATTGATTTCCACAAGATTTTGAGTTACAAATTTTCTCCCCATTTCTACCCTTCCCCCACTGCAAGGTGGCATATATTTCGATTGCCCCTTTCCTCAGTCTGCTCTCACTTCTGTCACCTCACTCCCCCCCCACCTTATCTCCTTTCCCCTTACTTTCCCCTTTCTTGTAGGGAAAGATAGATTTCTATACCCCATTGCCTGTATATCTTATTTCCCAGTTGAATGGAAAAACAAGTTATTTTTTGAACATTTGTTTTTAGAACTTTGAGTTCCAAATTATCTCCTTTCTCTCCCCACCCACCCTCTTTGAGAAGGCAAGCAATTCAACATAGGCCACACATGTATCATTACACAAAAAACACTTCCAAAACAGTCATGTTGTGAAAGACTAACTATATTTCCCTCCATTCTATCCTGTCTCCCTTTGAAACTTAAAAATTTTTAAAAGAATATTAAAAATAGTTTTTACATGTAATTGGGAAAATATTATTAAACTGAAAAATAAAATAAACCACCCCCCCTGCAAAAAAACAGCCCTTCAACATGTCTAAAAGTGAACTGATTATCTTTCCCCTCATAAGCTCTTCACTTCTAAATGTCCTAATTACTGTTGAAGCCACTGCCATTTTCCCAGTCCCCCAGATGCACAGCCTGTTGTTGTCTTTGACTGTTCATTATCATTCATTTTCCATATCAAATCAGATGCCAAGACCTGAAGAATTCAACTTTGTAACAATTCTTGAATGTATCTCCCTCTATACTTTGATGCTGCCACCATTCTGGTACAGGAACTTGTCTCTGCCATCTCCTCTAGCCTATACTGTTGCATAGACTTCTCAAAAATTCTAGTGGCTCTTTATTAACTCTAGGATCAAATGTAAAATCTTTTGTTTAGTGTTCAAAGATCATCATAATCCCCTCCCCCAACCTTTTTAGAGTCCTTACCAGTTACACACCACCACATGTTCTTCTATACAGGGACACTGGCCTAGCTGCTGTTCCTTGAACAAAAAACTCCCTCTCTTGGCTCTGGGCATTCTACTTAATGTCTGAAATTATCTACTTCCACCGTCCCATTTATTTGCCTTCCAGCTTCCAACTAAAATCCCACCTTCTACATGCAGCCTTTCCTAATCCCTTTTAATTCTAGTGAATTTCCTCTGTCAATTACATCCTATCCATTCCATATATACCTTGTTTGTATGTAGTTGTTTTCATGTTGTCTCCCCCTTTAGACTGTGAACTCTTCAAGGACAGGGACTTTCACCTTTTTTTTTATCCCCAGCCCTACCTCAGTGCCTGGCATATTGTAAAGGCTTAATAAATGATTAACTTCTTTCCTGCTACTTACAAACTTCCCTTGTCTCCCAAGCTTAAACAAAAGCAAACAAAAATATCTCTTGATCCAAACATCTTATATCTTTCCTCACCTTCTCAGCCAAACTCCTTGAAAATGCAATCTACATTTCCTCCCATTGCACTTGCTTCTAAATCCTCTGCAATTTGGTTTCCAGACTCTTCAATTTGAAATACTCTACCTAAAGTTACCAATGATTTTTAAACTGTTGAATTTTTATCAGTCCTATCCTACTTGACCTCTCTCTGGGTTTTGAGATTGCTGATCTATGAAACTCTCTTTTCTCTATTTTTGTCATATGGGCTTCCTCTTCTATGTATCTCACCTTCTCCTTGGTTTTCTTGGTTGGATGTTCACCTAAGTGTATTGTTAATGTATTTTTGCTTAATTTAAAGATCTTTCTCATCCATTAATAGGCCATGTAACCTGCTTAAGTCACCTGGAAGCCTAAGTTACCGGAAGCCTGTAATGGGAGGAGCTTGCTGAATGGGTAGAACAGGAAGAGTAGAACAGGAAAGGTGGAGCAGAATGATCAGAGGAGTTAAATCTGAGGGAGAGAGAGGAAGCACCTAGCTGTAAGTCTTTGTTTGTGGGAAGGCCGGAGCAGGGGGAAGGCTTTGGGATGATGGTGACCCCTGCATTGTTATTGGGTATGGATTTCTTTGTTGATGTGATGGATTTGGTTTTCTGGTGTTGGGATTCGGCTTTCTGATATTTGAATATATGTTTTGGTTCTGTCTTCCAAAAAGAGAGACTATTATATTTTTTTGAATCAGAACTACTCCAGCATATTCATAGTTGCCATTGGAGCTGTGAATATTGCATTGGCGACATACTAAGTGAAGCTAACTAACTTGCTAACTGTGGTTGCCCCTCATAGATTAATCTGGGGCCATCTTATTTTCTCTTATCACACTTGGTTTCATCATTATTCAATACTTCAATTTAAATGAAGATGATGTCCAGAGCCATTTATTGCCCTATGTAGCTCTAGTGCCAGACCACCAACTGCCTTTTCAACATCTTGAAATGTATGACCCATGAGTATCTCAGACTCAACAGTTTTAAAACAGAACTCATTGTCTTTCTTCTTGAACACACCCACAATCAGAGAAACAGAGAAAAAAAAATATTGTAGGAATGGCAGAAGGGAAGGAAACAAGGGTTTATTAAGTATCTACTATATTCAAGTAAGTGTGCTAAGCACTTTACATTATCTCATTGGTTCCTAACAGCAACCTTGGGAGGTAGTTGCTATAATCACCTTCATTTTAGAGTTGAGAAAACTAAGGGACAGAGGTTAAGTTATTTGTCCAGGATCACATAGTTATCTTACTCTGGATTTAAACTCAGGACTTCCTGATTCCATAATCAGTGATTTTCCTACGAGTGGGAAGAATAGGGGAAAAGAGGATAAGATGATCAAAATGACAGGCAAGTATGCCTTTCAAACAGATCCAACAATCAGACAAAATAGGCCAGTTATATATTTAATAATATTTAGTTTATTTGTAATGAATTTTTAAAATTTCAAAATAAAGGAACACAGGGAATTGATAATGAACACCTTTGTCTTTGAATTTCACCCTGATTTTTCCATATTCCAGCTCATAAATCTTTGTTTTTGATTATGGAACTGTTTTTAGGTGTGGTTTGCTGTATATTCATCTCTCTTGCCAAAAGATTAATCAACTTGTAAAATTCACTTTACTATGCATTCTGTAAGATTCCATTTGCTGCTGCTGTTTGTCCTTTATTCTGGAAGAAGACCTTGACATCAGGGAGGTGGTGCCATAACATGTAAGTGTGATGCCAACCGGTGATTAAATATCTTTCCCTGTCCATTGAATAAGCCTCAATTGGGACTAAGGGAGGCTTAATGAGGCAGACCCATATCCTTTACTTACTAATGCTAAGCTCCAGCCCTACACCTTTTTGCTGATTGGGCATGAAGCCCTTGGGCCCTAAAAAGAGCGTATATACTGAGAAGGTAGCCTTTGTAAGTTCACAATTCAGAATTCAGCCCAAGGAGATGAAGTAAGAACTCCAAGACCACATTGCTGAGAGTCTGCAAATTAGCAAGCTACAGAACTCAGAGAGCTGTGGAGAAAGTGTAGAGTGTAGAGTGAAACCAGGGACCTGTGGGGAACAGAGAATTGAGTTAGAAGAGAGCACAGACAAGCAGACAGTTGGTATTTGTGAGTGTGTAGCGGAAGGCCCCAGCAGGGGGGAAGGTTACAGGATGACTTGGTTCCTTGCTGTAATACAGTGTTAAAATTTCCTTGTTGTTACATTGAGGTGGATTTCCTGGTTTTGGAATACAATTACTGCTGTATCAAATTGGAATTACTGGTTCTGGGATTTGATCCTCTGGTGTCTAAATAAATTTTATTCTTCCTCAGCCTTCTACCTAGAGAATCTCTTATACTTTGTGATTCCAAACTGCACAGGCATGTTCATGATCTTCTTCAAGGTCATAAATCTTGCCTTACTGATACAGCAAGTGAATTGGATTTAAGTGAGGGTAGGCTGTGCAAAGTCACCAGCCTCACTTTCTTCTTGAGAGCCATCTGGATCCAGTGGCCAGATATTGATCAGGACAACTGGAGATGGTAACATGAAGGTCCTAGTCTGGAAGAAAAGTGAGAGCTTTTATATACCTTTAACTATATCTACAGATAGATATAAATATATATATGTGTGTGTGTGTGTGTGTGTGTATACATGTGCACATATATATATATATATATATATATATATACACCCTATAGACATATGTTTTAAAAGAATATATGTGGAATACAGAGAAGGAATTTCATTTTGCATATACTGATTCCTAATATATCCCCAAAGTCCCTGACATGTTTTATTAGTACTGGCACATCAAACCCTAGAGCCTAGGTTGAAATGGTAGGTGGAAGTTGTAGATGTAGGTAGGGAGTGTTGGTTCACTACTTACGTGATCAGTATGAATATCTAAGGGATGTAAATTTAGGAATTCAAACATTCAGATGACCTCAGTTATATACTTTTAGCATCTAGAGATACTATGATCTAGAGAGCAATTATACGTATCCCTGAGTTCTATGCACTCATGAAATGAATTCACCCTTTTTAAAAGTATTTTTTTTCTTGATTACATATCAAGATATTTTTTAACATTCATTTTTATAAGATTTTAAGTTCCAAATTTTTCTCCCTCCCTTTCCTCCCTCTCATGAAGATGGTAGGCAATTTGATATGTTATACATGTCTATCATGTTATACCTATTTCCATATTAGTCACAATTGTGAAAGAAGAATGAGATCAAAAGGGGAAAAAATATGAAAAAGGATAAAGTAAAAAAAAAAAAAACATGCTTTGATCTAAATTCAGAGTCCATCAATTCTTTATCTGAATGGGGACAACATTTTCCTTCCTCTGTCCTTTGTACTTTTCTTGGATCATTATGTTGCAGAAAAGAACTGTGTTATTCATAGGTGATCATCACATAATTTTGCTGATACTGTATACAATGATTTCCTGGCTCTGCTTATTTCACTTTGCATCAGTTCATTCAAATCTTTCTGAAATCTGCCTGTTCATCATTTCTTATTGCATAATAGTATTCTATTACATTTATATACCACAATTTGTTCAGTGATTCCCCAATTGATGGGTACCCTTTCACTTTCTAATATTTTCCACAATGAAAACGGCTGCTATAAATATCTTTGCACATGTACGTCCTTTCCCCTTTTTTAATAGTGTCTTTGGGAGACAGACCTAGTAGTGGTATTGCTGAATTAAAAGGTATGCAGAATTTGATTGCCCTTGAGGCATAGCTCCAAATTACTCTTGAGAATTGTTGGATCAGTTTACAACTCCACCAACAGTGCATTAGTGTTCCAAATTTCCCACATCCTCTCTAACATTTATCAATTTCCTTTTCCATCATATTAGCCAATCTGATAGGTGTGAGGTGGTACCTAGGAGTTGTTTTAATTTTCATTTCCTCTAATCAAAAGTGATTTAGAGCATGTTTTCATATGCCTCTAAAGAGCTTTGATTTCTTCATCTTAAAACAGCTTGTTCATATCTTTCGACCATGTAGTGATTGGGGAATGGCTTATATTCTTATAAATTTGAATTGGTCCCCCATATATTTAAGAAATGAGGCCTTTATCAGAGACGTTTGCTGAAAAGATTGTTTCTCAGCTTTCTGCTTTCCTTCTAATCTTGGTTGCACTGGTTTTGTTTGCACAAGAACTTTTTAATTTCATATTATCAATATTATCTATTTTATATTTTATAATACTCTCTGTCTTTCATTTTGTTATGAATTCTTCCCTGCTCTATAGATCTGACAGGTACACTATTTCTTACTCTTCTAATTCACTTATGGTGTCACCAATTATGTCTAAATCAAGAACCCATTTTGACCTTATCTTGGTATATGGTGTGAGATGTTGGTCCATGCCTAGTTTATTGCATACTATTTTCCAGTTTTCCCAGCAGCTTTTGTCAAATTGTGAGTTATTATCCCAATGTCTAGGGTCTTTGGATTTATCAAACACTAGATTATTATAGTAATTGATTACTATGTCTTGAATCTATTCCACTGATCCACCACTCTGTTTCTTAGCTAGTACCATATAGTTTTGATGATTATTGCTTTATACTACAGTTTGAGATCTGGTATTACTAGGTGGAGTAGGAAGGCCGAATTTATAATCTGAAATATAATCATGTATATGTTTGAATGGTTCGAAATCGCAAGGTATGAGAGGTTCTCTAAGGAGAAAACAACAAGAAATTTATTTAGGCCCCATGGCAGCAGAACCGTGAACCAGCCTCCCCATTCTGACATCTTGACAAAAAGACTCCAGGCCCAGAAAGCCCACCTCACAAGAGTAACTAGGAGGCCACAGAAAAACAAGATAGTATTTAGCCAAATCATTTTTACTGGCCTCGTATTCCTGC
>CM053622.1:111491068-111504535 GCA_028646595.1 Phalanger gymnotis
CCACACAGGTTTCACACCTGACAGGGCCCTGGGCCTGGGGCTTAGCACTTAACAGCTGAAAGTACTTCCACTCAAAAGAAACAAAAGCCATGCTAATGAGACAATTTTGCTTAACAACACACTAGGCCACCTTCCTTTTAATTTTTTTTTTCATTAATTGCCTTGATAGTCTTGACTTTTTGTTCTTCCAGATGAATTTTGTTGTTATTTTAGCTCTATCAAACAAAGTTTTGGTAGCTTGATTGGTATGGCACTGAATAAGTAAATTAGTTTAGGCACAGTCGTCATTTTTATTATGTTAGCTCAACCTACCCATAAGCAACTGATATTTTTCAATTGTTTATGTCTGACTTTATTTGTGTGAAAAGTGTTTAATAATTGTGTTCATATAGTTCCTGGGTTTGTCTTGGCAGGTAGACTCCCATGTATTTTACATTGTTTACAATTATTTTAAATGAAATCTCTCTCTCTCTCTCTCTCTCTCTCTCTCTTTCTCTCTCTCTCTCTCTTACTCCATGTATATTGCTTACTTTATTCTTTCTTGTCTTCTTTTTCTCTTGATCTGTTTCTTCATTCACAACTGTGACTAATGTTGAAATATTTCGCATGATAGCACATATATAAACTACATCAAACTGCCTGAAAATTTCAGAAGAGGGAAGGGATGGGAGAAATATTTGGAACTCAAAATCTTGTAAAAATGAATGCTGAAAATTTTCTTGACATGTTAACTGCTGAAAAAATAGAATACTATCTTAAAAAAAGAGTGAAGTTTTGTTTCCTCATCTTGTGTTCTAATTTCTTCAATTTCTTTTTCTTCTCTTATTGATATAGCTATATTGAATAATAGTGGTGATAATGGGCATCCTTGCTTCAGCCTTGATCTTACTGTGAAGGCTTCTACCTTTTTCTCATTATAGATAATCCTTGCTGATGGTTGTAAGTAGATACTGCTTGTCATTTTAAGGAACACTTCCTTTATTCCTATGCTCTCTATTGTTTTTAATAGGAATGAGTGTTGTATTTTTTTCAAAAGCTTTGTCAGCAGCTATTGAGATAATCATGATTTCTGTGGGCTTTGTAATTGATATAGGAAATTATCTTGATAGTTTTCCTAATATTGAACCAATCCTGCATTTCTGGCATAAATCCCACTTGGTCATAGTATATAATTCTTGTGATATATTGCTATAATTGCCTTATTAGTATTTTCTTCAAAATTTTTACATCTATATTCATTAGGGAAATTGGTTTATAATTTTCTTTTTCTGTTTTAGTTTTTCCTGGTTTAGGTATCAGCACCATGTTTATATCATAAAAAGGAGTTTGGTAGGACTCTTGAATTCACATTTTTGAGCTTATCTTTTTGGCTTTGTAGAGTTAAACTATAGCACAAAAATTTTCCATGAAATTATCCTGATAGTGTTTCCAGTCTAAAGCCGCAGATCTCAAAAGATGTTTCTTAAGGAAATAAAAAAGAAAAAGGATTTCTTAAGAGTTCTTAGACATCTGTGGTTATTTCCAGTTTCAAATATGACAACATCATTGGAATTTTAGAACTGGAAATGATCTTTAGAATCCATGTGATCCAACTCCCTATTTTGCTCATTTACCAGATGTTTAAGGTTCTCACTATACAATGTCATTATTTGCAAGTGAATTGTAAACTGTGAGCCAAGTCTTTGTTTCATGAATAGCTTAGATGACAGCAAATAAATGAATTGGCTTGAGATAAGAAACTATGGGATAGATAGCCCAGGCCACACATGGAGACTAGTAGAATTACTGAAGAACTAAAAGTTCAGACTCTTTAAAACTTTGGCCTCTGAAGAAAAGCTGTAAAACCCAAAGGAGATAAGCTGAAGCTCTTTGAAAGATATAAATAAGATGCTTCAAAAGGCAGATCTACTTATACCAGACATCTTAATAACTAAAGTAATCATCCTTATGGGGATACAATGATTCTTTAACAATCATCTATTACGATGGGTCAAATTTCTAAATTATGTCTGCAACTCTATAGGCAATGGTATCCCATAATACTAACAATAATAATGATGTAAATTTAATTCAATTCCATTAGAATTCAAAAGGACATTTTATTCATCAATACAATAGTGTTCACACATTAAATATAAACCAATAAAAGGTAACATTCATGTAATGCTTTAAGGCTTGCACAATATTATACGTCTAATATCATTTGATCCTCACAATAATTTATACTTCTGTTTTAGAGATGAAGAAATTGAGACTGAAAGGTTAACTAATTTTTCTATTTTTGTGTCTGGGTCAGCATTTGAACTTAAGTCTCTTTGACTCTTAGTCCAACCCTTTATGCGCAATGATACTTAGCTAACATAAAATATGAAAAGCAAAATTATGACTTGACTTTTGGCTGTTTCTGTCTCAACTCCACCAAAAATAAAATAAAGGTGAGAATAAGGTAAAAGTGAGAGCGTAACATATTACCTAACATGTATTACATGAAATTATTGTTGTTAATGTTTGATTTTCTTTCTCAAAATGGTCCAAAGACAAAAGGAGGGTAATATCTTGACTATTGGATTTGTGAGGCAGGGCTGTGAAAAGTCATCAGCCTTGCTCTTTCCTCCAGGTTCATCTGAGACCAGTGGCAGGACATAGGTCAGGATGATTGGAGATGACCCCCAATGCATTGGGTGACCTTGGCCTTTTTAAGCTAAGGTCTTTCCCAGGAAAAAAATATAATGCAATATAAATTACATATAGATAGTAAATGTCTGAGGTGGAGTTCTATCCCTGGTCTTCTTGATTCTAAGTACAATTAGATATTTTCTTTATCTAAATGCTTACTCTTAGTTATCTTGCTAAATTTTTGACTCCTCCTCACTATCCTTTGATAAATCTTCTTATCAAAGTCACACCCACTAATTGTGAATATTTCTCTAATTCCGTCCTCCACTCCATTCTCTTCTCCCTTCATGTTATAGCACTTGGTGATCTTATAAGCTCCAATTGGTTCAGTTATCATCTGTATGTAGATAACTTATTTGTGTGTATTTAGCTCTAAGCACTTTCATGAATTCCAGTCTTCCATCAAACCTATCTAATGGTCATGTCAAAGTGGATGTCTTGTAGCCCAGAGCTTATGCATTATTACCTTGAAAAAACCTTATGCTTTTCTAAATCACCTATTTCTCTTGATAGAAGCATCTACCATGTTTCCAGTCATACAGGCTTGCAATCTAGGTGTCATTCTCCATTCTTCACAATCTCTTACCTCACATATCCAATTCATTGTTGAGCCTTGTCATTTCTATCTCTACAACATCTCTAGTATATGTCCCCTTTTCTCCTTTCTCATAGCTCCCACTGTGGAGCAAGCCCTCAGCACCTCATGCCTGAGTTACTGCAGTAGTTTTCTGGTTTGTCTCCTTGACTTAAGTCTCTTCTCAATCTGTTCTCCACTCAGCTGCCAAAATATTCTTCCTGAAGTGTAGGTCTGACCATGTCTCTCTCACCTACTCAATAAACGCCAGTGGCTCCCTATTATTTCCATGATAAAATATGAAACCTTCTGTTTGGCTTTAAAAGTCTTTCATGACATAGTTTCTTCCCATATTTTTAGTCATCTTAAATTTTACTCCCCTCCCCAAACTCTACAATGCAGCAACCTCAGACTTCTTGCTGTTCTTCACACACAACATTCCATCCTGTCTCTGTACCCTTTCATGGGGCAAATCACTTAATGTTTCAGTGGTCCAGGCACTTCTCTAGGATTATAAATTTCAGAACAGTTGCTGATCTGCATTGGTAGAGAGGATTTTGTCACTGATATTTCACTGTGCCAACAATTCCCAGAGAGATCTGGGTATCCTGGCAATTACTGAGACCGCTCCAGGTCAAAACTATTTCCATAATAATATTAAGACAATTTAATTTTAAAATGACAAATATTGACAGATAATTCAGTTAAATTCAGTAAACATTTATTAAGCACCTCGTATGTGCCAGGTACTGTGCTAAGCTCTGGGGATACAAATTGAAAAAGAAAAACAGTGCCTACCCTTAAGGAATTTAAAATCTATTTGGGGAAGACAACACATAAAAAAGGAACTGGAAAGATGAGAGTACACCATAGAGGGCCATCTTGTTCTGAGGAAGAGCTGTAGGTAGATAATGTAGAGAGCTGCAAATCCCATTTCTGCTTTCTACAAAGCAGGAAAGTTTTGGGAGGAGTTTAGTACTTCACCCTCCAGCATTCCAATAAGAAGGTGTGTTTGTCCTTCATTTTCTAAGAGGACCATGGCATCAAGGAAATGATGACATGACTTGCAGTTGACTTTGATTTGAGTAAGGAAGAGCTATGGAAGGTCACCAGACTTACTTTCTCCTCCAGAGCCATCTGGATTCAGTGACAAGATATTCATCAGAATGACTGAAGATGACCCAGGATGCAATGGGAGACCCAGGTCCTTTTAGGCTAAGGCCTTTTCATGTACTCACTTGGAGTGAGGTAATGCTCATTCAGTGAATAGGCCTCTTTAAGAAGTGAGTCAAGGGATGGCCCCTTTTACTAGAAAAAAAAGAAAAAAATCAAGCTAGGAGGAGAAGACCCTCAGGATTGCTATTCCAAAGAGAAAACAGTTACCATAGACATTCACTCTAAGCCAGGAGGGCTCAAAATAAAGCCTTTAATTGGAGCTTGGGCAGGATCCTATTGTGAAACCCAGAGTGAACTGGGTTTAAGTTTCTGTGAAAGAAGAAAGAAAAAAAAGAAAGGAAAGAAGGAAAGGAGGAAGGAAGAAAAATCTCCCTAAGTTAAGTTGGCAGGTTCTGGCCATCAAAATTTACCTTCCTTTGGAGAGGAGGAGGAAAAGGAGAGAGAGGGAGAGGGAGAGGAGAAGCTGAGTTACACAACTAGCTGTATCCCCTTTCAGGTGAGGTGGCTGAAGGATGTTTTATTCAAGTTTGAATTACTACAACTCTGATGAGATTCTTTGGTGGTAAGTTTTCAATTTTTAAGAATATAAAGGAGCTCTGAGAATGCTACTCCACACAAATGAAATTACAACTCTAAACCTGTGTCTATACCCACCCCCTCAAATGGTGTTATGCATTTTTAAGGAAATATTATATTCTTAATTGTACATATAGTTCACTGCCATAAAATCAAAACAATTGTATCCCTCCCCAAAACAAAACAAGATAAAGTCAGCTGAATTCCCTTATCATTTTGAATTAAAATATCTTAAAGCTAAGGTCATGTTACATTTTACATTTTAGTGGAGGAGTATAAATAACAAATTCTTTAACCATTTTTTGGCAATGCTTGAATATTACACACATTATTATTGGTGGTGGAACCTGCCAATATTTATATTTTAGTGTGTATCTGATTATAGAAAATAAATAACTCTATAGATTTGTCATGTAAGATAGTATTACTAAATGCATACAGAAAATTTAGTAAGGAAATTTCCCAGTAAGATTCCTGAATCTTCAGAGCAGCTAAAAACAGCTGTTCTGAAATTGGCATGTCATTTCCATTCTTTAGATTAAACAAATATCACTGGGGATGTAAGAGAACATCATTATGAGGATGATTTTCTCCTTGTCTGAGGGAAATAAGAGACATTGAATCTGGGTATTGTAGAGGTCAATGTCTCACTTGTAATGATGCCTACAGGCTGGAGAGATTAACGGATGATACTTGAAGTATATTATTCCCTGAACCTTGAGCCATCTAATGTAAAACTTTACTTAAAAAAATACACATAAGAATTATACTATATGTTTCTCACATGTCTAGAGAAATAGAAAACTATGTGGCTTGTTCAGAAAAGCTGTCCGAAATAGGTTAGGAAAAAAAAAAAAAAACATCAGATGGAGATATTGGTGAAAGGTTTTGTTTTGCTATTAAAAAAAATTAATATGGTACTGAAATTGAACAGAATGATTGACAAGAAGATAGTTTCTCCTTACTGCATAAAAAGCAGACATAAGTAAACATGATTTTGAGGATGTAGTTGTAACTCCATATTTTGGATACCTTTCTGTAGAGCTAGGAGGAATGCCATCAAGGGGTTTGGTATTGTCACATCTCTCAAATAATCGAATGGATTAGTAATTATACTTATTTGAAAGTTCTCTTCAAAGACTCAGTTTGTAATCTGTCTACATCTCTCTATCCTGTAAGAGTCTTAATCATGTACTACCATTGAACTCAGGAGGAATGATTTGACATCCCTCTTTTCAACAATAACCATTGGGACTATTGTGATAAAAGACTTGCAATGTAGACCCACAGCAGTTTGAGTTAACTTTTCCCCCAGATAGATTAATGTGGGACCCAGGTCTGCACCCTTTAACAAGTATATATGAAACAAAGTTTTCAGGATTTTGGTGGGGATCTCCTAAGAATACAGGACTCTTTGTTGACTTTTATTAATTTTCATGCCAGGAACTCTTACTTTTTTGAACTGCTTTTTAACTATCTTGGGAACTGCTTTTTGCCTGACAATATTAAAATTTTTTTTAATGGAATTGATTATTTGAACCCTCAAGGTCTCAGCGATCCATTAAACCAGATGTTGAGCTATGAATAGGGCCATAGGGGATCTGTTCAACATGCTCATTTTTCCTAATATCTCAAGCATACCACTGGAACACTACAACTGTCAGTCTGCCATCACTCACCTTTACCATGACTAGCTTTTTTTTCTCTTTATATCATACATTACTGCTTATGTATTATGTTACTCTTCCTAAAAGTTACTCACTGACTATAAGCTATAGCCTGCTCATACCTACCATGTACCTATTTATTTCTCTTTGCATGAAATTCATTTTTAACTCTTCAGAGACTGGTGTTCTATGCCTTTCAGCCATACAAAAGCAGTTGATTATTGGTATTAAAAACCTAAGACTTTATTTATGGGGGAAGTTTAGGGAAATTGGAGGAGCTTATCTAAACTGTTTTCCCTATGAAATGCTTACATCAACATCTTATCTTTTTATTCTATCTGTCCAAGATTATAGATAGATAGGATCAATAGACATGTATAGACATTACTCTGTCTCTCTATCTATATACATGTGTAAATCTTTATGCAGTTAGATATGTTTACAACTATTTTTATATCTATGTTGATGAACAAGTTTTGTGGGTCGTTTATCCAATGGTGTATTATAATCAAGTTAATGGACATTCTATATCCACTTGGTCTTTTCTGTGGTGTTTAACAAATTTTTGAGTTAGTTATGGATTTTATGAGGACACTATACAGTGTTCAAGTGCTTAATGCAGCCAACATAATATCATCTACACAAAGGAACATCTGGAGGACATGGCCATCATTAGAGAATTCCTCTTTGATTTGGGTCCTGTGCTGTATCTCTTACATTATTGCCAAGTCTTATGGAGAGTAGTTAGTGGTGGCAGTTTAGTGTATTACAAGGTTATGTAAGAGAAACAGAGCAAGTTCCTTCCTAAGACACATGGAAATGTTAAAAAAGAAAAAGAAAAAACAACAACCAGTCAACTAGAATGTACCAGGCATTATGCTAAGTGTGCGGTGGTGTATAATGAGGAGAACACTGGTTTGGAGTTGAGAGGTTGCATAGGTATTTCAGTTTCTGAATTTCCACTTCTTAGCAGGGTGATATTGGGCAAGCCATTCAATACTTCTGATTCCCAATTATATTTACTTATAAAATTAGAGGTATCATAGAGTAAATAATCTCTAAGGTCTCTTTAAGCTCTTATATTCTAAGAACCTATTAATTTTATTTTTAGCAGGTTATTAGTGGTTTTTAAAACTGAGCTGCACCACCAAATGTGGTGAAATAATGGAGGAAGGGAAAGATCCAGGTAAGTTCCATGAACATACATGGGCAGGCCAAACCCAAGGAATAATCAAGGATTTCTCTTCAAAGTAGAAAGGAATTAGAAGGAGTGACTAATAACAGTTTAATACTGGTGAGAGAGGAAACTTATCTTCATGTTTAATTTCTTTTCATCTTGAATTATATTTCATCCTTTGACATAATGTCTTAATTTGCTTTTAGTTGACTTATGCTTATATAGACTTATACTGTCATATGAATAAAGCATTTTTTGAGAAACAAGAATATAATAGATTGTACGATAGTGTGATGTATTCCTGTTTTGTCTTCATTATTCATGCCGAGCAATTCTGAGTTATAGAACCAAAGTTTATCTAACGCTACTGTTAAGATGATTATACTACTCATTGTAAATATTATGCCCAAGGAGGCTTTAACCAATTTCTCTAAGTCATCTTATGAAAGCAAATTTACTGAATAATGATAAACACCTCACAGGCTAATCATATCAAACTTAGACAAATTTCCATCATTTCCTGTTTGTATGAATCTGATTATGAAAAGAATGATTCTAAGCGGTAAAGGTATGTTTTGCCATTCAGCATATGTTTTATACCCTTTCATGTTGCTTTCAACATTTAGTTTTCTTAGGAGAGATTTTGAAGAGAAAATAGTTCTTGCCTCATAGGGAAGATCATTGGAGAATACATTTGTTTACTATTTTTCTTAGTGTAAGGTCATCTGAATGGAGAAATCTGTAATTAGTATAGAAGAAAGCTTGAGTCCCTTCCCCCCTTTCATATTTTCCATTCTTTTACATTTCCCAAATCTGACATCTCTCAGTCTTTCTGGATTGATTCTCTGCTTTATATGGATATTATTGAAGAGACAATCCAAAAAAGCATGGAATGGATATCATTTGTTAGGGGTCTAGAGGACTGTATTTGATTATTTTGCTTACACTCTTCAGTGAACATTATATTCTAGTGCTGCCCTTGACCTTTAGCTATGGTTTATAATACTAGCCCCAAGGAATTTTTTGACACAATTCTTAGCTTTAAAAAAATGCATTTAGTCTCCAGGAAATGGCCCTCCAATTATAGGCACAAATATACTTTCTACGTTTGAATCGAGGAAATCTTATGGTAGTGAGGTAATGATGTTTAAAACTAATTTTTTGGTGCTTAGGACTTAGTGGTCTGGCATACTCTTTGCTTCCATAATCTTTCTTATCCTACTTTTATATTAATACAATACCACAACATTAGTATAAGATAAACATTTCAGCTTCATTTATGATGAAAACCTCCCAATTATATTTTTAAGAGCATTAATCATAGAAATTGTGCGAAATTAATACTGTGCATACAAAATGATCCGTTTGGCTCTGCCAGATGGAAATCTTTTCTCACTGGGGAATAACATATGACTGCAATTGAAAGACCAAGATAATACTACCCTTCCTGAATATTTTAACCGTTTTGCACAGCTGGTAAAGGAGGTTAAAATACATATTTTTCTCATACTCTTCTAAAGCCTGGTAGGTTTTTTCAATTCATGTCTACGAGGTGAGGACATGAGCTGGTTTTTTTTTTTCAATTGAAAACCAAAGAAAGCATAGTGACTGAGGAGGAGAGAGAGGGAAATCTAGGGAGGAACAATGTAAGGAGTTATATGTTGAGTGTTTGAGAAATTTAAAATAGTTCTTCTAAAGGCAATACTCTTCTATTTGTGAGGTATTTCTTGTATATCTAGAAATAAATAGTTGCTTGCCTTGTTTCCTGAGGTAGCAATATTTTGACTGGTGATCTGTCACTTCTAGTGACTTATTCCCTTCCCCAGTCCCAAATATGGTCATCATTACAATCACTGTTCTCTAGAAAATGATAAGAAAATTACCAATGCATTTATGTTGTGCTTTAAGGTTTTCAAATTATTTTCTTCTAAGTGGTCCTGATGTAGTAAGTAGTTTGTTAACAGTGGTACGATAATGATGATGACAACAATAACAAACAACAATACATAGCTAATAGCCAAAGTATTCCAACTAGACTTCAAAATCTATTTCCTCTGACACATTTCACGTATGTAATCATCCAATATTTGTTTTTAATTTTTGTATAGCTCTAATAGAATCTTTGCAACTTCCAACATTTAGTTCTGCCTCCTGGACCTAACTTGAATAAATCTGATTCCTCAATCATATAGAGCTAACACAGTGTGTTGTATGACTGAATATGGTGGTATTATCCTCTCCAGTCTTCTCTCTTTTAGGCTAAACATCTCCCATTATTCAACAGTTCATGTTTTTGCATGATTTCTACTTGTGACTCCCTGCCTTTTCATTATCTTTACCCAATTCCTGGAATGTTACTATTTATTTCTTCCTTCTGGTTTACCAAACTTCCTTTAATGTTCATTTCAAACCCCACCTTCTGTATGAAACTTTTCCTAGTCTCCTCTCTCAACTCCCCACACACATTTAGTGTCATCCCCATGAGATTACATTTCATTCAACCTGTATATGTCTTGCATTTAACAGTTGTTTGCATGTTGTATCTCCCATTAGAATGTGATCCCCTTGAAGAAAAAGATGGTATTTCTGTTTTTCTTTGTTTCCCCAGTATTTTACACACTTCTTCAAACATAGTTGACACTTAATAAGTGATAATTGACTGACTGACTGGCCAGCCTTCAATATCTGGTCAATCTACTCCGGTTGCCTTCAAGTTTGTAATTTCCTTAAAAAATGTGGCTTCCAGAACTGAACCAAATTATGTGGATGTGGTCTGAATACATTCATGATTGACTAGGACTTAATTTCTGAAATGAACTGCTGAGAAAGTTGTATAGTCTAGATGGCTCCCAGAGCTCATTCTTCTTCCTTTATAAAAAGAAAGGACAGTACTGTCTGACAGTATATGTACCATTCCACATCTGAAGACCATGAATTCTCTGGGACGTTTGTTTTACCTGCAGTCTTTTGGAGTCAAGATTACTTATTGCAACAGTAAGAGTTGTGTAGGTTTTTCACAGTGCTTTCCATTATATCTTTGTGAATATAAATCATGCTGTTAGTTCTACTTATTCTACTTTACTTCAACCCATACAAATTATTCCAAGTTTCATTGAATTTTTCATATTTGCCATTGCCTTTTTTATTAATTAGCTTATTTTTACTTTTCAACATTCACTTCCACAAGATTTCAAGTTCCAGATTTTCTCCTCATCTCTCCCCTGCCCTCACCCCAAGACAGCATGCATTCTGATTACCCCTTCTTCCAATCTACACTCTCTTTTATCATACCCCAACTTTCTCTTTTCCCTTTTCCTTCTATTTTCCTGTGGGGCAAGATAGATTTCTATACCCCATTACCTGTATATCTTATTTTCCAGTTGCATGTAAAAACAATTTTTAACATTTTTTATCTACTTCTCTTACTTGACTTTTAAAATAATTTTTGAGCTCTTCCATGGCCTGAGACCAATTCATATTTTTCTTGGAAGCTTTGGATATAGGATCTTTGACTTTGTTGTCTTCTTCTGGTTGTATGTTTTGATCTTCTTTGTGACCAAAGTAAGATTCTAGTCTGAGTTTTTTTCCTCTGTTTGCTTATTTTCCTAGCCAATTACTCGACTTTTTAACTCTTTCTTAAGTTAGTACTCTGCTTCCAGGGTAGAGGGTGTACTGTTCCAACACTCAGAGGTTTTGTGCAGCTATTTTCAGAGATACTTCTAGGGACTTGTAAATTTTCAGTTCCTCCAAACTTTCAGTATGATCAAAGAAGTATTAATTCCTCTCTTGACCTGTGCTCTGCTCTATGAGTGACCACAAGCACTCTTTTTCTGCCTTGGAACTGTGAAGAGTATTCCCTCTCCACGGCCACCACAAGCTCTGCCAAGCCAGTGCTCCCTCTCACCTTAGGACTGCTACACAGGACTGTGACCCAGATCCAAGCATAGGCAAAGCAAGAGAATCCTACCTCAGTGCCAGCAAAGAGATGTCTGCACTCACCCTCTGATCAGACACTTGATCCTCCCACCATCTGTGAGCCAAGGGCACTAGAAGTAGCCACTGCCACTGCTGCTTCTGCTGCCACCTGCCACTGCCCTGAGACTAGGGCTGGACCTTGCTCCCCTCTCATCCAGGTATGACAGATCTTTCCTACTGATCTTCTAAGTTATCTTTGGCGTTTGTGGGTTGAGAAGTCTAGAAACTGCCATAGGTGCTAGTGGTTCAGTCCCCAGAGGCCTGCTCCAGGTTTGCTGGTGCCCTGGTCTGTACTGGTGTGCTTCGTGCTCGACTGTCTTCCTCTCTCATATTGGTGCAACAGACCTTTCCTGTCAACCTACAAGGTTGTTATGGACTAAAAATTTGTTTCACTTTGCCATTTTGTGGGTTCTGCTGTCTAGAATTTGTTGAGTCATTTTTATGGGTATTTGGAGGGGTTTGGAGGGGAGCTCAATCAAGTCTCTACTTTTACTCTGCCAACTTGGCTCTGTGTCCCCCCAAAGTTGCCATTTCTTATGCTGTAATAATAAAACATTGAATTTTTATGTCACATTTCATTCCTTAATCAAAGTTCAATGTAATGTAATGTAATTCAATGTAATTTAATTCTAGTTTTTGTCACCAAAAAAAGTGCCACTAAATTTTTTTGTATGTATATTTGTGTGTGTGTGTGTATACATACATGTATGTATGTATGTATACATTTTGTATATCTGATTGTTGGCCTCTTCATGTTATAATTTCAGTAGTAAGACCACTGGGTCAAAAGATACGTAGAGTGTGGTGATTCTCTAGCATAGTATTAAATATTTATTTTTTCTGGCATCATTGGGCCATTTTACACATCTACTAAAAATGCATTAGTGTGCCTATCTCCTCATAGCCCCTCCAATATTTAGCAGTTTGATCTTTTATCATCCTAAGTATAATTTAATAGAAGCAAGACAAATAATTATTTTAATGTGCACTTCTCTAATTAGTGATTCTCTAATATAAAATTATTTTATATTGGTTATTGAATGTACATTTCTGATTTTGGAAAATACCAATTGATATCTTTTGGCTGCTTGTCTGTTGAAGAATACCTAGTATTTTCTGCGTAACTTATCAGAAACATTTCAGAGATGTTTGCTACAAAAGGGTTTTTTTTCACATTCGAAAGCTTCTTTTATTCTGGCTGAATTGATTCATTTCATTCATGCAGAAGTTTCTTAATGATATTTATTCAAAATTACCTATTTATTTCGTTTATCTTAGACTTTTGGCAGTCTCTTGAGATCTATGAACCCTTTCTAAGAATAATGTTTTTTTTTTTTAAGTTCCATCATTGTTTTTTATGAGGGTCTCTAGGGTTGGGGTTGCCTTTAGGGGATGGGTTGAAGGATTGGGATGTGCTCAATAACATGACAAAGTTCCTTTTAAGATGTGGACCCATTATCTTCATTTAGTAATCTCCCTGGGAGGTGAGAGGGTTTGGTTTTGTTTCTCTGCATACTACTAGGACTAAATTTCTGGCTATTCCTGATTTATTCAGACATAAACAAAGAAAAATGTCAGGTAGAGTTCTATAGGTGCAAAATGTTCTTTGGCTTGTTTGTTTTGTTTTGTTGCTTTTTGCTTTAAAA
>CM053622.1:111505035-111532810 GCA_028646595.1 Phalanger gymnotis
GCTTGGGCGGATGCGCTGCCTCACCAGCACTCCTCCTTCCCCAAGAAGCCCCTACCGGGACTGGGCTTAAATCTTCAGCAGGCTCTTCACTCCTGCTCTGATCAGCCACTTAATTCCTCCCACCAGGTGGGCCTGGGGCCAGAAGCAACTGCAGCCTAGTTCTAAAGCTGTCCCACCTCCGCTGCCCCAGGGGCAAGTGGCCGAACTGCAAACTCAGTCACACAGCTTTTCCCACTAACCTTCTCTGATGTCTTTGCTCTTTGTGGGTTGAGAGGTCTGGTACATGCCACAGCTCAGTATTTCAGGATGACAGGGCACTCTCCGCTCGTCTCCTGGTCTGGTAGGTCCGCGTCTGGTCTGTTCGCACCATGTGCACTGGGCTCAGCTCCGCTCCCCTCAGCTGGGGGCTGGGAGGTCCGTGTGGGACAGACTTTACCCTGAGACCATCCAGGCTGTCCTGGGCTAGGGCCCTGCTTCCCTCTGCCACCTTGTGGGTTCTGCAGCTCTAGAATTGGTTCAGAACCATTGTTTTATATGTTTTTGGAGGGACTTGGTGGGGAGCTCACGCCAGTCACTGCTTCCCAGCTGCCATCTTGGCTCCGCCCCCCTGTTGGTTCCTTCTTGCCCATAATGTTGTTTTTTAAATGCATAAAATAATATGTACAGAATTACAAAGGAAGCAATTACATTGAAATTTGTTTCTCTGTCTCTGTCTCTGTCTCTGTCTCTCTCTCTCTCTCTCCATCTCCATCTCTGTGTATACACAGACCCAGTTTAAAAAGCCCTTTTTAAATAGAACTCATTGTGCTTGTAATCTTTCACCTTGCCATGTTTACTAGACGTCAGTATATATTCTTCTCATGCTAATGAATCCATTATTTTTCTATGTATAGCCATGTACCCCAGAGGTGTTAAACACATAGCCTACATGCTGCATGCAGCGCACAACACTCAGGTGGGCTGGAAGTAGATTAAAATATAATTTGGAAACATTTAACAAAATTTGTAAAAATATAATAAATGTTAAATATGTTGTTTTCTAAGTCAATATGTGGCCCTCAGGTGATCCTTACATATGGTTTAGCACCTCCTATTTCTATTTAACTTTCACACCACTTATGTACCCTGCTACTTATTCAGCAAAGAAAATGATAGCTTAGGTCATAAATTTGTCACTTTTTTTGGTTGACTTCTCCTGAAACCTGTAACAATACATAGAAATATAATTTCCAATAGACAAAGAGCCTTTATTTTCTACTCATTACTTTAAAATAGTACTGCTATTCCTTTATATACATAAATGTTCATGCAATAGCCATCCAAAAGTATGAACCTCTCAAGGGACCATAAATAGGCTAGCTCTGTCAGCTTCGTGGTTGAGCAGTGGATTTCCCATGAGAATAACAAAAAAAAGCACATATTTGGCCAACTGTGGCTTCTGTATTTTCCTGTTTCAAAATGTTATTTTCAGGCTCTTGCCCTATAAGTGAAGTGACAGAAAACTTGATACCATGATACCAAACTCAATTCCACTCAGAAGTCTCAAATTCTTTCCTGAGAGATCCTATGGTGTTAGCCTTCAAAATTTCTCTTCCTCTCTGTGGGTTATCATATATAGTTTTCCTAAAGAGGCGGTATCTTTGCACCTCTTTTATTCAACCAGTATATTTCTGTCTGGAGAAAGATTTCAAGGTTTTCTGGAGGACCTTGTCATCAAAGTCCTGAAAACACTCAACTACATGTCTCTTTTTCATCAGTCTCACCCTGTTCTCTCGGTGCTTGTCAAGGCAAAGTGGATAGGTGTGAACAAGCTGACTAACAATCCTGATTAGACAGAAATTACATTGGCTCCTGGGAGAATTTGGAATGTAGAGACAACCCTAGGCTTGGAGAAAATATCTTCTTTTTTTTACTCTCTTGTACAATTGTGTTAAATCTGTTTGGGAACCTTTCATTCTCCCTGTGAAGAAACTCCTTGAGGACTGAGAGTGTATTAGTTGATCTCTGCACTGGTTTACATACTCTTTGCTTCTAATAAGCATTCCCCAAGGGTTTATTGAATGAACACCATTTGTGCTTTATCATTGAATTCTGAATCCTTTCTTATAGGCTAGAATCCATACCTGACAAGAAATCCTTATTGCAACCTACTCAAGAAGTGATTCTTTAGCCTTTACTTGATTACCTCAATGAGAGAGGAATCCACTGCCTCTGGAAATAGTCTACTTCATTCTCGGATAGGTACCATATTTAGGAAGATTTTCCTTACATTTGTACTAAATTTACTTCTTTTCTCTTCTAAGTATTATACCTATTCTGGCATCATGGGAAAAAGAAAGAAAAAAATAAGGTATTACCTGTTTTGACATAATTATTATAGTATGCCCTTCCCCTAGTCTTCTCCAAACCAAACATTCCCATTCCTTTCAACCAACGCTCTTATGGCATGATATTGAGTCAATTTAACGTTTTGATCGACCTTTTTTTTTTTAATATTCTTCAACTTAGTAAAGGTCTTCCTAAAATATGGTAGCCCAGAAATGGTCTGACCAGAGCAGATTGTTAAAGAATTAATGTCACGAATATATGGCTTAAAATATTAGCACTGACATTATGTCATCACAGCAAGGTACTTGCCCTCTTGAAGCTTAGACATTTATTTAATATTTGTCTATTAATTAATAATAGTTTTAACTATTATTTATATAGTGCTATTAGGTTTGCAAAGCACTTTATGGATATCTATCTATAGATATATAGATCTCTCATATAATATCCATATATATGTATAGCTTTATTGATAGGTTGTAATCTATTGCTGTTACACTGACAAAATCACACATCCCTGTTGTATTAACTTATTATCATAATGTAGTAACCTAGTTTCTTAAGAGACACATCACCATGTCTCTACTATAAGCCAGTGACGTTTGTAGAGTATGACCTTTAGGCCTTCATTTCACACCAGGTAGTAAAGTGCTCAAATTTATGCTTTTGTTATTTTTAAAGTAAAGATGTGTATTCATTCAACAAATGCTTCCTGTGTACAAATAGGCTAGACTTGATAATTCTGCTGACTTAGGCCATATGTATGTTTAAATAATTTTGCCTGTTCCATTTAACTTAGCAAAATGCAAACCTGAGAAATGGAATGTAAGTGCTTTACTAGCTTGGGGTACAAGAGAAAAGTTGTAGAATGGACTAGGGACATATATAAATGTTCAGTAGTTGGCACTGAATAATTGTGATATTGTATTCAATTCCTCCAACCAAAGTATGATATACCCAGGAAAAAGTGGGTTTAGTTCTATCTGTGGAAAGGGAGAAATTAGTTGATTTCTAAAACCGTAATTATGTTTGAGCACATTAATGTAGCATTTCACTAAATTACACCCTTAGGACCTGAAAGAGTTAATATACTTTGCAAAGTCATAATTTAGGACTCTCGGGACTAATTCATGTGTTGTGAAAATCATTGTTGAGTCATATCCCAAAATGGTTACCTCCAAGAGTACAATTTTTTATGAACATTTTACTATTGAAGAAATTAAGCCTGATGAGAAAGGTTAAAAAGTTTCTCAATTGCTCAGAAAGATCCAGTAGCTATGGGAAACAGTGGGGTGTAGTAGAAAGATTGAAATTGGAGCCAGGAAGTCTGGGTTTCAACTAGCTAAGTGACCTTGGGCAAATCATACAATCCCCTCTGGTCATCAGTTTCCTTATTTTTATGATTAGGGGAAGTACAGTGGTATAGTGGAAAGAGGAATGCATTTTTTTCCACTGAACTTGGAGTCATAGTCATTGAGTTTTTTAATCCCTGCCCTATGACTTAGTCTATTTCTCTTTGGGTAAATCACTTAATTTCCTCTGGATTTGGTTTACTCATCTATAAAATGAGGAATTTGGACTAGAAACCTCTGAATTCATTTTAAGCTCTAGATTGATGGTCTAATGACCCTTGAAAGGTATTGGGTTGGTCTAAATGATCTCTCAGGTCCCTCCCAACAGTATGATTCTTTGATTCTTGGAAGTGACCTCAAGATTTCCGAGTAACCGTAGCTCTCTTGTGTTATTTTCAAGTTCATAAAGTATTTTGTTTATACAATTGTGAACTTTATATTGAAAGCATTATTTTCTCCATTAGACGGGTGAGAGATTATAGTCTTAAAGAGGTTCAATGTCTGGTCAATAGTGAGGGAATGGGGTAGAGAATAAGCATTTAGTAAGTACCTACTATATACCAGTCATTTTACTAAAAGCTTTTTAACTCATTGGATCCTCACAACAACTCTGACAGATAGGTGCTATTATTAAGTGACATGTTCATGGTCACACAGATAGTGAATATCTGAGACTAGAATTAAATTGAGGTCTTTTTGACTTTAGGCTAAGTGCTGTATCCATTTCACTACTTAGGCACCTGAGTGAAAGAATGTTGGTACTGGAATATAAATATTCCAAAACACCAAGACAAGTTTTCATTTCAGTACATCGTGTCAGCTATATAATTGTACAATTTGGCTACTCTGTGTCCTGCTTTTTTACATTGTATTTGTCCTCACCATTCATGTAATACAATGCTATTTATAGATCCACTGTAACCACATTACATTCTACTACTCCAAATGAGTGTATGTATGTTCATATACACATGTAGAATATTTTGAGATATATAGATGTGTATTTATGTGTTTGTGTTTTATGTATCCACACATACATATATTTAGCAATGGGGACTATAGATATGCATTGTGTATATGTACACATACATACACACATATATGTGTGTGTGTATTTATGTATTTAGGGATGGGGACTAGACCATTGATTTCACTATTATATTTATCGATAACTAGCATTTACATAGCACTTTGAGGTTTGCAAATGACTTACATAGGGACATTTAATTTGATCATCAAACTAGACAACTTCTGATGTTAAAGAAATGGATAGATAGGTGGGGAAAGAGGGAATAAGCATTTATTAAGCACCTACTATGAGGTGGCTCCATGGATAGAGTGCTGGTGCTGGAGTGAGGAAGATCTCCTTTGTTCACATTCAGCCTCCTACTCTTATTAGTTGTGTAACTCTGAACAATTCATTTCACCTCTGTTGCCTAAGGGGCAGTAGGTGCCTTAGTGGATAGAGCACTGGGCCTGGAGTCAGGATATTCTGAATTCAAATACAGCTTCAAACACTTACTAGCTGTGTGACCCTAGGGAAGTCACTTAACCTATTTGCCTAACTTCATTGGAGAAGAAAATGGCAAACCACTCCAGTATCTTTGCCAAGAAAATCTCACGGATAGTACGGTCTGTGGGGTCACAAAGACTTGGACATGACTGAATTATTGCACAACAACAACAAAAATGTGCCAGGTGTTGTGATATGTTATTTACAAATATTGCCTCATCTGATAGATAGATATAGTTAAAGTGCATTTTAGGGGAGAAGAGTTAGCAAGAGGACAGACTGAGAAATGTATATCTAATTCTTAAGTTCTTTGGGTTTTTGAGATATCTTAAAAATTGATTCCTGGATACCTTTAAAATATAGTGCTTACATTATGAATTTCTTTTATATGTACTATCAGTAGATCTATACATAAGGAACTACTACACATTTTCAACAAGAAGTTCATGTAAGAATTGATTTAAATGTACCATAGGAAACAGACATGACCTGGTCATGTATTAATAGCCAGAATAATAAGAAGGTTTAGTCCTGTACTGATTCCAAAAATTATTAAAAAACTTACAGAAAATCCTGTTGCATATTGTGTAGATTCTCTGTGAATGATTTAAAGGGGAAATTTGACAACAATGACATAGAAAGAAAAGTAAAAATTGAAATCTGGTCTGCACTAATTTAGTGAACATTTCTTTTAATGAAAATAATGTTTTCAGTTGTTCTTTTGAATTTCATCTTAATTGACATTTTTATTCTCTCACATTGTATTTTGGAAAATGATTAAGATGTTAGAGTCTAAATGCAATTGCATTGTTTCTTACCCATTAAAGGTAAAAAAATGTGATTTTACAAATGATAGCATGTTTGTTCCATTTTTTTCCTGTTGTTGTTCTATGAATTTCATGTACAAATATTCTTGCTAATATCTAAGAGGTAGATCTTGCACAATATTATCTATCATTTTTGTTTTCCATGCCATGGCTTTTTCATATTTTGTAGAAGAAATATACTTTAAAGTCTCTTATTTTTCTCTTTGGTAACATTTAGCAAGTTATCATTAATCTAATCTTTCATAGGATAACACAATGCTCCATATGACCAGCAGATCAAGTGCTTTCTTGCTTAGCTATTTGGAGACTCATTTGGTTTCCTAATGATCACCATTGTTTCATATCAGTTAAACTTCTCTATAAATTTTCCCATTTTTCATAGTCAATACCATCTTAGATTCTTCTCTCTTTCGCTTTAAATGCATTCTGTTGTAAAGGCCTATAAATGTTACCTTTATAATGTCTCTCGCTTATGCCCCATTCTCTCTTCTGAAATTTCCATCACCCTGATGTAAGCTCTCATTACCTCATGCCTGGACCATGGCACAAGCCTTCCTCAAGCCTCTCCTCACTTTAATCCAGGCTCCATTCAAGAGACAAATGGCTCTTCTTAAAATGCAGGTCTGACCACATCATTTCCCTATTTAAAAAAATCAAGGACTCTCTTTTATTTCCAGGATTAAATATAAAATCCCCTGGCACTCAAAACCTTATACCACATGTCCCTCAACCATTCCAGTCTTCTTTTACCGGACATCCAATTCCATCCTCACATAACCTATGATCCAGTGATGATGGCCTTCTTTCTTTTCTTCACACAAGACACTATATTTTCCATCTATGCACTTTTTATTAGCAGTTCCCCATGCATACAATATCCTCTTTTCTCATCTCTACCTCCTGGCCTTCCCAGATGACTTCATGTCCCTACTAAACTCTGACCTTCTAGAAGAAGCCTTTCCTGATTTGTTTTAATATCAGTGGCTTCCTTCTTTGTTTATCTCTAATTTACCCTCTATCTATCTTGTTTTAACACAATTGTTTTCTTGTTTCCTCATTGTACTGTGAATTCCTTGAGGTTAGGGATTATCTTTTACTTTTCTTTGTATCCCTAACACTTACATAGTAGGGGCTTATTAAATTCTTGCTGACTCACTGAATGTGTGTGATATTCAGTATGGTTGACTAGGAGCTGCATCTTCTCTTTTTAAATCTCTTTTTTCAAAGTTTACTATCATTCTAAACAGATTACAATGAATGAATGAAGTAATTAATTAATGAAAAATCATTTATGAACCACTTCTTATATAACAACCACCATGTAAACTCTAGAGAAATAAATAGAAAAATTGAGACACTCTCTGCTCTCAAAAAGTCACACTCTATTTGGAGAAAACAACACATAAAGGAAATTCAGCTGGAGGGTTGATAGTAAGGCCTTGAAGTCCTAATGATGCAGTGATAGGATGTATACCAATGTCCAAAGACCCTTAGGTTCTAAAAATAGGTGAGATAACAGTACCTAAAGATCTAACATGAGTAAAAGCAAAACAGATTGATTTTAAAGCCTGAAAGATGTTAGGATGTAGTAACAAACAAAAGGGTAAGATCTGGTGGTGCTTTTTCTCATAGGAAGGAATAGAGTTGGCAGTCTCATCTCATTCATGTGGCATGAGAAATCTTTCACTTCCCAATCCAATGCCTTTGAAATCATATGATACAATGGAGTTTTCCTTTATTCTGCCTCAGTGGAATCCTTATCTTGCTCTTCTGTACTTGCTCATATAATTCAAACAACATTTATCAAGTGCCTATTATGTGCCAGGACCTATTCTGGAAGAACGGTTCAACCCCTTTCTTGAACTTGCCCAAGGACACAGAACTGGTAAATTGTTAATCTGAAATTCAAATGCACATCATCTGACTTCAAATCCAGTTTTCTTTCTACCACATCATGCTTTCTCATTTATGACTAAGATATTAAAGTGATAGCAATTTGAATGCTATTTCAAATATTGAAAAGAGTAGATTAACAAGTTTATATCAAGGACTACAAGAAAGAAACCATGGAAAAATCAATTTCAGATAATTTTCAGCCAGCTTATGATAGCATGCAATTGCAATTTAAAACTACATTTTATGGGTATAAAATCTTGTGAAACTGAACTGATAATGTTTATCCAAATTGCTCAAATTTGCTCAAATGACAAAACTTACACCTGTGTAAAGAAATTTCTTTCTATACTAAAAATTGCAGTGAATTTTACTCATAATGTGGATTATTATACTTGACTATTATATTCTATCAAACATGTCTTTTTTATATTTTATTCCTTCATCATCATCAGCAGCAGCATACCTTATTTTTATGTACTTTATGGTAATGACATTCTTTGTGTATAATATCTCATTTACTCATTATAGCAACCTCCAGACATTGATACTGCATAGCACTGCCTCTGTTTTATAGATGAAACCCTGTGAGTTTTTGTCTATGGTCACAAATCTAGTTCATGCAGAGGCAAGATTGGAACCCAAATATTTTGGTTCCAAGCACAGGGCTCTTCTCACTGACCTTATCCTGAATCAACAAACATCTATACAATCCCACTACACAGTGTTACTTACTGATTTGACAACTAATTATTTCTCAAGGCAGCTAGTTGATGCAGGGGATGTAACAATGGACTTGGATTTAGGAAGACCTGAATTCAAACAAAATCTCAGATACTCCTCACTATGTGAACCCATGTAAGTTTCTGAATCACTATCTGCCTCAGGGTTCTCATCTGTAAAATGGGGGTAATAATAGTACCTAACTCCCAGGGTTATTATTATATTATCATAATTCTCAAAAATTAATCTATATACATTTTGGCTTCTCAATAGAAGGGAACTAGATATTATGGGAGTTATATCAATTCATTCAATAAATATAGTTTAAACAGATGCTAGCATAGACACTCATAAGATGTATGACTATACATATGCCAGAAACTCATTTTTTTATCTGTCAAGTGGAAACAAAAATAATTAAATACTAAACTTGGAGAGCTGAAATTAAGAGACTACTTTATAAAATTTTAAGTGCTATAGAAATTTATTATTTTTTAATATTATTATGCTAGCCACCATATACAAAAGAATTATAAGCTACATTAATTATACCTAAGAAGCTGAGAATACAGTCAAGGTAACTTGGTATAGTTAAAATATTAAATATTAATAATTTTATAATTGGAACATTTTAATCATGGAATAATTATTTTCAATTGTTCTTTCAGATTTCAATTTTTCAAAACAGTAGAGCAAAGGTAGAAAAGACATTTTAGCAATTATGGAGAGGGAAAGAATTCATTGGTAAACAGGAGATGGAGAGGATTATAGAAGGTAAAATTGAAAATTATGATTGTAGAGGCAGAGCCAAGAAGGCAGAGTAAAGGCAGAGAATTGCCTAATGTCTCCCAATTTCCCCTCCAAATATCATTAAACTAATATCTCAAAACAAATTCTAGAGCAGCAGAACCAACAAAAGAATAGGTCGAAACAATTTTCCCAACCAAGACAACTTAGAAGGTCATCAGGAAATATCTGTTTTCCTGGAGTGAGAGGGAAGCATACAACAGAATAGGTTGCACCTAGAAAGCCAGCAGCAAGGCACTAGAAGCCTACACCAGGCAATTAGTAGCAGGAATTAGAGACAACTGAATGGCAGCAGTGGCTTCTGGAGCATTCAACTTAAAGATGGTAAGGGTGTCAGACAACTGGTCAGAAGGAAATTATAAGAGATCCTTTGCTGGCACTGGGTTCAGGACTCTATTACATTTCCAATATGCAGTTCTGGGTCTCAGTCCCAGGATGAAATGGAGGACTAACAGGAGCAACAACCCTAGCATGGTTCCAGGGTAGAAAAGAATGCTTGTGGTCTCTCACAGACCAGAGTGCAGGCCGGGAGAGCATTGACCACATCTCTCTATAAATTATACCATCATGAAAAATTGAAACTTTTGGACCCTCAGAACTAGCTCTGAACACAGCAGCATGAAAAACTTGAAGCTTGGGACAATGAGGACTGAACCCAATTTTAACATAAAGTTAAAAGTCAAGCAAAAGCTGAACGAATTGAGCAAACATAGAATAAAAAAGAATCTGACCATAGAAAGTTACTATAAATCAGTCTCAAGGAATGGAAGAGCTCAAAAATTATTCAATTATGATTCAATGGTAACATAAAAAACTAAACAGGAAAGATAAATCACAAGGGATTTAATAAGTTTAAGCTGGATAAAACCATGGAAAATAATACTTGTAACTCCTAAGAATTTTTTCTTTTATTAGGCAGTTAGAAGCAGTGTACATAGGCAGAGGGCATGCCTGTGAGTTGACTATGTTGGGAGAATATCTAAAAAACACAAAATTAAGAGATGAGAAAAAGAGATGCTGGGAGATGAGGGAAAGGAGAAGTATAGCAGGATAAATTATCTCATATAAAACAGGTGCAAAAGAGTTTTTATAGTGGAAGGGAAGATGGGTGAACAAGACTTGCAGCTTACTGTCATTGGAATTGACTCAGAGGGAGTAACATGCACATTCATTTGATTATGGGAATCTATCACTGTATACAGCTGTAGGAGAGGAGAGGAATAAGAGGTAGGGGTTGAAAGAAAGGAGAGCACATTGGAGAAGCCAGTGGTCAGAAGCAAAACAATTTGGAGTAGTACGAGGGTGAAAGAAAAGAAAGAGGGAAAGATAAATGTGAGAAAAAAAAGCATGATGGAGGCAAATAAACAGTTAGTATATGCGACTGCAAATGTGAATAGGATGAATTCACCCAAAACATGGAAACAGATAGCTAAGTGGAATAAAAACCTGACTATTACAATATGTTGCTTACAAGAAATACACTTGAAGCAAAGACACAAACACACAGAATAAAGGTAAAGGGATGAAGGAGCATTTTATGCTTCAGCTGAAATGTATCTTCTTAACTAATATAAGAAATCCATTTAAAATATAAAAGATGGCAAAAAATGTATGTGATAAGTGATTGAGATTAGTGATGATATAATTTAATATTAAGAAGAAGGTATCAGATCCTCTGTGAAAGTTTTTTCAGACCCTCCAGGGAAAGCTACTTCAAATTCTGGTTGCTTTACAGCTAGTAGATATCCAGAATTCTTTTATGAGCTCCATCTTTAGGGGAGTTACTTTGTCAACTGATTCCACCTTGTCTACCATTATATCTTGTGATGGGGACAACTACATTGCATGATCAGTGCTCTGAAAAGTGAACTTTTTTTTTCATGATTCTGGCTTTGATGGATGAAAAGTTATTTATTCCTGGCATTATGTGGGACTTTGATAGTTATGAGGGTTCTCAGCTAGTTTGTCTTGCTTCTACCTTAAATTTATTTCTATCTCAACTGTTATAATTTAATGTCCAATTAAATGTACATGCAAATATTTGAAATGTTGTTACATTAAGAATATTTCAAATGTTAATTTGAATATGGTCTTATAATGTATAACATTTAACTGTAATACTATTACTATCTAAGCATTGGATTTCTACCTCTGCTATGCAAGCCTCAAGAAAACTTCCATATTTAAGACACTCAGAAATGATATCCACTCAAAACTATATTTACTCTTACAAGCCATCCAGAGGAAATTTTTTTTTTCAATTCATTTATTAATTGACCATTAGATGCCAGGCACTGTACTCTTTGCAGGGAAATACAGATATTACAATGAAACCATGTTTGCATTCTATTGGGGGAGGTGATAAGTATGCAGGCATAAATATATATGTGTACCTACATATATGTATATATATGTGTGTATCTATACATATATGTGTGTATGTATATGTTTATATGTATATATAAGTATGTGTGTGTGTTTAGGTAAAATATGACCTTGTACAAAAATCCTTTCCTGATCCCTGTTAATTATAGTGTTTTTTCTCTGTTAATTATTTTTCTTGTATTATTGCTTGTTTATACATATATTTGATTTTTATCTCCCCCTTTGAATGGTGAGCTCCTTGAACCTAGAGTCTGTCTTTTGCTTTTCTTTGAATTACCAGTGCATTGCATAGTGCCTAGCACATAGAAGGTATTTAATAATTGCTTATTGACTGACTGATATGGTAAAAATGGTACTCTCATGTACTTAGGTGCTTCAATCTACTACAGGGTTAAAATGCAACCAGTGGAGGAGTGAACACATGTAGAGAACAAACATGGAAAGAACATATCTAGGAAATATATACGGCCAAGGAATACGTATGAAAGGTAATAAATGTCAAGAACCATGTGGCTGGTGTGTATGTATTATTGGACCAAGCACACCAGTAACCTGCAAAGCAGCAGTGACCAATAGGAATGTCAATGGACCTCATTCTCTATTGAATTGATCACAGTCCATATTTTACTAAATGTGTGTCTCTGTTCTCTGTCCTTTAAAGAACATTTCTGCTGGTGCTCTGGTAGCAGATACTCTACTACTATCTCTTGTAGTGTAGTGCTAGTAAACCTTTCTTTGGAAAGGAAAAGCTAAAGTTCTTTTAGTGACAAGCTCTGCCTTAGGAGATATCACAGTCAGAGAGCTGAAGGGGAGGGGGGAAAAATCAGAATACTTTCTCAAGGTAAAATTGAGTTTAATCTTTTGATCCAATGCTGCTTCTGTTTCACCCTTTATTTCCTTCTTTTTCTCATCTGTATTAAGATCAGAAATCCTTTTAAAAATTTTTCTAACATTTCCTGAGCCTGGAAAATATTCTTAGATCTCTTTTTAGCAATCTGCAAAGAACCTAGGTGAAGCCATGATGAGAATATATGCTATCCCCTCCACCATTATCATGATTATCTTGTCCTATGCAAAACACAGTGCCTTGGCTTGGCGAAAGAGACCAAAAAATCTCATGAATTTTAAGCCAGCCCTAGAATAAAATCACTGTTATTTATTAGGAGAAAGGTTTACTGCCTTACCCAGAGTCACATGGCCGATATGTGTTAAAGGCAGAGCTTGAACGAAAGTATTCTTAGCTTCAAGGCTGACTTTCTGTTGTGTTATGAAGTCTTTCTTTGTATATGTGCAAATTTGGTAACTATTTTCTTCCCCTATATAATTTAACTTTCTTAAATTTGGGGTATAGTCTGTTTCATTTTTAATTTTCTGTATGTCTGTGCCTGGCTCAAAATCAGTACAGAAGGGAGGCTTGCTCATTGATGAATTGATTCATCCTCCTTTGATTTTCCTGTATACTCAATCATGTTGATCAAGTACCTACTGCTTTTCTTTGTCTCCACACTTCTCATCCTGTACTTCCCTTCTCCCACATGTCTTTATTTTTTCCCCCTTATCCCTCTACATTCTCTGCTTTGCAATCTCATCCTGTGCTATCATTTCAGATTAGAATTTTCATGCAGATTATATCCAAATTTGTATCATTAAACCAGACCATTCACAAAATCTTCAGTCCATTTTCAATTACATGCCAGCTGTCTCCAGGAGGATATCCAGTCTGTATCATGAGCTCATCATGGCAATAATAATCTACTATTTTTTTTTCTTTTTTTAAATAGGAAAAATGAAAACCTCTGAACCAAAAAAAAATTCTCTTATATACAGTTAAAAAAGAAGAAACAACAAATCTATAATATGTATAGTTTGCTATTGAAGTATATCCTAAATGCACATACACATGCATGCACACACCGCCCCCCACCACACCCCTGAACACATACAATTTCCCTTTCTCCAAACTTACTCTTTTTGTGGAAGGCACTACCATAACCCAATTTACTCAGGAAGCTTTCCCCAAAGTTTGTAGTCAATTTTGCTTCTCAAAGAATTTGAGAGCTTGTAGGGCCTTCAGAAACTATATAGCCAAACTTGCATATCAAAGAAATTATCACTATTTCATACTCAACAAGTGAATATCCAGCCTCTACTGGAAAAACAAAACAAAACAAAACAAAAAACTTCTAAGGAAGGGAAACCAGCACTCCCTTTCAAGCCAGGCCACTTGTTTTATTGTTCTATTGTTTGAGTCATGTGTGACTCTTCATGACCTTATTTGGGGTTTTCTTGGCAAAGATGCTGAAGTGGTTTGCCATTTTCTTGCCATTTTCTTTTTTTACAGCTCATTTTACAGGTGAAGAAACTTAGGCAAACTGGTTTGAGCAACTGTTTCAGGTCCACACAGCTAGTAATTATCTGAGCCCAGATTTGAGCTCAGGAAGATGAGTCTTCCTTACTTCTGTCCAGTCAGTTACCTACTGAATCATCTCCTTTTCCAGGTTACACATGGACAGTTCTAATTGGCAAGGAAAAGGCAGTTTGGGGTAATACACACACACACACACACAAAACAACACCACCTTGGCATATGTAGACCAGTGTGCTTTGAGTAGAGGTTCTCTCTGGACTCATAGAATAGTAAAACTAGAAAGGATATGAAAAGTAATCAAAGCATAAAAAAGTTAGGTAATTGTTTTTTTTTTCTCCCTTGATGGTTTTTTTTTATTTTTTAACAATTACATGTAAAGAAAGTTTTCAATATTCATTTTTATACAATTTTGAGTTTCAATTTTTTTTCCTTCTCTCTATCCCTGTCTCCCTCCCCAAAAGAGCAAGAAATTTGATATAGATTATACATGTACAATCATGATAGACATGTTTCCATATTAGTTACATTGTGAATCAGAACAAAAAGGAAAAACCATGAGAAAGAAAAAAAATGTGAAAATACTATGCTTTGATCTGCATTCAGACTCCATAGTTCTTTCTCTGCATGTGGATAGTATTTTCCATCCTGTAATGTTTTCTATCTCTCGTTTGGTCATAAATTCTTCCATTCTCTAGATATCTGACAGGTAAACTATTCCTTGCTCTCCTAGTTTCTTATGATATCATCCCTTATGTCTAAATTGTCTACCCATTTTAACCTTATCTTGCTATAGGGTGTGAAATGTTGGTCTATGCCTAGTTTTTGCCATAGTATTTTCCAGTTTTCCCAGCAGTTTTTGTCAAATAGTGATTTATTATCCCAGAAGCTGGAGTCTTTGGGTTTATTAAACAGTACATTACTATAGTCATTGACTACTCTGTCTTGTGTATCTAACTTATTCCATTGATCCACTCTAGTTTTGATGATTTCCTCTTTATAATATAGTTTTAGATGCGGTACAGTTGGGCCACCTTCCTTTGCATTTTTTCCATTAATTTCTTAGATATTCTTGGCCTTTTGTACTTCTAGATGATGTTGTTATTATTTTTTTAGGTCCATAAAATAAATATTTTATAGTTTGATTGGTATGGCATTGAATAAGTAAATTACATTTAGATAACACTGTAATTTTTATTATATTAGCTTGGTCTACCCTTTAGCAATTGAAAATTTTCTGTTGTTAATATCTGTCTTTATTTGTGTGGGAATGGCTGAACAAGTTGTGATATATGAATGTAATGGAAAACTATTATGCTATAATATGCTGTTTTGTAATTGTGTTCATATAGTTCCTGAGTTTGTCTTTGTAGGTAGACTCCCCAAATATTTTACATAGTTTACTGTTATTTTAAATGGAATTTTTCTTTCTGTCTCTTGCTACTGGTCTGCTTTGGTAATATATAGAAGTGAGGATGATTTATGTGTGTTTATTTTATGTCCTGCAACTTTGCTAAAGTTGTTAATTGTTTCAAGTAGTTTTTTAGTTTATTCTCTAGGATTCTTCTAGTACAATATCATATCATCTGCAAAGAATGATAATTTTGTTTCCTCATTGATTATTCTAATTCCTTCAATTTCTTTTTTTGTTTATTGTTGTTAAAGGTCACATCTCTAGGACAATATTGAATAATAGTGGTGACAACTGGCATCCTTCTTTCAACCCTGATCTTATTGGAATGCCTCTAGCTTATCCCCATTACATGTGATGCTTAGTTGCTGCTTCTCATTTTAAGGAAAGCTCCATTTATTACTATGCTCTCTGGTGTTTTTAAATGTATTGGGTCCTGCATTTTGTCAGAAAGCTTTTTCTGCATGTATTGAGATAGTCGTATGATTTCTGTTAGTTTTGTTATTGATTTATTCTGAAAGTTTTCCTAATGTTAAAGCAGTCCTTCATTCCTGGTTTAAAGCCCACTTGGTCATAGTGTATTATCCTGGTGATCAATTGCTGTAATCTCTTTGTTAAAATTTTATTTAAAAATTTTGCCTCAATATTCATTAAAGAAATTGATCTATAATTTTCTTTTTCAGTTTTGGTTCTTCCTAGTTTAGGTATCAGCACCATATTTGCATCATAAAAGGAATTTGTTAGCACTTCTTTGCTTATTTTTCCAACTAGTTTATATAGCATTGGAATTAACTATTCTTTAAATATTTGGTAGAATTCACTTGTAAATCCATCTGGCTCTGGAAATTTTTCCTTAGGGGGTTCATTGATGCTTTTTAACTTCTTTTTCTAAAATGGGGTTATTGAAATATTTTATATCCTCTTCTGTTAATCTGAGCAATTTATATTTTAGCAAATATTCATCTATTTCACTTAGTTTGTCAGATTTATTGGCATACAGTTGGGCAAAATAATTCCTAATTATTGCTTTAATTTCCTCTTCATTGGTGGTGAATTTACCCTATTCATTTTTGACATTTTTAATTTGGTTTTCTTCCTTTTTAAATCAAATTAACCAAAGGTTCATCTATTTTTTTTTGCTTAAAACCAGCTCTTAATTTTATATATTAGTTCAATATTTTTTCTTACTTTCAATTTTATTAATCTCTACTTTTATTTTGAGACTTTAAAATTTGATATTTAATTGGGAATTTTTAATTTGTTCTTTTTCTAGATTTTTTAGTTGCATGCTTAATTCATTCATCTCTTTCTCTATTTTATTTAAATAAGCATTTAGAGATATAAAAGTTCCCCAAAGAACTGCTTTTGCTGCATCCTGTAGGTTTTGGTATGTTATCTCATTATTGTCATTCTCTTTGATGAAGCTACCAATTGTTTCTCTGATTTGTTGTTTGACTCACTCATTTTTCAGAATTAGATAATTTAGTTTCCAATTAGTTTTTAGCCTGTGATGACCATCTATTACATACAATTTTTATTGCATCTTGATCTGAAAAGAATGAACTTAGTATTTCTGCCTTTCTGCATTTGATTGTGAGGTTTTTATATTTTGATAAGTCAGTTTTTATGTAGGTGCCATGTACTGCTGAGGAAAACAAAAAGGTATATTCCTTTCTATCCCCATTCATTTTTTCTCCAGAGGCTTATCATATCTAACTTTTCCAAAATTATATTCACCTCTTTAACTTCTTTTTTTTTTATATTGTTAGATTTATCTCATTCTGAGAGGGGAAGGGGGAGGTCCTCCACTAGTATATTTTCCTATCTATTTCTTTCTGTAACTCACTTAAATTCTCCTCTAATAATTTTGATGCTATGCTACTTGATGCATGTTCATTGTTGATATTACTTCATTCTCTGTGATACCTTTTCACAAGATGTTGTTTCCCACCTTGTCGCTTTTAATTAGATCTGTTTTTGCTTTTATTTTGGTCTCAGATCAGGATTGCTACCCCTGCTTTTTTTTTTTTACTTCAGGTGAAGCATATCATATTCTTCTTTAGTCTTTTACCTTTATTCTATGTGTATCTCTGCTTCAAATGTGTTTCTCATGAACAACATATTACATGATTATGGTTTTTAATCCATTCTGCTATCTGTTTCTGTTTTATGGGAGAGTTCATCCTATTCACATCCACAGTTACAGTTACTGTTTATTTCCCTTTGTCCTATTTCCCTTCTCTTATTTGTACTTTTCACCTTGTCCCTCTTCACCAGCATTTTGCTTGTGACAACCACCTCCCTCAGTTTACCCTCCCCACTATCAGCCCCCCTCTCCTTTCCTCTTTCTCCTCCTACTTCTGTCCTCCCTTCTCTCAGCCCCACCCTTTTCCATTTCTCCTCCTAGTTCCCTTTAGGTCAAGGTACATTTCTATACCTGAGTGTGTATGTTATTTACTCTTTTGGCCAAATCCTATGAGAGTAAATTTTAAACAATGCTAACTCCCTCCTTTCTTTCCCTCTACTATAATAGGTCTTTTGCACTTCTTTATGTGATATAATTTACCCTATTCTGCCTCTCTCTTTTCTTTTCTTCTGCCACAATCTTTTTCTCACACTTTATATTTTTGTATCACACATCAAAGTCAACTTATGACCATACTCTCTATCTATGTATACTCCTTCTAACTCCTCTAATAGAGATAGTTTTTAAGAGCTACCAGTATCATCTCCCCGTGTAGGGAAAACAGTTTAAATCTTATTGAATAACATGTGTTTTTTTCTTTCTTGTTTACCTTTTCATGCTTCTCTTGAGTCTTGTGTTTGGAGATCATATTTTCTGTTCAGTTCTGATCTTTTTATCAAGAAAGCTTGAAAGTCCCTTATTTCATTAAATGTGCATTTTTCCCCTTTTTAGGGATTATGCTCAGTTTTGCTGGGTAGTTTATTCTTTGTATTCCAAGTTCCTTTGCCTTCCAGGACATTATATTCCAAGCCCTAAGATACCTTAAGGTAGAAGCTTCTAAGTCCTGTGTAATCCTGGCCATGGCTCCTTGATATTTGAATTGTTTCTTTTGGCTGCTTGCAGTATTTCCTCTTTGACCTAATAATTTTGGAATTTGGCTACAACATTCCTTAGAGTTTTCTTTTTGAGATCTCTTTCTGAAGGTTATCAGTGCATTCTTTCAATGACTTTTACCTTCTGGTTCCAGGATGTCAGGATAATTTCTTAAAAGATGCTGTCTAGGCTCTCTTTTATTTTTAGGTCCATGGCTTTCTGGTAGCCCAATAATTTTAAATTTTCTCTCCTGCATCTGTTTTTCAGGTTGGTTGTTTTTCCAATGATGTATTTTACATTTTCTTCCATTTTTTCATTCTTTTGATTTTTTTTGACTGATTTGTGATGTCTCATAGAGTCATTGGTTTCTATTTTCCCAATTCTTATTTTCAAGGAATTATTTTCTTCAGTGAGCTTTTGGACCTCCTTTTCCATTTGGCCAATTCTGCTTTTAAAGATGTCATTTTCTTCAATGATTTTTTTTTTCCATTTGGAATTCTATTTTTTCAGGAATTGTTTTCTCCAGTCAATTTTTGTGCTTCCTTTTCTAAGCTGTTGACTCTTCTTTCCCAAATAATTCTTCTTCATAACTCTCATTTCTTTTTCCCATTTTTTCTTCTGCCTCTCTTACTTGATTTTTAAGATCTTTTTTGAGCTCTTTCAAGAGGACTATTTAAGCTTAAGACTAATTCATATTCCTCTTTGAGGCTTTCACATTTTGGCATGTTGACATTGTCCTCTTCTGATTTAGTGTTTTGATCTTCCCTGTGGTCATAGTAGCACTCTTTGGTGAAAATTCTTTTCTGTTTCTTACTCATTTTCCAGCCTATTTCATAACTTTTAAAGTTGAGCTCTGTTTCTGGGGTGCAGGGGACATTGTCCCAAGCTTCTTATGCTGGAAGTGAGATAAATCTTCCCTGAAGTCCTTCTAAATTATCTTAAGCTGGATAATTGTTCAACTCCATCTTTTTGTGGGTTTTGTTACTCCGGAATCTTTTTAGAGGCTTGATTTAATGTTGTTTATGAGGGAAACTGGGGAGAGCTCAGGCACCTTCCTGGCTTCTCTCCACTATCCTGATGGCTCTGCCCCTTGAGCCCTAGATGATTGTTTAGGGTCATTCATAGTTTCCTAATTAGTTGATTCATGACATGTTCTGAGTTTTTCTGAATCCAAGGCTATCCACTCCATTTTTTCGAACTATAGCCTTTTTCCTCTCACCTTTAGAAATGTACCAGTTAGTTGTTTTAATCTACTAAAGTTCGGAGAAAGAAATGGTCACTTCATGGATTCATAAAGCAGGAAAAAAAATAAACAACTTTTTTAGAATATTAAGAAACTGAACAGATTTTAGAGTAAAGATTCTTAACTTTCTTTTTTCCCCATATAATAGACACATGTGGTAAATTAATGGAGACTATAGACTTTCTTTTGGAATAATGGTTTCAGATACTTAATCTAAAATTCATATGGTAACAAAAGGAAGTGATTATTTTGAAATACAGTCATCAAAATATTTTGAAAATCAACTCCACACACCACAAATTAAGAAATACTGTCTTTAAGAATGAGGATACAAGTTCTCTGTAGAAATCCTCCTCTTTCCCCATATTTTATCAAGGTCCAGCTCATATTCCTTAATGAAGCTGTCCCCAATTTCCCAGCTCAAAATGATCTCCCAAGTCTTGTTAAATTATTCATAGTATTTTTCCTCTGACTCTCTCTTTTGTTCTTCACACACCCTGCATTATTTGAAGTTATTTGTCTTTGTGGCAGTGCATCATGACATAAAGGATGCCTACATTCAAATCTCAAGTATTTAGCAGTTATGTGACTGACTCTAGGCAAGTCACATAAACTCTCTCACCTTCTCTTTCTTCTTCTATGAAGTGGTGAAAATTAGTATCTGTAGTACTTATCTACCAGAGTTGTTGCTGAGGTGCTTTATATGAAGTGTTTGTAACCCCCAATTACAAAATTATGTAAATGCCAACATTATTACTATTCATTTTGTTATTGTTAATGTTGTTACTATTGTTATGTTTACAGGTTTCCTCACTCTGTGTTTGAAAATAAACTACACACAGAAAGCAGTGGATAGGACACTGTACTCAGTCAAAAGAACTTGAATTAAAATCTCACTGTAGTCATTTAAGAGCTGTATGACTATAATGAAGTTATGGAACCTTCTCCATGGCTCTGTTTCTATGTTTGCAATATGTGGAGCTTGGACTTGATATTCCTCAGTCTATGATCCAGGTTCTGCAACTCATTTCATCTTTGTCATGTCTTCATTTCAGATAATACTTTTCATTTATTAGGAGCTGATTTTGTTGTTTTTGTTGAATTAAATAAAAAATTACCAAATGGTTCTACATATAACCAGAATAATATAAAAATTGTTTGTGGAATCTTTATTTTGTCCACAGCTTTCCTGGGTACCCACTGTGAAAGTTGAATTGCTTTCATCATCCTTTGAAATTGAATTTTAACATATTAGGTGTTTAGCATACTTTTTTTGAATTTAAAAGAACATGGGCTAAATTCCTATGGTATCAGGCCACTTGGTCGTACTGCAAAAAGAGAAAAATCATTTTATGCACCACCAAATTCTAGAAAGGCTAAAAAATGAGATGCAAAACTACTTCCTAAGTGTCCTTCAGTGTAAGTTAACTCTCCCCTCACCGTACTACTGTGGGTAAGATAGTTAGGACACTTCAGGTAAAAATCCACTTATCAGGAGTATTAATGTCAACTATGAATGTCAAATTCATCCTAATTCATTCTGAGTCCCTCAGCCTGTCACATTTTCAGCTCAGGTTTGTCAATTTCCCTGAGTACTATCTTTCTGGCTATCCTCCTCAGGGTGGAAGGCAAAAGGCATTAATATTTCATCACAGTCAATGATGCCAAGGAAATGTCTATTATAGACAGACATCTTTTCCTCATTCGCTCATTCCTTTTTCATCACTGCTCAGACAAGAACTAACAATAAAGATCAATGTAGATGAATGAAGAAGTATAAAGTCAGTATGCTCAGGTATAACCTACAACCTGAACTTGGATATTTTTGTACTGAAAAGTGTAGTCTTACATATCTAATGTATACTAGTCTAGTGGAGAAATTCTTTAGGGGCATGAAATTGTCTGTAAGACCTTTAAACCAACAGATTTAAATCTCAGTTCATCAGGTTGAGGATGAATATGGAAATAACAAGGTTAACAATACACATGATGAGTGTGGGATCTGTCTTATGTAATGTGAGCCTGTGTGGAAAGCTATTTTTTTTTCTAAAGGGAAATGCCATTTTTTAAGCAACCTTTGCCACTTTAATAATAAAATCAAATAAGTGTTTTATTGACATTGCTGATTAAATTCAAGAGCATTCATAAATAGTAATTGTAGTTTATAAAGTATATTTGCAGAAGGATTATAAAAACCCCAGGTCTAGACTTACGTGTTGAGTGGTTAATACTAGCTACTGTTTGTCTTTTCAAATGGACATACTAAATCATATCAGATTAGTTATCTCTAGTAAAATTGACTTTATACTTTATTATTATGCTGGAATATGAAGACCAACCACTGCTCAATTAATGATTTCTATGTTTTACTGGCATATAGTAGTAACCAAATGATGGGCCTGAATTACTTAGTAGACTCATGCTTACTATAAATTTATTTTACAATTACCCAATTTTTTATACTGTCTATAGCTTTATACCTGGTAAGATGGGCCTTTAGATTTTCTGAGCATACCTTCTGTGAGAAATAAGCCTTTAAATCATTTTTATGGGTAATCATATTTTTTAAAAGACTTTTATCATGATCAAATATTTGCGTAATTCTTCATTACAAACTAAGTGCGGCTGTTATGTGGTTAATTTCATTCTTAAAACCTTTGGTTACATTCTACAATAATGGTTTCATTTGTTAGCAACACATATTTACATGCACCAATTTCTACCATCAAAGAGATATGATCATCTTGGGGAAATTCACTTCATCTATAGACTTTTCAATCTAGTCCAATCTGCCCTTAGTCACTTCGATCCCGCTGACTCAACTCCATCTCCTATGCTTTGTATATCACTGATTCTTTTGAACCTCTGTGGCTATCATGAAACATTTTTTAACTTATATAATTCATTCATATGGCATCATGGTTTATATTACTTGTACCTAAGAAGTCTATTGGTAGGGTAAAGGGAATATGAATGATACATGAAGAGTGACCCAATCATAATGCATCAGGAGTTCTGAGTACAGAGACACTTTTCATTTCACTCTCTTTCTGATAATTTGACCACTGAGAAAGTCAGTAGGCATCCTAACGTCTTCAGTTTTGACTCAGGCTTGCCAGCCTGGATGCCAAGACAGTAAAGTGGAGCAGTGGATAAAGTGCTGGGCCTGTAATCAAGAAGACCCAAGTTCAGATCTGATTCCAGATAATTACAAGATCCTTGTCTCTGGGCAAGCTACCCAACCAATGTCTACCTCAGTTCCCCTGTCTGTAAATATGGATAATAATAACACCTACCTTCTTAGGGTTATTGTGAGGATTGAATGAGATAGTATTTGTAAAGCACTCAGATGTGCATGGCATGTAGTAGATGATTAATAAGTGCTTGGTTCTTTCCTTTAATCTGAAGTACATAGTTGCTCTTCCACTCATATTATCTCTTCTGCTGACTTGGCTTACACCTGTCTTGTGTCTCCATAGAAATAATGAGTATTTGACTAGAGAAAAGTTAGAAAACTAGATATCAATAATAAAAATTCAAGGTGCATTGAAAGGAGTGTCTGATCTTTCTGATGGGGGAAAATTCAAAAGAGAGAGAGATACACAGAGGCATAGCCTTGGGCAGGCATGATTTGATGAATAATTTACCTCATCCCATAGAATGGTGAAGAGCTTTATAATTGGTTGTTATTATCCCATTGACTTCCTTTGTCATAGTTGTGTGCGTGTGTGTGTGTGTGTGTATGCATGCGCTCATGTGCATTGTAAAGTATTTTGGATAAAATAGTCACTCAATGCACATTTTTCAAGCTACTAATAAATGAAACCGACATAAAAATATGTATATATGTATTTGTGTTTTTATGCATATATGCTTTCACATATGTAGTTATATGACAATTTCATCTTCTGCCAATTGATGTTTGAGGACCTCACCATCCATAGAGAATCGCGATTTGGCTTTTCCTCATATCAAACCTAAACTTGTCCCTTGGACATTTCTATACATTGCTCCTAGTTCTGCCTTTTAAATAATATGACTTGAAGCCTTTTCAAATTGCCAATAAAATTTAGAATTCAGAGTTCTCTTCGGGAATTCAAATGTGCTCTTCCACTTTTATCCCACTGTCAGCTAAGCTGTTTTAATTCAATTCAACCCAACACATTTTTACAAATATATTCATATGTATAAATATATATATGCAATCCATACATGTGAATATAAATGTAAATATGTACATGTATCCACACATATGTGTGTTTATATTTCTTTATTCGGTTCAGGAAGAAAGTAAGCAAACATTTATTATGTACCTACTACATGCTAGACAAAATTGCTAAATGCTTTATAAATATTATTTCATTTGATCAACACAACAACCTTGGAAGGTAGGTATTAATTATTATTATTCCCATTTCATAATTGGGATAACTGAAGCAAAAAGAGGATAAATGACTTGCCTGAGATTGTGCAGTGAGTAAGGGTACGAGGCATCAAGCTCTTGTGTATGTATGCATGCATGCATATATGCATGTGTGTACATATATGTGTGTATATATAAACTTATGTATTTAGAAATGTTAAGCAGACAACAGAGAAGATATAGGGATAAGAGACAAATACATGGTTATGCAGGTGATCATTCTATTAACCTATATACCCTCATCCTTATGTTTTTGTGATGCTGCTTTCTGCTGGTTCTCCTCTTGCCTGTCCTACCTGTTTAACATCTCCTTGTTTTCTCTTGCTGGATAGCCCTCCATTGACACCCAGTAACCCCATGTATTCCCTAACTCTCTGTTCTGTGACTTCTCTCACTTTACCATCATTACTTAGAGATTTCATCAATTCTCATGGGTTTTAAATATCTTTATTCTGAATCTCTGATTCAAAAGTCACATATTCAATCTTGGTCTCTCTCCTGGACTCCTTAGAAGTCACCAAGTCAAAAATAAAAATAATTATCTATTCCCAAATTCTCTACTCTTCTTAAGTTTCCTATTATCGTTGAAAACATCAGCATCTTACATGTCAGAAGGTAACCCTCTGAGGGTCCCTTCCATTTACATTGTGTATATTTCATATATATTTTTTTCTTTTTTATATCATTTTCTTGTTATTATGTAAGGTCCTTGAGATCAGGGATAGTATATTTGCCTTTCTTTGTATCTCTACCAATTAGCTCAGTGTTTGGTATATAGTAGATGTTTAATAAATGCTTTCTTACAAATGCCTGCTTGACATATGAATGGGATAGTAAAGAAAAAGTTAAAAAAGAAAAAAATAACTTAAAATATTGGATAAATGTTATAGAGAAAAAAAAACATAGAAGAATAAAATTGAGGGAAATAAAAAAAAAATAACTATCAAAACTCCAGGACCAAGCATAAAATAGTTTAGCATTTTAAGCTTTCTGTAACCTAGGATCCTCCTTCCTTTCTAATTTTCTTCCCTCCATCCCCATCATGTACTCTTCAATACAGTGACATCAGCCCCACTGCTGTTCAGAAAAAAAAGGTCCTTCCTTCTTTCACTTATTTGCTATTTTTCCTTTATATAGCCCATTTATATTTCTTTACTTGTCTCTCCTACAGTTCTTTGAGGGCAAGGACTGTCTTTTGCCTCTTTTTGTATGTCTAGTGCTCAGTACAATGCCCAGCAATTAAAATATAGAGGCTTACATAGGTTTAAATGAAAGGTTTGGGGGCTAATCTATTATGCCTGAGCTGAACACAAAAATAGCAGAGTTAGCAATTATGATTTCAGACAAGGCAAGAGCAACAATAGCCTTAAAGAGATAGATAGGAAACTACATATTGTTGAAAGGTAAAATAGACAAACAATTGATTTCAACACAAAATATATGTATCAATATTATAGTCTCTGAATGTTTAATGAAAAAATAAGTTAATTACAAGGAAATACAGACAATAAACAATGATTATGATCTACCCCAATATAGCTCTATTAACCTTAGATATATCAAACCAGAAAATAAATTAAAAAAATTAAAGACCTGAATAGAATTTTAGAATAATTACGTATGATAGATTTACTGATTATTGAATGAATTTAAGAAGGGACATAGATATATCTTATAAAAATTGTCACATCTCAGGGTATACAAAATTTTAAAAATAAATACCAAAACAAATATTATGTATATCTTTTACTAATCACTGCAATAAAAATTATATTAAACAAATGGCAGCATTAAAAATATCAAAATCAAGTGGAGACTAAATACCTTGAACCTCAAGAATCTTGTTGTTAATGAACAAATCACAAAAAAGACAAAAACTTTAAATATAAATAATGAAAAAAGTGAGACAAATTCTAAAGTTTTAGGGATGTAGTCAAAGCAGCCCTCAGAGAGAAATATATACATCTTCAAACATCTTTTTTTTAAAAAAAAAAAGATCAAGGAATAGCAATTGCAACCAAAAATATTGAAAACCATCAATTAAAAAAATGACCTTTAATCAAATGCCAAAAGAAAAAAAATTTAAATTAAAGAGATTATCAAAGTTTAAAGTATAAAACCTGATCATTAAATTAATAAAATTAGGAGCTGGGTTTCTTTTGAAAAAAATCAATAAAATAGATTTTACAATTTTTGATTAAAAAGAAAAAAAAAGAGGAAAACCAAATGATCAGCAACAAAAATAAAAAGGGAGAATTCACAACAAATGAAGAAAGAAATAAAAGCTATTATTAAAACCATTTGCCCAGTGTATGTCCAACTACAAATGAACTTCCAAAAAATTAATTGCAGGGCCAGATAGTTTCACAAATAAATTCTATCAAATATTTAAAGAACAAGTAATTCAAATATTATACAATTTGTTTGCAAAAACTAGTGAAAAATACTACCAAATTCCATTTTTTGAGATGGATATGGTTTTGATAATATACCCTGAGTATCAGAACACAAAAAAAAGAAACAATAGACCAATAACCCTGATGAATAGTAATGCAAAAAAAGAGCCCTAAATAAAACATTAGCAAAGATTAAAACAATGTATCATAAATACTATAGGCCTAGATTTGATTTATTTTCCTAAATCAGAGTTGGCTTAAAATTAGGAAAGCTACAAATTTATTTCACAGTGTTCATAACAAAATCAACAAAAATAATATCATTATATTAGTAGTTGAAGGAAAAAAAAAACCTGCCAAAATGAAGCACCCAATTATACAGAAAATATAAGAATCAATGGATCTTTCCTTAAAATCACAAATGATTATGTGACTAAAACAACGAACTAATGTTTTTTGAAAGAGAGATAAACTAGAGTCCTTTCCATTGAATTGAGGGGTAAAGCAAGGCTGTCTATTGTCACCACTTCTTTAAGACAATATTAGAAATTCTAGCCATGTCAATTAAATGAAGAAAATTAATTGAGGGACTAATCAAATATAAAGAAGAAACAAAAACTATCACTTTGAAAATGTTATGATATATACTTAATCATGAGAAGTAAACTGAAATTAATTGAAAAAAAAACCTTCAGCAAACATGTGGGATATAAAATCCACCCAATAATAGTCACACAATTTATCAGCATTTCTGTATGATAAAGTTAATACTGAGTCAGAAGAGAGAGAAAGAGAAATTCCATTTAAAACCACTGCCAAACATATAAAATATTTTGGAGTTTATCTTCCAAGATGCAAAATCAAGAAATACAACTACAAATAACTCTTCTTAGAAATAAAGCAGACCGGGGGGCGGAGCCAAGATGGCGACCAGAAAGCAGTAACTGGCGTGAGCTCCCCACCAAATCCCTCCAAAAACCTATAAAAAAAATGGCTCTGAACCAATTCTAGAGCTGCAGAACCCACAAAGTGGCAGAGGGAAGCAGGGCCC
>CM053622.1:111533310-111553234 GCA_028646595.1 Phalanger gymnotis
GGCAACCAGAATGTAGGCCATCTTGGAGTGGGGGGGGAGGAAATGGGGAGAAAATTTGTAATTCAAACACCTGTGAAAATCAAGGCTGAAAACCAAACATGTCAAAAAAAAATTAAAAAAAAATTAAAAAAAAAAGGGAAAAAAGTGTTCTATAAAAAGTATCAAGTCATTTATCTGAAAAAAAAAAGAAATAAAGCAGACCTAAATAATAACAAAAATCTTAGTTGCTGATAGGTAGGATGACCCAACATTATAAAAATGATGATACTACCAAAATTAATTTACTTATTTGAGGCCATGTAAATATCTATATCTTTTTATACAGCTATATCCTCTATACTTCAATGTGTTTATATCTCTATCATTTTATATCTCTATTTATATCTCTATTTTATTTATATCTCTATCTATCATTCACCTATATTCTTCCTTCTTTGTACCAGTTCAAGCATTGACTGCTCCCCACTCCCATTTTCCTCTTCATTTTAAAATATCTCCTTCCTATGCTTCTTTTTTTATGAAATTTTTCCCATTCTTTTTCTTCTTTGCCTCTTCTTCCAGTGCATCTCTTTTTCTTATCCATCCATTTCTCTTTTTAGATCATCCTAACATATTAGACATACCCAAGACCTCTACATAAGTAGGCACTTTCATAATGTCCTAATGATGATAAAATTTTTAGGAGATCCGTGCTATGTCTGAAGGCCTATAAGTTTTTGATGCTTCCAACATGGTGTGATCCAGGGAGAATTCTGTTTACTGCTCTCCTAGTCCATTTTTGACCTTTACGCCACTAGAGCCTCTGCTCACTTGTGACTGCAACCCCTTGTCTCTGCCCTGGAACTATGCACAGAACTGGGTAATTTGTAATAGAAATGCCAAATGGCACCTAATTCTTTGCCCAGGGATAGCACAGTAGTCCCCTGGAATTTCCTTGTGACCAGCTATTCTATCTCCTTGCCCTTGCTGGGCACTGTACCCTCCCAGTACCCCCCACACTACTGCAAAGCCCTTACTCATATTCCTAACCATCCACCATCCCTCATCCCAGTGGTCACAGATTTTTCTTTCTGTCCTCCTATACTGCCCTGAGCTGAAAAGATGACTCATTGTGACTTTTCATTGGTTATCCAGCTCAGAATTTGGTTTGGTGTGTGTGTGTGTGTGTGTGTGTGTGTGTGTGTGTGTGTGTGTGTGTGTGTGTGAATTAGAGGGATGTGATGGGGAGCTCGGCCAAAAGCTTCATCTCCTTCCATTATCTTGACTCTGCCCTCTGGTTATATGATTCTTTTCCAGTCTGATCATTTTTTTTTCTTCATCTATTTTAAACTGGCATTGTCATGAACTCTGAATACCATTATTTCCTAGTAGTTGTTATTTGTGTGGTAATAAGTTTGTTTAGTTAAGCATCTAGAAGAAGCTTAATGAAGAAGAGGGAAGTCAGTAAGTCCTTTCCACCTCTGCCCCTGACCCTCATTGCCAATTTAAATTCTAAACACCTAAAATGTAATAAAAAACCAGGTTCATTAAAAATGATATTTCCAAGAATAGATTAGCATGTAGGTTTCTAAAATTGTGATGTCAAAATTTGGACTTTAGTTCTATTTACAATGATTGTAGATTTATTCTCTATTCCCATTTTATGTGTATTCTAATTGTTAAAGGTAGAAACCTTTACTTCTGCTGATCCTTTTCCAATGATGCAAAGCTCATGTTTGGGGCAAGGTAGCCCAGAACCAAAAGAAAAGGAGACACCAACATCAATATTGTAAAACAATTGTAGCATTGCATGATAGGTATAAAGTCATTGAATACATTTATCTTTGACTTGTGTGTTTGTTTGTTCTTTAACTTTAGATTCTTGCTTTTTTCCTAATATGAGAGTGGGAAAAGCACTGACTTTGAGTGAGAAGATATTTCTATGTGTCTTGACTTTATTTACTATTCATGTAATCTTGGAGAACTCAATGATTATAGATGAGCCATAGGTGTTTTTATCTATAAAAGATGGCACTTAATATGGAATCAGAATATCATAGAGGTGGAATGGTCATTAATGATTATCTAGTTCAATCAGGACCTAAATAATAATTCATTTACTAATTCCCACCAGTGGATCATTCATCCTAAACTTGAAGATTTTTGAGTGAATGAAGAATCTTTTTACTTTCTGAGGGATCCCATTCCACTGAGAGAAAATTAATTTTTAAAACATTGGTCTTGATGTCTAGCCGAACTCCATTTCTATATAATGTTTGTCTATTACTCCTACTTTGGCTCATTGAGATGAAAAAATTATTAATTAATAATGTGCTCATGGGCTTTAAATACAGAAACACTTTTTTGTCTTCCTCTTCTTGGTCTTATTTGTTGTTTTTTCCTTCTTATTCTTGTTCTTGTTTTTCATCATCATTATTATCACCATCATCACCATCAGTCAATCCATCATCCCTTTTCTACTAGGCCTATGATTTCATCAGTGTAGTGGGCTCCAAATGAGTAACTTACTCTACCAATACATATCCTCATCTTCTCTGTATCTTATCATATTAGAGATTTGCCTAGGGCAAAGAGGTAATACATGTCCTATTTAGAGTCCCATACCCAGTATGTGGTAAAGGCAGGATTTGAATCTGGGATTTATGAACTTAGACACTAAATATCTGCCTGGTATGCCCATATGTTTTGTCTCTCTAGATCAAGATTATGTTAGGATTTATTTTTCCAGCAATATGACAATATTGACCTTTATTGAGCCTGCCCTAACTCACACGGTTGTTGTGATGAGGGGGAAACAACATGTTTTTAAGCTCTAAAGTCCTGTAAGGAATGAGCTAAGATAAAAAAAAACATTATTAAGCATTTATCTAAAAAACAGGATGATCAAAAGTAACTTGAGAAATAATAAAATGGTCTATTTAATTCTCATTTTCACAAATTGTTAATCAAGCCATATTCATCATTCAAACTATCATGGATTCTTTTGTGTTCTGTCAAATCTAGTGAATGTTGATTCAACTAATTAGTCAGCAAACATATTAAGCACCAAATATTTGAGAAACACTGTGATCTGCAATGCAGGGATATGAAGAAGTGTAAACAGCTGTGTATTTCCTCACAGACCTTGCAGTCTCCTTGAGAAATGAAGGTATGTATCTATCAGGAGATAAAAATAAGGAGATGTATAATTATATGATTAATGTTCTTAGCACAGCCAATCAATGATAGAGGTGGGAGAATGCATTCATTAAGCTAAGGGTGTCAGGTAAGGTTTTATCACAGATCATAGGATCAAAGATATAGGTCTGGAAAGAACCTTAGAGGTCAACGGGTCCTATTCTTTCATTTTACAGATGAGGAAATTTAGACTTAAAAAGTTTAATGACGTATCCAAGATGGCACATCTAGTAAGCAGCAGTGCTGAGATTAGAACCCAGTTAATGGCTCCAACTCCAGTTCCTTTTCAGCTGCATCACATTATTTTTCCCAAAGAAAAGACTTGAGGTGAACTTGAATAGGGGTATTGTTAGAGATAAGTGTGGACAAGTATATTGAAACCTGATAAAATATTTTCATACATGATGAATAAAAATCAGCTTATCTGTATTATCACTCTAGTCTGTTACTAGTATTATACTTCACTAGATACTACAATAGGAACTGTTTTGTGTCCTGGGCCCTTTTGGTAGTCTGGTGAGCTAGGTGAGGAAAGATAAGCATAACACAAAGGATTTGTTTCTTTTGTAGCTATGTTGAGGGATACAGGGTGATGAAAAAAGAGAGTTCTGAACACTGCCCAGGGTAAATGAGATGATGACTTACAACATGGGTAGGCAGAGCTGTTCAATTCTAACATTTCTGATTTCTCCGACAAGGAAAATAATATTTTACTGCAAGTGACACAACAAAATTAGCTATCAGGGATTTGAAACCCAAGAAAAATAAGGAGCTAGGAAGAAAACACCTAATTACCCTCAATGAATTCAGGTCACCTATCATCTGAACTAAATGAATTACTTCCTCAGGCACAAAACAAAACAAACCAAACAAAATCTGGCATAGATAAGTCAGTGTCAGTAATATCTGAAAGATAGTGGGTAAAGAAACATGGCATGTTATTGTTGTTTTTGTTAAGTCATTTCAGTCCTGTGCAACTCTTTGTGACTCCATTTGGGGATGTCTTGGCAAACATATTGGAGTGGTGTGCCCTTTCCTTCTCCAGCTCATTCTATACTTGATGAAACTGAGGCAAACAGGCTTAAGTGACTTTCCCAGGATCACAAAGCTCTAAATGTCTGAGGCCAGATTTGAATTTGTGAAGATGAGTCTTCCTGACTCCAAACCCAGTATTGTATCTGCTGGGCCAGCTACCATACCTCAATAACATAGAAGGTGTCAAGGAGGCTATGTTACAATAGTCATTATAGAAAGCCTTTAAGCTTTTTCATAGGAAGTTCAGTTGAAGTGCCTGGTAATGTTAATCTAGAGAAGACTTGGAGTGGAAGGGTACATGAAGGAGATATTTGCCTTTTCTTGCCCCACAGGAAAGAACTAGGAACAATGAGTAGAAGTTGCAAAAAAGTAAAATTAGATGTGATATCTGAAGGTATCTTAAAAAATAGAGCTCTCAAAAATGTGAAGATTTCCAAATTACACTCAGTGAAATTCTTCCAACAGAGGATAGATTCCTTGTTTGAAACCTAGTTTGTTATAGTGCAGATTTCTTTCAGATGTGGGTTGTACCAGATAGCCACTGAGGCTCCTTCCAAACTTAAATTCTGGAATTGTGTAAAGTGACTTATGTAAGGTAAAAAAAGCAGTAAGGAGAAGTAAAGGCAGGAATCAAAGCCAGGTTCTCTGATTGATTCATTTACATGTTGCTTAAAATATTTGAATAAGAATTCCATGGTTGAAGGGTGGAATCATTTATCAGAAATTTTGCTCCAATAATACATGAAGGAGATCATAGGAAAACCGGAAGAATTGAGCTGCATTCAAAGCCCACCATTCCCTTTACCGATGTGAGAATGCCAGCTGTATCAGAAGTCAATCCCCGAGTCATTTCACAACATAAAATTTTCTATTAGAAACATTTGTAGTTTTGCTCCAGGGATACTTACTGGCCAGTAGATAAACCCTGATCTCATTGGTAGTCCAGCCACCTTCAAGCCTTGGCCTCTCTTTTCATCACAGGGGACATTCTGATTGGCAATAAATTTAATTATATTTTTTACCCAAGAATAAAATTCTGTGACTCTTGGATTTTATTTGGCATATACACATACGCATACATGCATACATACATGTTTTGGGATAAATATATGTACACACACATATTTGGTTGGGATAAGTATTTATATATGTATACATAGTCATATAGTGTATATATAAATATGTATATATCTATGTGCATATATATATACATATATGGACACAAGTGTTTGTGTGTGTGCCACTGCATGTATTCTAATGTACATATCTATCTCTCACAATTCCTTAAGTCTTCCACCTCATCCCATTCCCCACCTTACCAGCTCTTTAGGAACTTCAGCTTAAGGCAGAAGATTATCTGTTACAGAAAAGTAAGCATGGCATCAGAAAGAAATTTTAGTAGCAGATGTAACTCTTGGAAATAAGATCAATGTGAATTAATATTTAATTGTAACTAGTAAAGAAATTCATTTTAACCATTTCCTTTTCTGTCACATAATCTACTTAGCTATTTCAAATATCATATGTTTTAGTTTTAGAGATGCTACATATTACACTAAATAAATGTACATGTAACATGAGAACTTTCCATTTCCTCCTGCTAATCTATAATTTTGCAGAATGCCATGTGCTTTTTAAAGTGGTATAGCTAATTTTATAAGTAACCATGTTTCACTAAATAACTTAAAATATTTCCAAATGTGACCAAAATATAATGACCATAAAACATCAACATCAATATTGTTTTTATTTATAAGATTATTTATATATATATATTATATATATGTATATATTTTTTTTTACATTATCCCATTCCCATGATTTCATCAATAGAAGACAGTTGAGGAAACTTCCTCTACCAATGCAAATCATTAATTGCTTTGCAACAAGTAGCCTTACAGAGTGGCCTAGGGTAGTAAAAAGTTTAATACCCTTGTCCAGGATCATACAAACCATATGTGACAGAGGCAGGACCTCAACTTCAATGTCTCTCATTCAGTGTCCCTGACTCCAAGGCTACAGAGACTCTGTATCTCCCTACATCATTCCACTTCTCCCCTTTAAAGTTATTCTTACCAAATACATTCAATCATAATTGATATTTTAAACATATATCTGTGCCTATTTTTGTTTGTCTTTGCATATATTTGTGATAAAGAAATAAAAAATAAAATTATAAATTTCCCCATCTCAGAATTGGAACCAAGAAAATATTCTTTTAATCTATATGCAGGGATTCTTATGGCTTCTATGGAGTTAGATGAAGACATGTTATCTCCAAGCAACCTGACTCTTCAAAATCAGTAGGTCCACCTCTTTGAGCTTTTTTTCTGATACGTTACCTTTGTGTTTATTTAACTTCTTCCTCTGGTTCTTGAGAAAGAGTGTTTGTTTCCTGATCTTGGCAGGTTAGGATTCCTTAGAAATTAGCTATGGTAATTTCTAAGATCTTTGAAAATATCTTCACTTGTATACTATCATTATTCATTTACAGATGAAATTCCATTTAAAAGTATCCACAGGAAATACAGTTGGTTAGTTGAAATGGATTTTTTTATTATAATAAATTTTTAATAGAAACCACTTCCCCAGGCAGCAGGACCCAAAGACAAAACAGGTCAAAGCCTTTCTGACATGAATTACTAAGGAGAAAGAAATACTTGGAAAACAGTAAGAGAACAACAATGTACTGGCACAAAGAAAGTATTCAATAAACAGCCATTGACTGCTCATACAAGTACCATCCACAATTCCAGGGCCATCTCTAACAGGTAGATATCATTTACGACAAGTCATATATCCACACTGCCTTCCTTCCTTTCGAACCTCCTCAAAAAATACATACATGCATCATCCATGCATATATACATACTTTTGTGAGAGAGACAGACAAAGAGATAAAGAGCGACGTCTGATGAAAATCAATACCAAATACAGTTTTGAAAGGGAACAAAGAGGAAGAAGATTTTTTAAAAGTGTAGTTTGCCCTAATGGATATGTCTAGAAGTTGAGGGGAAAGCATGCTACTAGGCAGCCTGGTGCAATCTCATTGGTATTTCTTTACTAATGATAGAGAATGGGAGGAGATGAGCACATTTTGTGAGTCACAAATCTTTCCTAGTATCTATTGCATTCTCTTTTTATGGTTGATGACCCTTCTTCCATCACTGTGCAACTCTAGTTGCCTAGTACCTATATTAATGTGAGTTCTCTTCTCACTTTTAACCTGAAATTATGGGGAAAGAGTGACTGCCTTAATTTTCTGTAGCTCAAGGATGTCTACCCACCATTTTACTGCTATGAGCAGCTAAATCTATGTTATTAATTCTTTTAATTGTTCAGGTGAGAGGTAATGACAACCTATCATAAGGTGGTGGGTTATAAGTAGAACAAAGGAGATGAGTGTGAGGGGTGAAGTGGAAGTACAAATGATAAGACATAGCAACTATTTGAATATGTTCGAGAGAGCAAGAAATTGCAAAGAAAGTCAACTAGGAGCATATTAGTGCCTTTGAGGCAGCTAGGGGTGCATTGGATAGAGAAATGTAGGCTTGGAATCAAGGAACATTTGGATTCAAATCTGGCCTCAGAAACTTGCTAGCTGTGTGATCATGGATAAGTTACTTTACTTCTGTTTGCTTCAGTTTCCTCAACTGTAATATGGAGATAAAAGTAGCAATTACCTCACAGGTTTGTTGTGAGTTTCAAATGAAATGAGATTTTTTTCTTTTAAAAAAAGTTTGTCAGTGCCTGAGACATACTAGGCATTATATAAATAGTATTCTTTTCCCCTTTTAATTGGACAGAAATGCCCTTTGAAAGCAAAGTAGGTTTTTTGGGGAAAATAATGAGTTCTTGTCCGGACATGATGAAGTTGAAATGTTTATTAGCAAAGAACAGCATCATGGAAGTTAAATGAGGAGGAATAATAAAGTGGGGATCTCCAAGGCAGCGGGAAGATTAGGAGGATAAGGACTTAGAAGACATTAAATATGGAAGAGATAATTAGTGACCTTGGAAGGAGCAGTTTCAGCAGAGTGGTGAAGGTGAATTCCAAGCTGAAATAAATGGATAAAAATATAGTAGATGAAGCATATACAAGTTGCTCCTTCTAGAAATTTAGCATTAAAGTAGATATGATTTGAGATGAGAGTTTGGCAGGGTATCAATTTTATAGTAAGGTGGTTGTTTTGTTTGGACTGGGCTTACATGAGTAAGGAAACTTCCTCTACCAATGTAACTTAAAATCTTAGAGAATTAACTGGAATGCAGGAAGTTTGTGACTCTCTTTAGGTCACATAGTTTGTCAGAGGCTGAACCTGATCCTTGGACTTCCTGGTTCTGAAGATAAGCCTTCTATCTATTACATCATGATTCCTCTTTTTAGGATAAATAAAAATCTAAAAACGTGTAAGGTAAAGTATAAGGAGTCAGTAGAGAGAAACAAATGTTAGGTGAGAGAGTAGACAATCAATATAGCCCAAAGGTCTTGGGTGAATAGGTCATGGGAGATTAAGGGCACAAGTTGAATAAGAGGGCCTCAATGTTTTCAATAAAATAAGAAGTCATCTGCTGAGTGCTGGTTTGTAGATGTGGCTTAAGGAGAGAAATGTTTTTCAATGGCTGCTGGATTGAACGCAATGAGGACTCAATAAAAGATTAATAAATGACTGCTATGTAAGAGTGAGGGTCCCGTTGAGATTTGATAGCTTAAATACATAGTAGACCAAATAAGCCTGATTTTATCACTTCTTAGAGCATTCAGGCAGAGACAAAGGATGAAGGAAAAGGTGAAACAGCTGTGTGCTCAAGACTGCAGCAGGCACACAGCTGCCAGTTATTCCCTAGGTTTTCTCCAGAGACTACTTAAGACTACCAGGAAATAGCTTTGAGCTAGCATTGCCATTAAAAACTGTCCTAGATGTGTTAAAGAAAGGAATGAGGCCTGAGAAATAGCATTCCCAGTCAGATTGACTGAGTTGGTATATGGAGCAAGAGAAAAGTGCTATGAATTGTTCTCTTACATCTCTCCCTGGCTTTCCACTTTCACTATCACTCAATAAACATATATGTAAGAAACAAAAGAAGGAATTCTGTTTCCACAGGATTAGTGATAACAGGAAGTAAGTCAGAGGTGACTGGTTCTAATTAGAGATGTTACCTAGCAGAACCAGGCTTCTGATCAGGTAAAAGGGCAGAAGTTTGTACACATGCTTAATGAACTGTTCAAGTGGGAACATATCAAGGCAGAGAACATGAAGCAGGAGGTTCAGGAGGGTGCATTTAGCCAATGGAGAACGAGGGGGGAAATTCAAATTGGGGACAGGAAAAAAAAGCCTCGCATTTTTCTGAGCAAATGTGCTCCATTAGGTAATTACCTATTCACAAGGAATGTAAAATAAATGTAAAATAAAATAAAAGTGTTTCCTGGCTTCACAACAAGCATTGTTCTTTCTAGAATGAGCACTATTCTTATTTAAGCACCTACTATGTTTCAAGTACAGTGGTGAATTCTGAGGATACATAGAAAGGTAAAAGACAGTTCCTGCTCTCAAGGAACTCAAAGTCTAATGGGAGAGACAAATGCAAAAGAACTATGTGCAAAAAAGATATAGCTATATCCATATCTAAATATACATATATGTAATTTATATGCATACATATATTAATACACACGTTTATACATATACATTCATAATATTCATATACGTATAGACATATATACATCCATATACTTACATATACACACACATACATGTCAGTGACTGTATCTTCCCCTGGAAATTAAAAGCCTCTGTAATACACTGGTTAAAATCTGCCTTTTCAGGCTTATTTCATATTGATTGCTTTCACATATTCTATGTCCAGTCTGACTATCCAGAGCACTTTCCCCTTATAAGGCATTCCCTCTCCTATTCCAATATTTGGAAGAGGGAGGTTAAGAGCAGAAGAGAACCTTAAAAAAGAGAGAAGAAAACCTAGAGTAGAGATGCAGATACTCCACTCTGCATTTGCTTCTCTGTCCAATCTCAATTCCACAGAACAGGATGCCATCATGCAGGTAACCCTCTCATCTCTCCCCACCCATTTTGTGTCCTTTTGTATGTTGTCTCCCCCAATTTGATTGTGAATTCCTTGAGGGTAGGGACTTGTATCAGTAACTAAGGTGGAACTTTCTTTTACTGTTTTCTCTTTTAGCACTTATTTAATCAAGTGCCTTTGAAGAGTCTGGTCTTTGTTTCTTTGATTGGATGAGAAGTCTTTGATGACCTCCTTGCCTCAAGGGAAAGCCTGATTTATATGAATTTGAGTCACGTGTTTTTTGACACCTGAGGCTTTTAGGCCAAGTGGGTTTGAGTGGAATGTTTATGATGCTTTTAGGTCATGTGGATGAGTTGCATTTGTGAAGCCCTTTGACCCTGACCAGAATATATAAACCCAGAGATTGGCATTTTCCCTTGGGGCTCTCACTCACTGGAAGAGTGGCATGTGACTTGAAGAAACTCTGGGCAGCTGTTAAGAGCTCTTGAAGCTTGTAAACCCAGATGTTGGGACTTCGTTAAACCCTGGTAATGATGCATTGAGACTTGAACCACACGAGGTCTGTCTGTTGATCTTTGTAATTTATCTGTATTTGTGCTGAAGTTCAGGTTGCTGGCTTTTCCTCTTGAGCTGAACTAAGTATACACACACACACACACACACACACACACATATAAATCAATATTTGATTAAAGTAAAATTGTTAACCCCTTAATGCTTGCTGCTTTCCTTAGTAAAGCAGATTAAAAAACCTGTGCTGGCAGCTCTTGTTCCTATTCTTGTTGGGTCTTATACCTCAACAGCTGCTGCTAGCCAAATTGTTGCAGCAGGACTGTATTCCTTTTTATTACCATTATCCCTAGTACTCAGCATAGTGCCTGACTTGATGTAGGCACTTAAAGATTGGATTGATATGCCTATTTGTTTTTGTTGTTCAGTCATTCAGTTGTGTCCAACTCTTTGTGATGCCAAATGGTGTTTTCTTCACAAGCATAATGGAATGGTCCACCGTTTCCTTCTTCAGTGAAATGAAGCAGAGGCTGTGACTTGCCTAGGGTCACACAGGTAGTGTGTGTCTGAGACCAGCTCTGAACTCACATCTTCCTGACTCTAAGCCCAGTGCTCTGTGTACTGAGCCACCTAGCTGCCTAATTCACCTCTATAGCTATGCATATCTTCATCTTAGCACCTTGCATTTCAGGAGGGGAAATGACATAAAAACCGATCAACTGAATTATCTGACAATGAAGATTTCAGAATATTATTCATGTTTGGCATCACTATATACTTTACAGACATATATTCTGGTAGTATTAAAAAATATAGTTCATTTCATTGGCATAGGTGCTCTCTCTACTGATACAAATTCTCACTTTTCTGTGACTTAGTAGAGAGTGTAAAAGAGTTTCTGTGGGAAAACAAACAAATAAAAAATATCACCTCTGAGCAAGCCTCTTCAAAGTTTTATTGATTGGTGCTTGGATGAAAGGCATAAAATTCAACACCATGCACATACTTGAAACTTTTCCACTCTGGTAGAACTAATCTCTGACATGGTCTTCCAGAGTTTGGGGCAATGCCTAGCACCATGTGAGGCATTTCAGGCAAACTTCATTGGAGATTTATAGTAACAAAGTCCAACAATAATAAAGACCTCAGTTTTTATCTGTAAAATCTAAGGACTGGATTAGCTAGATTGTATCCAAGTTCTTATTATTTTATGTCTGCTCACTGAAGAGATAATCCAGATCAACGGAACAGTCTAACTCTGGACCATCAACTGGTGATAGAAATGACTCTATCAAATGAAGCCTTTATTGGGTATACCATTTGTCCTTATGGGATTTTAACTGTAATAAACATAGCAGGGTATTCATTGTTTAAAAAATCACTGAATACTGATCAAAGAATGTGTACATCTCTATTTTGATGAAGACGTAAGGTATCTATATAGATTTACTTGGAAGCATCACTAATATCCATAATTTCCCTAAGATAAATGAATTCCTCTCAAAAATAGATGAGGGTTTATGGGTTAAGCCCTTTTAGTTGGTAGAAATCAACAATATATTGGTGATCAAAATTCACAAAGCCTCAAAGTTCCAGCCTGTTGCTTCACCTACTGAAGAATGAAAGAAGGCCATTAAAAATTAACAGAATTATCATTGGTAGCAGAAATGAGACTCTAGAACCCTGACACTCAAAGGCATGCTGTAGGATAACATTAACTCTGTTTCTCTTTCAAATTTCTATTTCTAGCATACTTCTTGGCCAATCCCTCTAAATTTCAGAACATTTTATGTAATTTCAATTAAAAAAGAGGGATCATTATGTAGGAGAGAAACTAAATGTTAATTTATAAAAAAAGTAAAAGTTGAAATACACACTATATAATTAAAGATGGTGCTGAATCATTAACTACAGTACCAATTTGGATCAAATGAGTTTCCAGTGTTGCACAGGAGAATGAACGTTCTGCATTCCAGAAGTATCCACAACTTAGGGGACTTAGGTTACCATCCAAACACTTCCACTAACTTTGACTTTGAATAAACAACTTAAACTCCCTATAGGAGAGAGTTATTATATGTAAAAAGAAGTACCTGGCCTAAGGCATCTTTAAGGTCCTAGAAGTACATTCACCTGAACAGTGGTGTGTGAAGTATCTGAGACAAAGAATAATTATTGTTGACAAACAACTATATTTGAAGTTTGAGAAAACACCAACATTTATGCTTGTATTGAAACTAGACTGATTTAAAACATCTATCCTTGACTAGATGAAAGTAGATTGAGGTGGTTTCCCCAGCTTTGGTTAGTTTCTCTGTCAGTTGAGAATTGAATGTATTTGTGTGTATACACACACACACACACACACATAGAGAGAGATAAAAAAATCAATATATAGAAATAGATTTCAATACATACGTATAATACGTCTTTTTATCTATCCAAAAGAGAGGAATGAAATATCCATGTTTTTTGATCTCTTTATTTTCCTATGTAATTTCTCTCTCTCTGTATATGTGTGTGTGTAATGTTTTTATTATGTATTCAATTTTATGTTTTGAAATATTAGATTTTACAGTAAAAAGCATGCAAATGTTATAGCTCCTAAAGAGCCTCTTTCAATGATGCAGAGATGTATTGCAGTCCTTCTTTAAGGAAGTCAAGAGTTTTTATGATAATTCAAGACAACGATGTAACAATTTCACTTGTTCAGGAGAGCAAAGGAAAAGGACAACTAAAATGCAAAATACCAAAAACAAACTATTGCTTTCAAACATTTTGAGTTATATTCAGAAAATAAACCTCCAGAGACTGGAAGCTGAAAGAGGCTTGGTTTACTATGCAGCATAGGCTTCATGAAGTTGGAAGAACAGTTAGAAATTCTATTGAACCTAGCTGCTAATCATTGCTAGAAACACACACACACACATACACACATAAATATATATGTATATATGTATTTATATAAAAGAAGGATGAAATATATACATATATATATGTGTATGAAATATATCCATATCTATTTATGTGTATATGTGTTTCAATAAACATTTATTAAAAGCCTACTATGTGTCAGGCACCGTGTTAAGTTCTGGGGATACTGTGAGAGACAAAAGAGAGTTCTTGCCCTCAAGGAACTAACAATCAACTTGAGAAGACAAAAAGCAAACAAATGTGTACAAATGAGCTACATACAGGATAAAAAGGAAATAATTCAATTAAGAGTGATTGAGAAAGACTTTTGACAGAAGATGAGATTTTGTTTGGGACTTAAAGGAAGCCAACGATATCAGTAGTTGGAGCAGAGGAGAAATAGCATTCCAAGCATGGGGGTATAAGGTTAATGAGGAATAAGATCTTCCCCACCCATCAACAGGCTACATACATGTGGAGCCTGTTAAGGGAAGCTTGCTTGTAGGAAGGCTTACATACTTTTTGTTAATTTCTAATTAGGCACTGAGCCTGAAGAGTATATATTCCAAGAATTGAGCTTTTGCCTTAGGGGTTTCCCTATGAGAAAGATGTGATTCTCTGGTAGAGACTCTGAGTGACTGTATTTTCAGAGCTTTCCTACTCCTGGAAGGTAAAGGCCCTCTCTATTCAGTGGTGGATGTGAAGCTTTGATTCAGACAGTAGAGCCCTGTCTGTTGGTCTTTATTTCTCTTCTCTGTGTTTCCTGTGTTTGTATTTTATGTGATTAAAAAAGAAAGATTGTTAACCCCTGAAACATCTATTCTTCCTTAGTACAGCAGACAAAAGAATCTGCACTAGCAGCCATCCTGGGTATGCTGGTGTGATTGCCATTACAGGGGGACAGCCTGAGAAAATGCCTGGAGTAGGGAGATGGAGAGTCTTGTTTAGGAATAGCCAGGAAGCCATTGTAATTTGATTGATGAGTACATCAAAAAAAATCCAATGGGCTTTAGAAGTCTTACCTATTAAGGGAATAACAGACCACCCCCCAAAAAATAGAATGCTATACTGACAAACAGAATTATGAAATTACAGAAATTCACGAATCGAGTTTAGAATACTGTAACATGAACTTAAATCAGGCCACATGTGACAAAAGGTTAGGGTATTGATCTTAAAGATGGGGATACTTTACTGGACTAGGAAATTGTCTTATTTAAACTCTATTGCAGATGTATGTGATATAATCAAGGCTAGTCTTGTAAAAATTGATTGTTTGTCAAATATTTACTAAATATTTCACATAATAAAAGTATGGTTCATGATAAAGAATTGATGAATATGTCAAAATCCTGTGAACTCAATGCTAAATCATTTACAATAAATGATTGCAGAAAATTTGATTTTTTTTAACAGTGTAATGTGATCTATGATTCATTGTATATCAAAAACATTATTTTGCTCTGAGTATTTCACACAGTACTCTAGGTTAATACCATAATTTAATATCTTGTTCCTCAGTTTCTTTTCTTAAAAGAAAAATCTCATAAAACCTGTCTGTGCCAGGGCTATTGTATTTATATGAAAAGAGTTAAAAAATATAAAAGTATATATCTACAAGGCTATTAATTTGGTACATTTGAGTTAAATTTATTCTACAAATTCTCATAGACCCATAGACTATAAGCATCATAGGAGACCTTCAACACCATCTAATTTAATAACTTCATTTTATAGAGGAGGAAACTGAGACTTAGAGAAATTAAAGACACCTAGTTATCATATATAGTGAGTGGAAGATATGGAGTTAGCATTCAGAGTTCCTGATAATTAATCTTCTGCTTTTAACAATACACCACATTTTTTCTAAGATCTATCTTGGACCGCACTCTTTGGTCTTCTCAAACTGGCATTTTTTGCTATTCCTTACGGATGCCATGTCTTCTCTTATCTTCAGGTGTTTTAGTTGTTCCTTATGCCAGAAACTTGTTCCCTTTTGACCTCTGCTTCTTAGTATTCTGAATTTCCTTCAGAGTTTGACTCAGTGATCACCTTCTACATGAGAACTTTTCTTATCCTCCAGCTGCTAGTGCTTACCCCACAAACTTTGTATTTATTTGAATATCTATCCCTGTATTTGCATAAATTTTTGCATCAAATAGAATAGAAGTTCCTTGAATGCAAGGGCTATTTCAGTTTTGTTTTCTTTGTATCTTTAGTTCCTGGCACATCATAAACAATGGTTTACTAATTGATTAATGCCTAAAATTTTCCAGCTTTGTGGTCCTGTGTAGCAAGAACATCATAGATTTAAAGGTAGAAAAGACCTTAGGGGTCACTTAGTCTATCTCCATCACTATATGAATAAAGAAACCGAGGTCCAGAGATGTGAAACTACCTACTCAAAGTTATTCGGGTAGTGAGTGTATGTGCCAAGATTCAAACTCAGATCTTCTGACTCCTGGTCTATCATCCTTTCTTGTACATTCACTGTATTCAGTTTTCTATTGATATGTCTATGATTTGCTATTCAATTCTTAGCAGAAAATTTTGTATACAACCTTGTATAAATTACAAGGTAACATTTTATATCCTTCACTTTAGTCCATCAACGTATTTCCTCTAGAAGTGTTTGTGCCAAGGTCAACCTTAAGTCCCACTGGTTTTGTTATCACTTGGCTTGGCAAGTAGTACAATACAAGGTGATTACACATGCTTTGTTAGGGAAGCTGAAATAATTTAACAAAACCACATTTTAAAAATGTTATTGGTAGCATAATGAATGAGTTTTGGTAGCTGAACAAAGAGCAGAGATTTCCATTGCAGTCAGAGGGCTTCCCTTTGTTATTGTAAATTATAAACATAAACTCTTTGTCTTTAGCATGGATGCATATTTTATTCTGAAATATGGTAAGGATGTTAGGACAGGAAAACCTAATAACTTTATGGCATTTTAATGACATTTTAAGATATCACTTATCATCTGATGGATTTAAGGTTATTTCTTATAGAAATCCTCATAATGTACCAATATCTGTTTGTAGTCATTTTTTCAAAGACATTCTTTGAATTCTACTCGCACTAGTGCCTTTCTTTTTTAAGTCATGACGACTATGTGGGAAACAGTCTGACTTAGATGATAGCGGTTAGTGCTGTGTACAAACAGGACAGTATGAATCTGAATCGTATGGACCAAAGTCATTGTACTGGGAGGTAATTCTGAGCAATTAGTAAAGAAGAGGAGTAGGGATAACCAGACTAACCTCATTTTCTTCACTGTCATGCTGGGGCTACTCTGGCAATAGCCCTGGTTTTTTTAATCTCAATCCAGTTACTATGGGAAAAGCACTGTAAGAGACACTGGGATAGATATAAAACATCTATCACAGAAAGAGACATCAAGGAATACTGGGTAGTATGCTTGATTTACACCCAGGAAGACCTACCTTTGAATTCAGTCTCTAATGTTCAGTAGGTATATGAGCAGTCAAGGAACTGAGTCTTTTTGAATCTCAATTTTGACGTGCATAAAGGGGGGATTGAAAATGTAGTGCCTATCTCACAGGCATCAACTAACTGGATTTAACTGCAAGAAAGAGATAAGGAGAAAAAGCAGAGCATCTGGTTAATTATTTTAATTATTTGTTTAGTTACTATTGTTTTTTTTTAAACTAAATGCTAAACTCAGTTATTTCTAAGGTACAAGTGCTACCAATGAAGTCTAAATTTTGGTACCCTGAGGCAAAACACCAGGTACTCTACCCTAGTTAAAATTCTACCTGTGAAACCATGAACGAGTTACTAAAACAGGAGTGTCATAATACTTGTAGAATCTATTTAAGAATGTTGATGGGACAAATGAATGAGAAACTATACAGTGCTTCATGAATATTGAAACATTATGGAACCTCAGCTATATGAGAACTATCAACTATTAAAGTTGTATAAGATACTTTATATATATGTTCCGGTATTTGATCCTCACACTCCTCTGAAATAGTTAATGGAAAGTTATATCATTCCCATTTTATTTATTGGAAAACTGAAATTAAAATTCCATTATTTAAAAAAATATAAGTATCAAAGCTGTAATTAGGATTGGCTATCTAGGACTTTGCTTGGTACCCTAGGGAGCAATATTTAGAGGGTACTCGTAAGTGATTCTCCTCTTTCAACACTGTATAAACACCTGAGGTTAGCACCTAACTTAGGTTGCAAGATATAGCAAGAAAAATTAACTATGTAACCCAGATTGTCTAGCTGTCATGCTGCTGCATAGAATTGATTCTCTGTCATTAGACTGAGTACTTACTGAGTATTTGTTGGAAGGAAATTCTTATGAGATGTTTGGAGAGGAGAGACATTCTTTTTTTTTCTTTCATTTCTGCTTTGAGACAGGACATATGCAGTCCTCAATCCTTTTGAGGAGTGAATACATGGAAGACAGAAAAAAGACTTGGGAAGTGATAGCCATATAAATTTTCTGGTGTCCCCAGATTTCCCTGGATGTCCCTCCATATGTTCCATCTTGTTTTCTTAGACATTTCAAGGTGAGAATAGAGATGTCTGGTTATTTGGATAAACCCTAATATGAGAGGGAGAGAAGAATGAGAAGAATGAGAGTTGGTCCACCTGTATATTTTGTGGTATATCCTAATGTGTGTAGTTTTTTTTGTTTTCTGTTATCTACTTAGATAAATGAATGTACTATTAATTTTTTGTTGTGATCTTTTTTTATAACTAGCATTTGATATAAGCTTAGTGTAGCTCTTCCCTTTTAAAGGATAGTGACTAGGAAGTGGACTTGAACCTAAAAAAAAATCATTTCTCTTTGCCAACAATATTTTGGGAGGGTAAAGGTAGATATAGTTCTCGAGTTCATCAATTCTCTATGTCAAGGGAGAACAATTCTGCCATCCCTTAGACCTCTCTTCCTCCTCCCTTCCAGACAGTATGCAGTCTCAATGGGAAACATTCCTGAGATATCTGTTCATGCTTCTCCACCTTTAGACAACCCCTGTGGATATACATGTAACCTAAATGGGCAAAACACATTCCCTGCAGATAAAAAAAAAAAAGAAATAGAAGCTAACACATACCCTGCTTCCTGCTTCCTCCTCCTTATCTCCTTACAGCTTTACCCCAGCTGTATTTAGACTAGCACTATGTTGTCCCCTTCAGGAGGAGTTTCACAGTTTCTCAGAGTCTCTTTCCAGACAGAGCTTCTGTCCTGTTATCTAAGGTCTCTCCCTCCAACTGAATTTGTTTCTAAAAATTGATTCAAGTGTACCTTTTCTCTCGAATGAAACCAGGACATTTTGTGACCCTTGCTCCAAAGGGCCAGGATTGCTAGTAAGTATCTGAGTTAGGATGTAACCTCAGCTCTCCTGACTCGAAAGCTGTTGTTATTTCCAGCACAGAACACTTACTTAAGTGAAAACAAATATCTAGTATAGAAAAATTCCTACAAACTAGGCAAATAGGTAAGGCTTCATGAAGTTAGTGGATTTTGAGCTAGGCTTTAAACTAGGGTAAGTAAGATTTCAATGGGAGCTCAGTGGGAGGAGTATGAACATAAGAAATGGCTTGTGCAAAGACAGAAACAGGGGGCTTGACTTGTTATGATTGCTTCATTATTTATTTAAGCACTACATAATGATATTCTATTCTATTAAGGAAAAGAGGTTTTACAAGAGAAAAGCAGAATGTTAGACTGTTTTGACTATAGTGATAGTGCTCCTAAGCCACAGCTGGTTTCTGGATAGGAAGAAGGAATTAAATTTCCACTTCATCATAGGTTACCTAGGATCCACAATAGAAGTCAGTCACCTTTCCTGCACGTGGAATAATTTGGAGACTGCAGCTATTAAAAGCAAATATGTCTACTTAACCAGCTTGGAGGGTTGTGAATTTAAAGGAGCTGATCCTAATAAGGTAAGGAAAGATTTGAGTCTAGGGTTAGAGTGGTCAATAGCCATTTTATATAACTTTTTTTATAAAATTTAATTTTTATTACAAAAGTGAATATAATTAGTTTATGTTATCATTCACCGCAGAGTAGTCAGGAGCCTTCAATCACCTTTCATTATTTCTTATCTAAAAATTAATCATTTTTCATTTTTTTTTTACTTTTGAACATCTATTTTTTTAAAATCTTGAATTCCAAATTCTCTCCCCTCTTCCCTTCCCATCCACCCTCCCTAAGAAGTCAAACAATTCAACATGAGCCACATGCGTATCATTATGT
>CM053622.1:111553734-111576694 GCA_028646595.1 Phalanger gymnotis
TGAGACTGAATCTGGGTGCATTTTTGCTGCCTGGCCATGTTCCCAGCCAACTAACTTGATCCTTGAGCTTTTCAGCGGGGTATGACTGCTTGTAGAGTAAAGAGTTCTATGTTCCATGCTTGGGGGGATGTGCTGCCTCACCAGCACTCCTCCTTCCTCATGAACCCCCAACCTGGACTGGTCTTAGATCTTCAGCAGGCTCTGCACTCCTGCTCTGATCTGCCACTTAATTCCTCCCAACAGGTGGGCCTGGGGCCTGAAGCAACTGCAGCTGTAGTTCTGTAGCTGCCCCACCTCTTCTGCCCCTGGGTTGGTGGCTGAACCACAAGCACCTTTTTACCCTCTGTCCCCAGCAGCTTTTCCCACTAACCTTCTCTGTTGTCTTTGGTGTTTGTGGGTTGAGAAGTCTGGAAACTGCCACAGCTCACCGATTCAGGGTGCTAGGGCACGCGTTACACCCAGCTCCTGGTCCTATTGGTCCACACTGCTCCCAGCTCTGTGCAGGATAGACCTTACCCAGAGACCATCCAGGCTGTCCTGGGCTAGAGCCCTGCTTCCTTCCACCACTTCGTGGGCTCTGCGGTTCTTCTTTGTTGTCTTTGGTGTCTGTGGGTTGAGAAGTCAGGTAACCACCACAGCTCACTGATTCAGGGTGTACTCCACCCCGCTCCTAGTCTGGCTGGTCCACGCAACCAACACTGGGCTCTGCTCTGCTCCCAGCTCCGTGCATGAAAGACCTTACCCAGAGACCATCCAGGCTGTTCTGGGCTGGAGACCTGCTTCCCTCTGCTATTTTGTGTGTCCCGCAGCTCTAGAATTGTTTCAGAGCCATTTTTTTTGTAGGTTTTTGGAGGGACATGGGGGGAGGGGCTTATGCCAGTCCCTGCTTTCCAGCCACCATCTTAGCTCCCCACCCCTTGCTATATGTTTTGATATTATTTGTCACCAAAGTATAAATCTGTAGTCTGAGTTTTTATGCTGTCTGCTCATTTTCCCAGCCAATTGCTTGACATTTGAGCTTTTTGTCACGGTGTGACTTTACCTCCAGAGTGGAGATTCCTTTGTCCCAAACTTAAGGGGTTTTGGGCTGCTGTTTGCCAAGCTACTTGTAGGCATCTGTAAATTTCCAGTTCTTCTGAGCTAGTATGACACAATAAGAGGTGTTTACTCCTCTCCTGGCCTGTGTTCTGGTTTGTGAGTGATCTCAAGCACTCTCTTCTGCTACATAACTACCAGGAAGACTCCCTCTCCACAGCCAGCACAAGCACTGCCATAACATCACTCCTCCTCACCCCAAGACTGTGACCCTAGTATACAAGAAAGGCGAAACAAGAGAATCCTGCCTCAGCACCAGCCAAGAGATCCCTGCACTCCTGCTCTGATCAGCTGCTTGATTCCCCCCACTATCCATGGGCCTGGAGCTCTGGAAGCAGCTGCTGATGCTGTCACTGGCTTCTACTTCAGTCACTTCTGTTGCCCCAGGGGCTGGACTGTGCGTTTCTCTCACCCAGGTCTAACAGAATGTTCCCACTGACCTGCTAAGTTGTCTTTGGCATTTGTGGGTTGAGAAGTCTGGAGACCACACAGCTCAGTGATTCAGTGCCCTGAGGCCTTCTCCACCTGGTCTGCTCCTGCCTGGTCTGTGCAGGTGTTGCCCAAATTGGGCTGTACTCTGCTCCCAGCGTGGTGCAATAGACTCTTCCCAGTGACCATCCAGGCCATTTTGGGCTAGAGACTTTTTTCAGTCTTTCATTTTTGTGGGTTCCATAGCTCTGGAATTTGTTTAAAGTCATTTTTTATAGATGTTTGGAGAGATTTGGGCTAGAGCTCAAGCAAGTCCCTGCTTTTACTTTACCATCTTGGTACCACCTCAGGAGTTTTTAACAAATTGTGATTTCCCATAGATCAATATAATCATTGAAAATCATATCTTATGTACCTAAACTTTTCCACTGATCCACCATTGTATTTCTTAGCTGGTAAAACATAGTGTTGATGATTGCTGTTTTATAATATAGTTTTATATCTCATGCAACTATACCATCTTCCTTTGAATTTCTTTTCATTAATTCCCCTGAAGTTCTTGACCTTTTGTTCTTCTAGATGAATTTTGTTATTTTTTCTAGCTCTAGAAAATAATTTTTGGTACTTTCATTGGTATGACACTGAATAAGTAAATAAATTTAGGTAGAATCATATTTTTTAATATCAACTCTACATACCCATGAGCAATTGATATTTTTCCAGTCGTTTAGATTTGGCTATATTTGTGTGAAAAGTGTTTTGTAATTGTGTTTATATACTTCCTGGGTTGGTCTTGGCTGGAAGACTTACAAGTATTTTATATTGTCTACAGTTATTTTAAATGGATTTCCTCTTTTACTTTTTTGGTAATAGTTAGAAATGCTGGTGATTCATGTGGGTTTAGTTTATACTGTGCAACTTTGTTAAAGTTATTTTTTTCAAGTTGTTTTTTAATTACTTTTAATTCTTTTGATTGATCTATCTGATTGATACTTTTGATTCTCTCAGATTTTCTAAGTTTAACATCATATCATCTTCAAGGAGTGATAGTTTTGTTTTCTCACTGCCTATTCTAATTCCTTCAATTTCTTTTTCTTTTCTTATTGCTAAAGCTAACATTTATAGTAAAATATTGAATAATAGTGGTGATAAGGGACATCCTTGTTTCACCTCTGATCCTGTTGGGAAAACCTCTTGCTTAGCTCCGTTACATATAATGCTTGCTGATGGTTTTTAGATAGATACTACTTAACATTTAAAGAAAAACTCCATTTATTCCTATGCTCTCTAGTGTTTTTTTTTAAAGGAATGAGTGCTGTATTTTGTCAAAACCTTTTTGTACATCTATTGAGATAATCATATGATTTCTGTTATGGATATGGTCAATTATGCTCATGGTTTTCCTAATGTTGAACCAGACCTTCATTCCTGGTTTAAATCCTACTTGGTCAGAGTGTATTATCCTCATGATAATACATTGCAACTAATTGTTGCAATCTCTTTGCTAATATTTTATTTAAAATTTTTGAATCAATACTTATTAAGGAAGATGTTCTATAATTTTCTTTCTCTCTTTTGACTCATCCTGGTTTAGGTACCAGCACCATATTTTTGTCACCTATCTTCCCAAATAGTTTATATAGTAATGAAATTAATTGTTCTTTAAACATTTGGTAGGATTCATTTGTAAATCCATCTGTCCCTGGAGAATTTTTCTTAAGGATTTCATTGACAGCTTGTTCAATTTCTTTTTCTAAAATGGGTTAAGTATATTATATAATCTTCTGGTGATCTGGGAAACTTACATTTTTTTTGTAGACATTCATCCATTTTACTTAGATTGTCAGATTTGTTGGAATACAGTTGGGCAAAATAGCTCCTAATTATTTCTTCAATTTCTTCTTCATTGGTGGTGAATTTACCCTTTTCATTTTTGATACTTGTAACTTACTTTTCTTTTTCTAAATCAAATTATCAAAAGTTTTACCTATTTTATTGTTTTTATAAAACCAGCTCTGTTTTATTTATTAGTTCTATCATTTCTTTAATTTCAATGTCATTAATCTCTCCTTGGATTTTCAAAATTGTCAATTTGGTATTTAATTGGGGATTTGCAATTTGTTCATTTTTTCACATTTTTAGTTGCATGCACAATTCCTTGATCTCATTCTCCATTTTAGTTATGCAAGCATTTCATAATTACAATTATGATTTCCTCTAAGAACTGCTTTGGCTTCATCACAAAAAATTTAGAATGTTGTCTCATTATTGTCATTCTCTTTGATGAAATAATTGTTTCTATGATTTGTTGTTTGACCTACTCATTCTTTAGGTTTACATTTTCTAGTTTCCAATTAATTTTCAATCCATCTTTCCTTAGCCATTTATTACACATGTTTTTTTTTTTTTTATTGAATCATGACCTGAAAACATGCATTTAATATTTCTGCCTTTTTGAGTTGGATTGTGAAATTTTTATGCCCTCCTATGGTCAATTTTGTGTAGGTGCCATATACTGCTGAGAAAAAAAATGTTATATTCATTCCTTTTCCCATTCAATTTTCTCCAGAGGTCTACCATATATAAATTTTCTAAAATTTTATTCACCTCATTAACTTCTTTTTTTGTTTTTTTGTGGTTAAATTTATTTAGTTCTAAGAGAAAGAGTTTGAGGTGCCTGCTAGTATAGTTTTGCTGTTTATTTCTTCCTGTAACTCACTTAACTTCTCTAAGAATTTGGATGCTATAACACTTGATGTATTTATGTTTAGTATCGATATTATTTCGTTGTCTATGGTACCTTATAACAGAATGTGGTTTCCTTCCTTATCTCTTTTAATTAGATGGATTTTTGCTTTTGCTTTCTCTGAGATCAGGCTTCCTTCCCCTACTTGTTTTTTTTTTCTTTTTACTTCAGCTGAAGCATAATATATCTATTCTAACCTTTCACCTTTACTCCGTGTGCATCTCTTTGGTTCAGATGTGTTTCTTGTAAACAATGTATGATAGCATTCTGGTTTTTTAATCCACTCAGTTATACCCTTCTGTTTTATGGGAGAGTTCTTTCCATTCCCATTCCCATTCCCAGATATGATTACTGTGTATTTCCCTCCATCCTATTCTTCCTGTTTACACTTTTCTTTCTCCTTTCACCTTATTCCTCCTCACCAGTGTTTCGCTTGTGACCACCACCTTGCTCAATCTACCCTCCCTTCCCCAGCTTTTCCTTCCTACTTCTGCCCTCTCTTATATCCATCCCCTCTTATTTTCTCTCACCTTTCCACTCCTACTTCCCTACAGGGTAAGAAAAATATATAAACCCACAAGTGTGTATGTTATTCCCTCTTTGCGCCAAATCTGATGAGAGTAAGGTTGAAACAGTGCTCAAACTCCCAGCTTCTTTCCCTCTTCTGTAATAAGTCTTTTGTACTGCTTCATGTGATATAATTTAACCTGTCCTGCCTCCACCTTTCCTCTTCTCCCAATACAATCCTTTTTTTCAGCTCTTAATTTTTTTATGTCATCACATCAAAGTCACCTTATATCCACACTCTCTGTCTGTGTATACCCCTTCTAACTTCCCTAATAAATATACAGTTCTCAAGAGTTCCAAGTAACATTTTCCCATGTAGGGACGTAAAAAGTTTAACCTTACTGAATGACGTTTTTTTTTTCTTTTCAGTTTACCTCTTTATGCCTCTCTTGAATCTTGCATTTGAAGATCAAATTTTATTTCAGCTTTGTTGTTTTCATCAGGAAAGTGTGAAAGTGTCCTATTTCATTGATTGTCTATCTTTTCCCCTGAAAGATTATGTTTAGTTTTGCTGCGTAGTTGATTCTTGGTTGTATCCAAGCTCCTCTACCTTCTGGAATATCATGTTCCTAAGCTCTCCAATGCTTTAATGTGGAAGTGGGTAAATCTTGTGTAATTCTGACTGTGGCTCCTTTATGTTTTAATTCTTTCTGGCTATTTGCAGTATTTTCTTCTCCATCTGGTAATTCTGGAATTTGGCTACAACATTCCTAGGAGTTTTCATTTTGGGATCTCTTTGAGGAGATGATTAATAGATCCTTTCAATGACTATTTTCCCTCCAGTTCTAGGATATCAGGGCAGTTTTCATTGATAATTCCTTGAAAGATGCTAACTAGGCTCTTTTTTTGAAAAATCATAGTTTTCTGGTAGTCCAACAATTCTTACATTATCTCTCTGCAAAAATTATCTATTTTCCAGGTAAGTTCTTTTTCCATTGAGGTATTATACATTGTCTTCTATTTTTTTTTCCATTTTTGGGTTTTGTTTTATTGTTTCTTTATTTCTCATAGTCATTAGCTTCTATTTGCTCAATTATAATTTTTAAGGAATTATGTTCATCAGTGAGCTTTTTTACCTCCTTTTCCATTTGGCCAAATCTATTTTTAAGGAGTTTTTTTTTTCTTCAGGGAATTCTTGTCCCTCTTTTTCCATTTGAAAAATTCTGCTTTTTAAGTCATTATTCTCCTCATTGTCTTTTTGTACCACTTTTACCATTTTTGCTAGTCTGCTTTTTAAAGTATTATTTTCCTAGGTATTTTTTTGTGTGTGTGCGTGTGTCCCCTTTACCAAGCTGTTGACTTTTTTTCATGATTTTTCTTGCATCACTCTCATTTTCTTCTCAATTTTTCCTCTACTTCTCTTACTTGACTTTCAAAATCTTTTTTCTGCTATTCCATGGCCTGAGACCAATTCATGTTTTTACTTAGAGGCCTTGGATCTAGGAGCTTTAACTTCATTATCTTCTTCTGACTGTATTTTGATCTTCTTTGTCATCATAGTAACTTTCCAAGGTCAGATATTTTTTCCTGTTGTTTGTTCCTTTTCCCAGCTTGTTGCTTGATTTTTAACTCATTGTTAAAGTAGGGCTCCGCTTCTAGGGTGGAGAGTGCACTGACCCAAGCTTCAGGGATTTTGTGCAGCTGTTTTCAGAGTTACTTCAAGGGGCCTGTAAGTTTTCAATTCTTACAAGGTTGTATGATCTAAGCAGAGGTATGTTTACTATTCTCCTGTCCTGTGCTCTGGTGTGCGATCAACTACAAGTGCTCTTTTCTGCCCCAGAACCTTGAAGATGGTCCTTGCTTCACTGTGGCTGCAGGATTTGTTGTGCTAGTGCTCCTTCTTGTCCAGGGACTGCCACCCAGGCCTGCTAACCATATGTAAGTATGGGCAAAACATAGGAGACCCTTATAATTTACTTCTGACCAGATGTTTGACCCCCTCATCATCCGTGGGTTGAGAGACCACTAGTAGGCCCACTATGAGCCATTGCTGCTACAGATTCAATGATTCCCAAGGCCTGCTGCTGGTTTCCAGGGGTCAGGGCTGTGCTGGCCCAGCCTGCACTATACTGTGGTCCACTCTCACCCCTGTGTGACAGACCTTACCTGTTGAACTTCTAAGTTGTCTTGGGCTGGAAAATTGTTTCACTCTCTCTTTTTGTGGGTTCTGCTGCTCTAGAATTTATTTAGAGTCATTATTTAAAAGTATTTGGATGGATTTAGGGGAGAGCTCAGGTGAGTCCCTACCTTTACCCTGCCATGTTGGCTCCACTTCTGAGACATTTTAAACTTGTTTGTGGTGTAATGTTGGAAGACTTTAATTGAGTTGCTGCCTCTACTCTGCCTTCTTGGCACCACCAAATTTTTGTATTTCCACAGTAGTCGTCTAGTTGACATCTATGAAATAATGGTCTCCCCACTCAATTCTATCCTCCACTTTGCTATCAAGTTAATATTCCTAATACATAGGTTTAAGCATGTCATCCTCATGTTCAGTAAATTCCTGTGGCTCCATATTACATATGAGGTCTCATTTAGATTCTTATTTGTGTTTTAAATCCCTTCTTGCCTTCCTAGGCTTCTTATACTTACTCTCCTCTATGTAATTTGAAATTCAATGTTGCTAATTATCTATTGTTCCTTCAATAGGACACTATGTCTCCTAACTCCATGTATTTTCACTGTTTCTTTCTCACTCTTAGAATTCTCTCACTTCCCATCCATTTCCACTTCCAGGCATCCCTGGCTTCTTTAATGTCCCATGTAACTGATATCACTAAGTTTTTTTCCACTATCTCTTAATGCCTATCTCCTTCTTTCTAAGAATATCTCTGATTTATTCTGTCAACATCTTGGTTCATCATAGGTTTTTTTTACATGTTATTTATTCCATTATAGTTTACTTCTTTGAGATCACAAACTGATTTTGCCTTTTTTCTTTATCTTCAGCACTTACCACAGTGTCTGTCACCCAGTAGGTACCTGTATACTTCGCTCAATATGAGTGGCAAAATATATGACTGAATGGATAGAAAAAAATCATGTATTCAGCTCTTATGCTGAAGTGTTTGGTCCTGTCATTTGTCACTCTCACTTCCCATCCCCCATTCCATCTTTCTTTATCTTTAAAATTAAAGGGTCGAACTATAAAATCTCTTTCAACTCTAAAGTCCCATGATTCAGTATTAATGCAGTGAGAAAAATGCAAGCTCATCTTTCTCAAAGATTTTATTTTTGATGCATCAAAAGTTCAATTAATCTTTATAGATAGTCGACAAATTATGTGATTCTTAGTAGTTGCTATTAGTTTTTTTTAGCCAATTTACTACTATCACTACAGACATGAGAAGGTATAGACATGAAATCAAACAAGAAAGAAATGAAGACCACCAATTAAAATTTTATTCATAGGTCATTGTGGTTAAAGAATTAATCACTTATTGGCCACACTCCTGCTGTTAAATGTTTCCATGTTTAGCTGGATTGGTACCTGAAAAGCAAACAACAACATTAACTCATTTTTTAAAGGTTAATACATGTAGGAAGTAGAGAGAGGGCTATATAGATAATGCTTTCACAAACTATATGAATCTGCCAACTGAGAGAAGAACTTTCACCTGGACCCTGTAGGTTGAAAAGAAAGAAGCCACATCATAGGGGAACTAAAGACCTTGACTTTCCCTTCTGATATTTCCATGAAGTTTTTGATAGTGAAGGATCAATGGGGAGTTGTTTTCCTATTAACCAAAAATTCAGTTATCTGAAAAGGTGAATCCAATTTTTCGGAGAGTACTATTGGCCTGATTGTTTGAATGGTTCTCTGGTGGAAGGCAATGTGATACTCATAGAAATCCTAGGGGCAAGTTTGGGTGTCATTGAAGAGCTGTTCCCCCCATACTAATCCTAGTCCATTTTCTGTCTGAAGGGAGTCCAAATCATTCATGGTAATATGAATTTGGAGGGTGATATTAAAGCTCTAGGGAGAAAATTAGCACTCAAGAAAGGTTGGAAAATTATAGCATTTTGTTTGTGGGTTACTATGTCATTTCCTTTTTCCCCTCTGCATTTTATATGGGTGAAATAAAAGTTGTCATGTATGCAATAAGAACTTTTATCTGATTGCACACGTGTATGTATCCTAACACATTTTCAGAAACTTAGTCATGAGAGAAATTTTGATATTCCTCAAAGACTATTTTAGGTGGAATCAAAACAAGATAAGAGATTGGATTTTCAGAGACACCTCTAAGATTGGAGCTCTCCATAAAACCAGAGTGTGGAGTCCTAGGTTGTATGATACAAAAATGATACATTACAATTTCAAGGAGAAAGGAGCTCTATGAAGGGATACTTGGGCATATTCTTTTCTTAGTCTACATACTTCATTAATTATTTCCTGTCTTCCAGCTCAGTAACATTTTCAAATGCCAGAGCAGGTGTGTAAATGAGGGCTTGTGGTCCTATTGTAGAATAAATATTAGCATGGTTTAAATATGTCTAATTCTAAAAATGAGAATGGTGGTTATGATTTCATCCAGTGAGTTCTCTAAGTGTGACAGCACAAGGCATATTCCCAGCATTGTTTGGCTCCAGCTATTTTGCTGCAGCAATTCATGGCTCTAGACAGATTTATATGGGGTCACCTTCAAGACTTAGTGTGTTTGGGAGCTTTGTGATTTCCACAGGGGTTACTGACAGGACATTACATTGACAGACACAGTGAGTGTTCTACCTCTCTGGCATTTTTAAAAGACATCTGTATTCATCAGAAAACACTAGGTTTGCACGGAGCATACTTTGGAGATAGATGCATAGTTACTACATGAATTTCACATGGGATGAAGTTCATTGGCAGGGCTGCTGTTTCAAGAGCTTGGATCTCAGTGCTTTCCCCAGGCAAATGCTCAAGTCCCCATGCTGTGAGATTCATCACAATTTCTTTTTAATACAGATTTTAAGGCTGACTTTTACCTATTAAATTAACACAGTGCTGAAATTGATAAGTGTATTAATCAGATAAATATTTGCTAGCAGGAAAGGATAGAAAAGGGACTTTGAGTCTGTAATTGGGGATTATGAAAAAATAGGTCTGGGATTTGAAACAGAAGATGATATTACTCCATTTTTACTCCCTTTATATAATGTGTTAATTCCATATTTGTTTTAGTGCATATGATGACATATAAATATTTTAGAATACATATTTTAAGTTTTTGTGTTTTTGTTCAACTTTTTTTGTGACTAAGATATTAAAAACAAACCTTTTGCCTTTTCTACTTGAGGAATTCCTGAGGTTAATTACATTTTTCTACTAAGAGTTATACAGGCAACCCTGTATGTGATTCTTAAGCCTCACTGCTTACAATGTTATGTATGGTCTGCTGAGAATAGAGGTTTAGATGTTGCTTGTTCAGTAAGAAAGTTGTTCCTCTAGCTCATATTTGAATCTATTTACTGTGATACCACTTTATTCTAACATTTTCTAAAACTACTAGTTTCAAAATATGTGAGAAAGTCCAATTTAGTAAACAGGGAGCTGACTGTGGACCTAGGAAGATTTGAGTTCATATCTTTCCTGGGCCACATATGAACTGTGTGATTCTTGAATGCTTTCCTGACTACAAGTCTCTTTCTATTAGACATCTCAAATTGGATTTCTAGTAGGTGTCTTAAAACTCAAAATACCCAGGTCTGAACTCATTATCTTTTCCCTAAAACTTCCTCTCTTCCTTTTAGAGTATAGAATACCATTATCTTCCCAATAACCCTGGCTTGCAAACTAGATGTCTCCTCAACTTTTCATTTTTTGTTGTACTTCCTTCCTCACATCCAAACTGTTGCTATGTTATTTTGATTACACCTTTGCAATATATCTCTAGTTTCTCTTTTTTTTCCTTTGATGCTGCCACCTCCCTGGTGAAGCTCTTATCATCTCTTACCTGGACTATTAAAATAACCTTCTAGTTGATCTTCCTGTCTCAAGTGTCTCCTCACTCCCAACTCTCCACTCAGCTGCAAAATTGATCTTAAAGTTCAGGTCTTACTATGTCAATAAACTCCAGTGTCTTTCTACTATATTTAGGGCCATCATAAAATTTTCTTGCTTTTAAATAATTTTGTAACCTAGTCACTTCCTGTTTGTCCATTCTTCTTATACATTACTCCCTTTCTTATACTTTGTAATTCTTGAAACTGACCTGCTTGCTCTTTTATGAACAAGATACATAACTTCCCTAATCTGGCTACTTTCACTGCTGTCCTCCATACCTAGAATCCTTTACCCCCTTGTCTTTATCTCTTGATTTTCCTCAATTTTTCAAGTCCCAGTTAAAATCTTGAACATCTAAAACTAGATGTCCTGTAGTCTTTTTAAATTCATCTTTTACAAAAAAGGACATCATTATCTTTCTGCCTGAAACGTTCTTACCCTCCTAACTTCCCTATTACTGTTAATCTCTTCACAGCAGTCTCTTACCATCTTCTCAATCCCTCAGCCTCCTAACATAGATGTCATCCTTGACTCCTCATTATCTCTCATCCACCTCCACATTCAATTTGTTGCAACAGGTCTGACAATTTCAACTTTGCAATACCTCTTGAATGTATCCACTTCTCTGCTTTTATGCTGCAACCAACCTGGCATGGCTATCATTAATTCATACTTGGAATATTGCAATAGCCTACTGGTTGGTCATCCTGCTTCAAGTTTCTGCCCATGCCACTTCATCCACTATTCAGCTACCAAAGCAATTTCCCTAAAGTGCAGGTCCAATCATGACACCTCCCTCCACTCCTCAATAAACTCCAGTAGCTCCCTATCACCCCTAAGAGAACATAATCCTGTTGGTATCCAAAACCATTCATAATCTAGTATTACTCCCTCCAAACCACCTACACACCACATTTTTATTTTTCTTATTCCCATCTCCAACATATTATACTCTTGATACACTGACACGAGCCTTGGAGCTGTTGCATGAGCAAGATACTCCATCTCTCAACTCCAGGGATTTTTTTTTCTTGCTGTACTGCATGCCTGGAATACTCTCCCTTCTCATCTCTACCTCCTGGCTTTCTTTAAGCCTCAAATAATATCCTATATTTTTCAGAAGGCCTTTCCCTAGTGCTTTTAATTTTAGTGCCTTCCTTTTCTTAATAATTTCCTATTTTTCCCTCAGTATAGATCATTTGTACATGTTTGTTGGCTCGATGTCTTCCATATTAGATTGTGAGCTCCTTGAGGGCAGGGGTTATCTTTTGCTTCTTTTGTATCTACAATGCTTAGCACCTGGCTTACAGTAGGTGCTTAATAAATGTCTATTGAGGTACTGATTCACTAAAATCTCTGCTTCTAAAGGAAGTCCTTCCTAATTCCCTTTAATGTCTTCCCTCTAAGACTACCTCCAATTTAACTTGTAAATAATTTATGTCAAGATAGCTATTTACATGTCATCTTCTCCATTAGAATGTGAATTCCTTGAGAGCAGAGTAGTTTTGCCTTTCTTTGTATCCCTAGCATTTAGCACAGTAACTGTCTCATAGTTTGTTAACTGATTGACAGAATGAGACTGAGAAAGACATTTAACATCTTAGTGCTCTACGCAAGTCTCTAAGACTATAATGTTCAGGGAAGTTGCCAATCTGCAGTACTATAGGGAGTTTTCTGATTTAAGATTTCTCTGTATCAATGAAATCACGTGTCTAATCTTTGACCCTATCCCTTACTATTCATATCTTCATAAAATATTTAATTTAGAAAAGTTTTGCTATTACATATACTTACCATACAGTCAGGCCTGCATTTTGAAATTCTTTGGGCAAGTCATTCAATATCCTTGCATCTTAGTGAATGAATCATCTCTTATTATGGTGACATTTCCAGGAAGGACCTCTTGAATTCTCAGGTTGTCAGACTATCAGCAATCTCAACTATCTAGAGTGCAACAAAGATTTATAAATTGGGCAGAACAACCTCTGGGCTGCTGAAATAACTATGAAAAAAGGATTTGACTTCTTTGCTCTTTAGAAGAGACCTTCAGTGTCCAGAAGATGAAAACCACTATTACCTCATATTACTATTTAGGGAGGATAATGAATAGGGAGGGATCCAGCACTGGGGTCAAGATAGCTTATGTTCAAATCCTGAATAACCATGGGGAATTTATTTAAAGCACTCAGAGTCCTAGGCAAGTCTCTTAGACTCTTCTTTTCCATAAAAAGATCTATCCTGTGCTGAAATCATAGGTCTGAAAAAAGAAACAAAAATATTTAAAAATATTGTATTTCTCTTTTATATGCATATTTCCCATCCTTAGTTCAAGGTCCTTGGAGGCAGTAATAGTGGTTTATGTTGTTTTTTTACTTGCAAAAAGTAGTTATTTGCACAGAAATATTTGTTAAACAAGTATTTTATTTACTGCTGAATTCTTATCACATTATCAATGCTATCTCACTACAATATTTTTCCATTTTCTCTTTATTATGATACTATGTGTAGTTTTCTGTTTCTTTTTAATTTTGTGTATTTTATATATAGAAATAAGATTGTATAATACCAAAGTTAAACATCGGATACCCCTGCCACAACAGCAACACACTTTTCTTTTTTCCTCACTCTCTTTTTGAGAAAAAAACACAGCATTAGCTACTTTACTCAAATAAGTTGTGTTAAAACTAGATTTACATTCTGGGGTATTGTAGCCTTTTACTTATCCTTGACTTTGTTTTCCTTTTCATATTTATTTATTTTATATTAAATTTATGAAATAAAACAATCATTTCCATAACAGTAAAATAACAAAGATGATTATATATGAAACTGCAAATCTGTTATGTATAACTTGCTGTCCCTTTAAGTATATAAAAAAGTTATCATATAAATTTCTTTTTTTCTTCCCTCCCCCTCACCCTAGAGACAACTACCATTAGCCACACACTGGTATGTGGTTATGTATGTATGTTTGTGTATATGTATGTAAAATTATTCTAAACAAGCTTCTATTTATCAATTCTTTCTCTTTTTCCAGATAGTATCTTTCTTTATATGTCATTTATAGTTAACTTGGATATTATAATAGTCCAAATAACTTATTCACTCAATGTCTTGACTTTGAAGTAAGTAGAAGCTCAGATCAGCTCCGAGAAGGAAGTTTAGTGAGAATAAAAGAAAGAGATTTACCCTCTATGATCTTTTCATTCTTTATAACTGTGAAATAAGGGAAAAAGTGCATTAAAAGACATCAGTAGAAGATTTGAAAAACCTTTGAGGGCATACTTTTAAATCATATACTTTTTCTAGAGGTTCCTACAATACTTTGAAAACTATTTTTAGGGCTATGGATTTTGTTTTCCTACTTGGAGATTGAAAGTTCATTACTTTTATGTGGTATAAACTGTTACTTTGTAATTTTTTTTATATTTTTCCTTAATTTGTATTAGAGTTCATTAGGATTTTCTTCATGCTCAAACAAAATGTTTTAAGCACAATGACAACACAACAATTAGAAATTATAATAATGATAGGTAAAATTTGCATAACCCTTGGTGACTTTCAAACAATTTTGTGTTTCATCACATGTGATACAACAGCTCTGTGAGGTAAATATATGAAAAATACCATATAATAATAAGAATAAGTAGTACTGGAAGTGGTAGTACCTTAAGATTTACAAAGATATATACATATATACATACATATACACACATACAGGTATGTGTAGAAACATAAATGTGCAAATAAAATACACATATTTGTATATATGTATATTTGTATGTATGTGTATATATATACATATATACGTATATATGTATATGTACATATATGCATATGTACATATACATATATACGTATATATGTATATATATGTATATGTATACACACGCACACACACGCACACCACAACAACCCTCTTGTAAGGTACGTGCCAATACTTTCAAGTAATGGATGAGGACACATAGTCTAAGAGTAAAGGTGTTTTTCATAAGATCATGCAAAATATTAAAAACCAGAATTAGGCCTTGAATCCAAATATTCTGATTGTAAATTACTGTTTTTACTATAAATCTCTTTAAATTTCTGATATTTTCAGTTACGGATATCTAAGTTTATAATTTAATTTCTCTAGTATTAAAAACCTGGATAGTCTGGTAACTATGTTGAGAAGATTAGAATTATCTTTAAGAAAGCATTCATTCATGCTATTGGTTTTAGAGTTAATTACCTGTTCTCTGATGTTAAACAAATATTTAAATACTAATTAATTCACAGGCACAGGCCTAGGTGCTAAAGATGAACCACTCCCTTCCTCGAATAAACTTATGTTATACTAGGGAGTTATAGCATATAAATGTAGAAAGGAATACAAAGTAATTTGAGGAGCAAAATAACACAAATGCCTGGAGGAATTGGACAAGCTTCTAGGGAGACACAACACTTACCTGGAATCTTAAAGGAAATTGGTGATTCTAAGAGGTAGAAGTAAGGAAAGACTATCTGAAGACATGGAGAAAAGCCTAGGCAAAGGTGAAGACATGGGAAATCAAATTTCAGTTTCCTAGAAAAATCAATAAACTAGCTTCAGGGGAATATACTACATGTAAGTGGGCATAGTAGCAAATAAGGGTGGAAAGTATTTAGAAGCCAGATTTTACAAGCCTTTAAATGCCAGTCTGAGGTTCGTGCTTTATCCTAATAGTGATAGGGAGCCACAGAAGTTTGTTTGCTTTTTGTTTTCTGTATTTCTTAAGTGAAGGATGATTTGAAAACATTTCTAAATTCTCTGCTCAACTTAAATTTCTATGACCCATGAAAAATCCCTATAGTTCTTTATGTATTTTCCTTTTTAAAAATTAGAACATTTATTTTTAGTTTACAACATTTAGTTCTACATGTTCTTGAATTTCAAATTTTCTTCCCTTCCCTCCCCTTCCATGCCCCCCCCCAAAATAGCATGCAGTCCATTATAGATTCTACATAAACCTTCTCATTAAACTTATTTACACAATAGTCAAGTTGCAAAGAAGAATTATGACCAATGGAGTGAATCATGAGAGAGAAGAAACAAAACCAAAAAAGAAGAGAAAAAAAGAGAGCACATAGTTTGCCTCAGTCTGCATTTAGGCTCCACATTTCTTTCTCTGGATGTAGCTAGCTTTTTCCATCATGAGTCCTTTGGAGCTATCTTTGAGCCTTGTATTGCTGAGGAGAGCCAAGTCTATCAAAGTTAGTCATCACAGAATCAACATTGTGTACAATGTTCTCCTGGTTCTGCTCTTCTCACTCAGCATCATATCATGTAGGTCTTTCCAGGTTATTATGAAGTCTGTATCTTCCCCAGTTCTTGTAGCATGATAGTATTCCATTATATTCATATATCACAACTTGCTCAGCCATTCCATGATTGATGGGCATCCCCTTGATTTCCAATTTTTTGAACTGCTATAAGTATTTTTATACATTCAGGTCCCTTTCCCACTTGTGTGATTTCTTTGGGATATAGCCCTAGGAGTGGTATTGCTGAGTCAAAGGATATGCACATTTTTATAGCCCTTTGGGCATAGTTCCAAATTGCTCTTCAAAATGGCTGGGTCTGTTCACAACTCCACCAACAATGTATTAATATTCCACTTTCCCACATCCTCGAGAGAATTCATCATTTTCCTGTTTTTTTCATGTTAGCCAATCTGACAGGAAAGATGTACTACCTAAAAGTTGTTTTGTCTTGCATTTCTCTAATCAACAGTGATTTAGACCATTTTTCACATGCCTATAGATATCTTTAACTTCTTCCTCTAAAAACTGCCTGTTCATATCCATTGACTATTGCTCAATTGGAGAATGACTTGCATTCCTATAAATTTGGCTCATTTCCCTGTAGATTTTAGATATGAGGCCTTAGTCAGAGACATTGGTTGTAAAGATTTTCTCCCAATTGTCTGATTCCCTCCTAATCTTTGTTTCATTGGCTTTGTTTACACAAAAACTTTTCAGTTTAACATAATCAAAATTATCCATTTTGCATTTTGTAATTCTCCCTCTCTCTTGGTGGGTCATGAATTCTTACCTTTCCCATAGATCTAATAGCTAAACTATTCCCTGCTCTCCCAAATTGCTCATAGTATCAGCCTTTATTTCTAAATCATGAACACATTTTGACTTTATTTTGGTATATGGTGTAAGATATTGGTCTATGTCCAGTTTCTGCCACACCGTTTTCCAATTGTCCCAGCAGTTTTTGTGGAATAGTAAATTCTTAGCTCAGAAGCTTGATTTTTTGGGTTTATCAGAGTAGATTGCTAGTCATTGACTTCTGTGTCCTGTGTACCTAACCTTTTCTACTGTTCTACAACTCTGTTTCTTAGCCAGTATCAGGTAGTTTTGATGACTGTTGCCTTATACTACATACAATATGATATCTGGTATGGCTAGGCCACCTTCCCTAGCATTTTTTTTTCATTAATTCCCTTGATATTCTGGACTTTTTTTCTTCCAGATAAATTTGGTTATTATTTTATCCAGCTCTGTAAAACAATGTTTTGGTAGTTTGCTTGATATGGCACTGAATAAGTAAATTAATTTAGGTAAAATTGTCATTTTTATTATATTAGCTCAGCCTAACCACAAGCAACTAACGTTATTCCATTTCTTTAAATCTGACTTTATTTATGTGAGAGGTGTTTTTTAATTGTGTTCATATAGGCCCTGGGTTTGTCTTGGCAAGTAGCATCCCAAATATTTTATAGTGTCTACGGTAATTTTAAATTGAATTTCTTTCTATGCCTTGGTGTTGAACTTTGTTAATAATATGTAGGAATGCCGAGGATTTACGTGACTTTGTTTTATATCCTGCGACTTTGCTACAGTTGTTTATTATTTCAAGTAGTTTTTTGCTTGAATCTCTAGGATTCTCTAGGTAAATCATGGTATCATCTGCAAAAAGTGATAATTTAGTTTCTTCTTTGCCTATTCTAATTCCTTCCACTTCTTTTTCTTCTCTTAATGAAGCTAACATTTCTAGTACCTAATTGAAAATAGGGGTGATAATGGACATCCTTGTTTCACCCCTAATCTTATTGGGAATGCATCTAGCTTATCTACATTACATATAATGCTTGCTGATGGTTTTAGATAGATGTTATTTATAATTTTAAGGAAGACTCCATTTACTCCTATGCTTTCTAGTATTTTTAAAAGGAATGAGTGTTATATTTTGTTAAAAGCTTTTTTTGCATCTATTGAGATAATCATATGGTTTCTGCTAATTTTGTTATCAATATGATCAATTATGCTAATAGTTTTCCTAATATTGAACCAGCCTTGCATTCTGGGAATACATCCTACCTGGTTGTAGTGTATTATTCTTCTGACAAGTTGCTGTAATCTTTTTGCTTATATTTTATTTAAAATATTGCCATCAATATTCATTGGGGAAATTGGTCTATAATTTTCTCTCTCTGTTTTGACTCTTCCTGCTTTAGGTATTAGTACCATATTTGTGTCATAAAAAGAATTTGGTAAGATTCCTTCTTTGTCTATTTCCCCAAATAGTCTATAAAATATGGGAATTAATTGTTCTTTAAATGTTTGATAAAATTCACATGTAAAACCATCTGGCCCTGGAGATTATTTCCTAGGGAGCTCAGTGATGGCTTGCTCAATTTCTTTGTCTGAGATGGGGTTATTTAGGTAATTTATTTCCTCTTCTGTTAATCTGGGTAATTTGTATTTTTCTAAATATTCTTCTATTTCCCTTAGTTTATCAAATTTATGGGCATACAATTTGGCCAAATAATTCCTAATTATTGTTTTAATTTCCTCTTCATTGGAAGTGAATTCATCCTTTTCATTTTTGATAATGGTAATTTAGTTTTCGTCCTTTTTTAAATCAAATTGACCAAGGATTTATCAATTTTATATGTTTTTTCATAAAACTAGCTCTTAGCTTTATTTATTAGTTCAATAGTTTTCTTGATTTCAATTTTATTAATCTCTCCTTTGATTTTCAGTGTTTCTAATTTGGTTTCTAATTGGGGATTTTCTATTTATTCTTTTTCTAACTTTTTCATTTGCATGTCCATTTCATTGATCTCATTTTTATCTATTTTATTCACGTAAGCATTTAGAGATAGAAAACTTCACCTAAGAACTGCTTTTGCTGCATCCCATAAGTTTTGGTATATTGTCTCGTTATTGTCATTCTTTTGAATGAAGTTATTAATTGTTTCTATGATTTGCTCTTTGGCTCAGTCATTCTTTAGGATTAGATTATTTGGTTTCCAATTAATTTTTAATTTACCTATACGTTGTCCTTTAAAACAAATAATTTTTATTGCATCATGATCTGAGAAGGATGCATTGACTATTTCTGCCTTTTTGCACTTGATTGTGAGGTTTTCATGCCCAAGTACATGGCCAGTTTTTGAGTATGTACCATGTACCACTGAGAAAAAAGCATATTCCTTTTTATTTCCATTCAATTTTCTCTAGAGGTCTCTCATATTTGCCTTTTTAAAAATTCCATTCACCTCCTTAACTTCTTTCTTGTTTGTTTTGAGGTTAGATTTGTCCAGTTCAGAGAGGGGAACTTTGAGGTCCCCCACTGGCAAGGTTTTGCTGTCTATTTCTTCCTGTAACTACCTTAACTTTTCCTCTAAGAATTTGCATGCTACACTACTTGGTGCATATATGTTAAATAATGATATTGGTTCATTTTCTGTGGTGCCTTTTAGCGGGAAATAGTGTCCTTCCTTATCCCTTTTAATTAGATCTATCTTTGCTTTTGCTTTATCTGAGATTAGGATTGCTACTCCTGCTTTATTTTTACTTTAGCTGAAGCACAATATATTCTACTCCATCCTTTTACTTTTACCCTGTGTGTATCCCCCTGTTTCAAATGTGTTTCTTGTAAACAACATATTGCAGGATTATGGATTTTAATCCATTCTGCTATCTGCCTCTGTTTTATGGGAGAATTCATCCCATTCACTTTCACAGTTATGATTACAAGTTCTGTCTTTTTCTGTATCCTGTTTCTCACATGCCCCCTGTTTATGCTTTTATTTCTCCCTCTTCCCTTCCACTCCTCAAAAGAGTTTTGCTTTTGATCACCACCTTCCCCAATTTATCCTCCCTCTTGATTTTCTTCTCTTATCTTACCCTTTTCCCCTTGCTACTTCTTCTCTTCCTTCTGACCCCCTCCCCCTTTTCTTTCCCCTTTCCCCTCCTACTGCCTGTAGGACAAGTTTGATTTCTAATGTTATGGGAAATATATGTTATTCTCTTCTTGAACCAAATCCGATGAGAGTAAACCTGATATGCTACTCTTCTCCATCCCTTCTTTCCCTCTGACATAATATGTTTTCGTGCCTCTTCATGAGATGTAATTTACCTTTTGCTACCACCTCCTTACCTCTTCTCCCAGAACTCTCACTTTACATCTCTTACTTATGTTTTTTATCCTTATTTCAGTTATTTTATACTGACACCCACAGTCTATGTGTATCCCTTTCAATTGTCATAATAACTATACTATTCTCAAGATTGACATACATATGTATGTATGTATAACATGTATAAAATAATATAATCCCATATAAGGATGTAAACAATTTGCCTTTATTGATTAACAAGGTTTGTGGAGTTTTCCCCCTGTTTACCTTATTATGTCTCTCTTGAGTTTTGTATTTGAAGATCAAATTTTCCATTGAGTTCTGGCCTTTTCATCAGGAAGGTCTGGAATTCCCTTATTTTGTTGAATGTCCATCTCCTTCCCTGAAAAATTATGCTCAATTTTGCAGGGTAGTTGAACTTGGTTGTAGCCCAAACTCCTTTGCCATTTGGAATATCATGTTTCAATTTCTCCTGTCATTTAATGTAGAAGCTGAAAGATTCTGCATGATCCTGACTGTAGTTCCAAGATATTTGAATTGTTTCTTTTTGGCTACTTGCAGTATTTTTTCCTTGACTTGATAATTCTGAAATTTGGCTATAATATTTCTTGGAGTTTTCAATTTGGGATCTCTTTCAGGGGGTGGTTAGTGAATTCTTTCAATGACTACTTTCCCTTCTGGTTCTAGGACCTCCGGGAAGTTATCTTCGACAATTTCTTCAAACATACTATCCAGGCTCTTTTTTTTCATTGTGGCTTTCTGGTACAACAATAATTCTTAAATTGTCTCCCTCAGATCTATTTTCCAGGTTAGTTGTTTTTCCAATCAGATATTTCATGTTTTCTTCTTTTTTTTCTTTCTTTACATTTTGTTTGACTGTATCTCAATGATTCATAGAGTCATTAGCTTCCACTTGTTCAATTCTAATTTTTAATGAATTACTGTCTCCATTTTGCTTTTGAGTCTCCTTTTCCAATTCGTTGATTTTAACTTTCCGGGTGTCATTTTCTCTATTTGGATTTTGAATCTCCTTAACCATTTTGACAATTTTATTTTTTAAAGATTTGATCTCATCAGTGGTTTTAATTTTTTCCCCAATTTTTCTTTTACCTCCCTAATTTGGTTTTTAAAATCATCCTTTAGCTCTTCCAGGAATTCCTTTTGGACTTGAGACCAGTTCACATTCCCTTTTGAGGTATCAGATGGGGGTATAGTGTCAATTCTGTCCTCTTCCAAACTGATATTTTGATCTTCCCTGTCTCCATAAAAAGAATCAATGGTCCTCAGTTTTTTTTTTTAATGTTCTTCATGTTTGGTAGCTTTTTCTTGGCTTTGCAGTAGATTTCTGCTTTTGGGACTCATGGATCTCTGTCCCAGGTTTCTTCTGAGAATTGTGAGTGCAGTTACTGGTTTTCTGTGGTGTGGCCTTCCATTTCCTGAGGTGTGGGGGAGGGGTTGTCTGGTTGCAGGAAGTTTCCTTTTCCCCTGGGGCTGCTCTCCAGCACCAGTGGTCTCAGTGGTGTTTGCCACTTCCCCTGGCAAAGACACATCTGGATTCCTGGTGTTGAAACTTGCTTTTTCCACTCTTCCACTCAAGAATTCCCACTGTTTGGCTACTGAAGACCCACTTCGGGCTCCTCTCTTCCAGGGTTTTTCCTAAGGTAATCTCTCTGGGTCAGGGAGGCTGGGTGTGAGAGCCATTTACCTGGCCATTATGTCTCCTGGAAGTTCAGGAAGGCAAGTTTTAAACCTTTGGGCTGCAAGCCTCAGGAATGGATGTCTCATGACCATAGGCACTGCGCTGCTGCCTCTTGTCACTCTGACAGGCTCCCAACCTGTACTGGGAGGCCTGGAGATCTCTGCCAGTTTCAGGCATCCAGCTTTCTCCCAGCCTGTATTGCTGGCTGGTTTCCTCAGCTGCTTCCCCTTTGGTGTAGTCTGATGCAGCTCTGCATGCCAGGCACTCTCCCAGCCTACATATCCACCCTGTTGACCTTTTGGACTTTCCCAACTTGGAAATTTGCCCTATTCAGTCTACTAGCGGCTTCTAACTCTCTCAAATCTGCTCAGATTCTCTTTTTTTAGAGGTATCTGACAGAACTTGTGAGAGAGCTCTGGTAAGACACTGCTTTCACGTTGCCATTTGGCTCTGTCTCTGTATTTTCAAAATTTAGATAGAACATTGTGAATTTACAAAACATTCTGCCTTCAGTATTGTGTTGTTAAGCAAAATTGTCTCATTAGCATGGCTTTTGTTTCTTTTGAGTGGAAGTACTTTCAGCTGTTAAGTGCTAAGCCCCAGGCCCAGGGCCTTCTCAGGTGTGAAACCTGTGTGGGTGTGGATTGGTGACTTAGGAGGGGCCAGCTCGGGAACCAATGGTCTCTGGTCATTGAGGCGGAGCTTGAGAATGCCAGAAGCTCAGCTGTGAGGAGGGGTGAGCCAGGAGACAACTTTGGTGGTGGCCGCGGAAGGTGTGGAAGCCAGAAGCTGCAGAAGCAGAAAGCTGTGGAAGCAGGACTTACCTGAGTGCGAGCATGAACGTGAGGCCAGTGAAAATGATTTGGCTAAATACTATCTTGTTTTTCTGTGGCCTCCTGGTTGCTCTTGTGAGATGGGCTTTCTGGGCCTGGAGTCTTTTTGTCAAGATGTTGGAATGGGGAGGCTGGTTCAAGTTTTTGCTGTGGTGGGGCCTAAATAAATTTCTTGTTGTTTTCTCCTTAGAGAATCTCTCATAC
>CM053622.1:111577194-111600022 GCA_028646595.1 Phalanger gymnotis
AGGCCAGTGAAAATGATTTGGCTAAATACTATCTTGTTTTTCTGTGGCCTCCTGGTTGCTCTTGTGAGATGGGCTTTCTGGGCCTGGAGTCTTTTTGTCAAGATGTTGGAATGGGGAGGCTGGTTCAAGTTTTTGCTGTGGTGGGGCCTAAATAAATTTCTTGTTGTTTTCTCCTTAGAGAATCTCTCATACCTTGCGAGTTCGGACCATTCGAACATATACATGATTATATTTGAGATCATAAATTCGGCCTTCCTACTACAAGTATAAATTTACATTCAAAGTCCCAATAATATTGTACACTCTATCTTCCTGAGTCACGGACTATCTATTGTCTTTGTATCCACAGTAACTGGCATATAGTGGTATTTTATAAATACTTGTTGATGCATTCATGGACTCATGATGTACTTATTAGAAACTGGATATATTGTATCTACCCATGATAATAATGATGATGATTAAATGATAATGACAGTAAGCATTTACATAGTTTTAAGGTTTATAAACTACATATTTTATCTTGAGCTTCATAACGTTATGTCATTTGAGCTATACAATAATCTTAAATGTTAGATTTTCTTATTATCTCCATTTTACAAATGAAGAAAATGAGGCTAAGATAGGGAAAGTCACTTGCCCAGAGTTTCATAGCTAATAAGTGTCAGAGGTGTGACTTCAGCTCAGTGCTTCCCAACACCAAGCTCCTATAGTACCTAGAGGTCTGATGAAGTGGTTGGTAAAAATCAGCTCTGTACAAATTATTGTTTACATTTCTATCACAAGCATAGTTGATTTAAAAAGGGATATACTCGACAGCTACAAATTGGGACAATGGATGCATGACCATTGAGAGGGTATTCTGGGTATGATAAGAGTTCTAGAAAATATGAAACTTTTATGGTTTTGGGAGAAAAAAAGGTGAGCTTCAATTTTTATGCTGAGTTTCTCCTGATAATAGCAATATATATATATATATATATATATATATATATATATATATATATATATATATATATATATATATATATATATATATGTATATATATCTGTGTATATATATATATATGTATATACACACACACATAACCAATTTCATCCTTCTCAATGGCTTGCCAATGAAATTTATGCCTAAAATATGACTGGCAGTATCGACCTTCACAATGTTACACACACTTGAAGAGGAAATTTTCAATTCATTTCCTGCAAGCCAGTGCTACTTTTGAATAGCTAACAAGGTGTTTATGGAATGCCATGCTCTCCAGAACAGTATCAAGTGGTGTGCTATGTTACTCACCACTTTACAGCTGTAAAAAAATGGCCTTGAGCTATCTTTGGATAAGGAAACTTAACCAGTTTCATATGTACTGCCTTATAAGAACATGGCAAACTATAACTCCTAGTAGAGTAAGACCCTAGAAAGGTCACATCAGAAAAATGAATCCTTTATGATATTATGACCTTCACACTTGGTCAGGTTTCATGAATGGAAGTTGGTTATAATCCCCCAAATTATTTTATTTTTTTTTCTTTTTGATCAGCACTCAGGCATAATGCATGCTACTGATCATGTGAGGAAACACTTCAAAGTTTCCCTAAAGGCAAAATTAATGGCATGTCACATTTGACCTCAATCATGGGAAAAAAAGTTGTGGAAATGTGTGTGGTACCTCTCGTCCCACAACTGGAGGATTTTTTTTTTTTTTGGAGAATCAGTGCCTGATAGAAACAAGGACATTATAAGTATTACAGAAAACAAGTAGTAAGTCTGTGGTTGGGTTCTGATGTCATGTCTGTTGGTTGCTCTTTGGTTTCAATAATATATTAAGCTGGCATTGAAAAAAAGCAATCTATGAGATCACTCACATTTATCAATATCATCTAGTTATTCATTTAGTCAATCATTTTCTAACTAGAAAGTATTGTTGCATGTTTCATTGTTTTTGTGTAGTCGGTCATGTGTAGAATATATGCATATATAACATATAAACATATAATATACCCATATATAGACATATTTATATGTACCTTTTGGTATACATTTATAAATATTCATGTAGTATAAGTTTTTATACTGTATGCTATATATTTATATTTAAGATCGAGTCTCTCTTGCTTGCCCAGGATGCAAGAAGAAGGGGGCTACTAATGGTCATGGACCGATTCTAATAGCATGTGAGCTTTAATCTGCTCTACTTCTTACCTGGGCTAATTCAGCCCTCCTTAGGAAACTTTGTAGCTCCCTGCTCCCAATCTTATTATATTAAGGTCAAATTCAGTGGGGACAACTGATCAATTCGGTTCGCTGTAACTCTGAACTCCAGAGCTCAGGAGATCCATCTGACCCAGCCTCCCTGATAGCTGTGATTAGAAGCACATACTACCATGGGCAGAATTGTTTTAAAAGTATCTTTTCCTTCCTTCCTCACTTCCTTGCTTCCTCCCTTCCTTCCTTTCTTTTTCAATCACCTATTATTTCTACATATCTTCGTCTAAGTTTATATTTATCCAGATATATAATGTCCCTCTATATCCACATATCTACATGTATGTAGAGATAAATATATACATTCAGTATTTCAAAACTGACTTGGTTTTTTATGTAGGTGAATAATTAATTATTCCTGAATGAAACTCTGTTATGAGGTTAGAACTATCAAAGTTTTCTCATATATTAGGAATTTCTTTCATCTTTACATCCTATCCAGTCAATCACTGAAACCTTATCATTATGTCCTTGCATTATGTTCTTCCCTACTTAGATGAGGATCATATACATCAAACATGATACTTGCATGTCCATATTTAGCTCTTCTTGAAGGCATGCCCCAGTCCTTTGGGATGCTAAGCCATTCATCTCTAAAGCTTCTTCCTTAGCGCCCAAATCTGTTGATTGTTTACTGAGCATTTGCAAACTAGATCACTTATAATTCTCTACTTACTGGCCCAATCTCCTGTGAGGGTAGAGACTTTTATCTCTTTTTGTATACTCCTTGCTTAGCACATGGTAGGCATTTAATAAATGTTGGTTGATTGATTGACACCAGGTCATGTTTCAGCTTCACATCCCTCTACAATATTCATTTAAGCCCTCATGCTATCTGCCTGTTGGGGTCACCACAATTTTTTTTATCTTTCAATGCCCCCCACTTTCTCATCAAAATAACACTCTATTCTCTCATCCCTTTTCTCTCATTCTTAGCTTAGTACATAGCACATAGTAGGTGCTTAAAAATGTTTATTGTCCAACTTTCATTATTATTTGTTTTCTTATACCAAAGAACATTAGCACCTTGAGGAGAGAGACTAACTCAAAAAAAAATCTGTTTACTCCCAAGACATAGAATACTTTATAACACATGATAAATTCTTAATAATTATCTTTTTTATTTAAATTAGAAATAATATCACAGATTTTGAAATGTATACTTTTGATGCCTACAAGTAACTAAAAGACTGAGGGATTTGTGGTTTGTTCCACTTGTTTGAACTAATTTTTAAAATTTTAAAAATGAATACTATCTATCTATCTATCTACTATCTATCATGTGTGTTTTTTTGTGTTTGTATGTAATCTTTTTCTCTGCATTATTTTCCCCTCTTTGAACTGGAATTGCAATTGCACTGGTGTGGGGGAATTCCAAAGAGGAAATTCAAAGCATATCTACAATGCATAATCTTTAAGATTACTTAAAGCATTAAGAAGTTGAGGGAATTGCCCAGGGTAATAGCCAGCATATGTCAAAGGTAGGGTTTGAATGCAATATTCTGCTCCAAATATATTTCTTTATGTAATATACCACTTTGACACTTTCTTCTCTATTATACTAGACTTATAAAAAGTGTGATTAATGTGTGGAAAGTGAGATGTGTTGGTGGACAAATAGATTTTGAGAAGGCTTGAATTGGAATCCTTCCTTTGCTATTTTAGAAGAGTACAAGCATTGGCAAGCATTTAAACTCTGTGGCTCTTCCAGAGAAGGCTCTCAAGCCATTGCTGCACCCATGTCACTTGTAATCCCTGAGAAATTCCAGAACATTTTGAGTGTTCAACACCAAAGTTGATGTATGGCAGAAAATAGCTTTTGCCATCACAGCCATCAAGGGTGTGGGTCGAAGATATGCTTACGTAATACTGAGGAAAGCAGACATTGACCTCACCAAGGCTAGTGAGCTCACTGAAGATGAAGTGGAGCATGTGATCACCATCATGCAGAATGCCTGGCAATAGAAGATTCCAGACTGGATCCTTAACAGGCAGAAGGATGTAAAGGTTGGAAAATATAGCCAAGTTCTGGCCAACCATCTGGAAAAAAAGCTGTGTGAAGATCTGGAGTGACTGAAGAAGATTCAGGCACATTGTGGGCTTCGGTGCTTCTGGGGTGTCCCAGAGACCCCAGAAAGGTTGGAGGTCAGCGCACCAAGACTACAGGCCACAGGGGTCACAATGTGGGTGTGTCCAAGAAGAAGTAAACAACTTCACTGGCCTTATCTATTCATAAATAGTTTTTAACAACAAAAAAAAATAAACTCTCTTTGACTGAGCTTCCTTGTTTAAAAAATGGAGGGTTATTCTAGATCAATGGTATCAATAGATACAAGGGCCACTAAACTATATATAAGGATACCTATGGGTTGATATTGGCTTAGAAAATCATACATAAACATTATCTATGTTTTATTTTATTTAATTTATTTCAAGTATTTTCTTTTTTTTTATTTCAAGCATTTTCAAATAATATTTTGATCTGAGTCAGGCTTCACTCAGCAGTGTTGTGGGCAGTGTGTTTGACACTTCTTTCTTTGATGATCTCTAAGGTTCATTCTAACTCGATATCTTCTTGTCCTATGAGTAAGATGGATTATAGTAATGGATTATTCTTCCTCTAAACTGAGCTCTGATGTATGAACTAAATTTCTATTCCCATAATCTTAAGAAAATAGTTCTATTGAATTTAGTCACACATTTCTAGTAAACTCATGGGTGCCACAGGCATTTATTGCTGAGTTTTGTTTTTGTACAGGCCTGACATCTGAAAAAAAAATAAAGTCTTGTATAAATTGCTATTTGTAACTTAAATACTCTTGTCTTCATAACTAAGAGGCAGCAATTGGAGATTAAAATACATACTCTGATATGTGCACACTTTTTCTAAGCAAGGGCAAATATTAACTTATAACTTTATAAAGGGTTAACTGTGAAGTAGACAAATCAACTTATCAATAGTCTATCTCATGAGATGCTTAGAAGCCAAAATCAAGTCTTTACTTTCTTGACCCTTTAGAGCCAAGATCAATTTTGCTAATAAAAGAGAAACCTTTTCAAAATTTCTGGGATGGATCCGAAAACCTTTACCAACAAAAACAACAGATTCTATGTCCTTGTCATTCTCAAAGGACTACAGTTTATTAGTTGACATGCAAGTGCTGACAGCAATATTCACCTTACTCCAGTGGCAAGGACCTTTAGAAATGAGAATATTATTCATAATATTTCTTGAGATCTCACAATTTTTAAAGGACTTAATATGACACCAAAACCCATTCTGTTTTATAGGAGTTTAAGGTAACATGATATATGTAAAAACATACAGAAAAAATGCACAGAAGTTCTTTTCTAGTAGTAAGGAAGGCCAATTTCTATTAATATAGTTCTGGAAATAATGAGTCTCTTCTTTTAGCCACACCAGGACAGTAAGAAAAGGCAAAGAGAAGCTTCTCCCCCTCTTCTCTCAGCACCATAGAACTTTCCTACAAGCTTTTGAGATGTCTCACTCAAACGTACACAACTCTACTTATATTCTCCTGGAATAAAAAAAAATAAATTCTTGGCACACTATAAATGCTTAATAAATTTTTGTTGACTGATGAAAGGGTGTATAAATTCTGTTCAGGAGGACAGAATAGATAAATTTTCATAAATTGAGCTGAACGAATCAAAAGTATTTATTAAATGCTTTCAATGTGTGAAACACCATGGCAAGCACTGGGGATACAAATGCAAGCAAGCAACATGGTACTTGACTTGAAAGAGCTTACATTCTAATGGGAGGGGGTGTTGAGGAGAACATCTAAAAGTGAGCTAGTAGAAGGACTTGAGTATGCACATGCAGTTGCCTAGTTTGTAAATGGCCACAAAATAAATTAAGGTTATAATTCTAGGAAGCATTAAAAAACACACACACAACTCACCAGTCAGATGAGGAAGGTGACAAACATGTAAGTGGCATAGTTTGAAAGTATCCAGGAAGCAACATGGAAGTCTGGTTTGGGGCCAAATAAGGTTAAGTTGCCCTATGAGAGTCCAGAAGCTTTCTATTTTATTATATCTTTGTCTCATATGACTCCACACCTGAATGTCGACAGGATATCGGAATTTGTGTTGGAAGGTACCTCAAGGATCATGTAACCCTATCAGTGTCTCAAGACAAATCTTCTTTACATTGAAATACAAACCTCCCCTAAAATAAATTTTCAGTCAAAGATGAATTATTTCTTATGGTTGGAATTATATAAAATTTATATTGAGGAAAAATCTAATTTTGTCCCCTTACTCCATTGATGAATGTGGAATCTGAGAACTGACATGAATTGTCCAAATTCCCATGGCTGGTCAGTAGCATAGTTAGTGATTAAACCCAAGTATTCTAACTTCTAGTTAAGTTTCCTTGCTTTTACATTATTTTGTCGTAGTTTTTTTTTTCCTCATCAATAATCTTTTACCTGGTTATATTTTTCCTGTTTTGTTATTACATAGAAGTATAAAGAACTATGATTAATTCAATTTAGACACTTTTACTATGAAGAAAACAATGCAAACCCTCTTAATCTTAACTGAATATCTTGTTAGATTTACATGGCATTAACAATCTGTACCTCTTTGGCCAATATGATCACGATGATTCTCTCTGAACTCTTTGCTGCTTGAAATAAGCTTTAAGATCTTGACTTCTATTAGCATATTTTTAAGAATTCAGGGACATCTTCAAATCATAATGAGCAACTGGTTTGAAGTAAAAAAAATAGTGAATGAATTATTTGTTATTGCTGTAATGAATCTTACCATCATGAGGTGCAATGCTAGTATGATTTGGGAATTTAAAGGTGACTTTCTATGTGAGTGAAATTTAAGGATACTCCAATTATTCTTAATGTTGAGACATCCAAAGCAGGGTAATTAGGATGGTAAAAGGCTAAAATACATTCCTTATGAGGACTAGTTGAAGTAACTTGGGATGCTTAGCCAAGAGAGAGAGAACTTTGGAAAAGGAGCTGATAGCTATCTTCAAGTATCTCAAGGACAGTCATATGGAAGAGGGGTTATATGTGTTCTGATTGACCTCAGAGGGGGAACTGGGAACAGTGTGGGATTAGTTGCAAAGAGTCAAATGTTGGCATGATGGAACAAGTTGTGTTTTTTAATAATTAGAACTATTCAAAAGTGGAATTAGTATGCTCAAAATGTAATGATTCCTCCCCTTTATGGACTTCTTCAATCAAATCTTAGGTCGGCACTTATTGTAAATGCCATAAAAAGAAACTTTTTCAGATATGAGTTGAACTATGTGGCCATTAAATTCCCTTCCAGCTCTTAGTTTCTGTGATTTATTTTTAAAATTTAAATCAGTAGTAGTTCTTTGAAGTATTCTATGATGGTTTTTTCACCCACAGTATAAGTCAAGTGCTATGTTAGTAATTGCTATCTGTTCTCAAATTGCAAGATTATATCCCTGCTTGAACAGATTACAAATGAGTCTTGAACACCATTCTACTCTCTAGATAACCAGAGAGAATGAAATATTCTTTAAAATATTGGAAACTGGTTGCAATGTGAAAACAAGAAAAGTATCAGAAGAGTGAGAGGATAATGCTTACCCATATTAGTGAATTGGAGGGTGGAAGAATGTAACACAGGAGAGAAAGGGAAGGAGAAGCCACCAAGGTTTAGAGCTAGGATATTTAGTTTCAGAAAAAAAGAAAGAGGGATGGGAAAATATGGTGTGTGTGTGTGTGTGTGTGTGTGTGTGTGTGTATGTGTGTGTGTGTGTGTGTGTGTGTGTGTGGCGTGTTTGGGTGTCTGTGTATGTGTTGTCCATAAATCAGGTTAGATACCAATGAATGAAGGAGGAATAAGAAAATAATAGTAATATATTACTTACAATTTATAGGATACAAATTTTAAAAAAGAAAATTATAAAACAAATAACCTTTAATGTTTATCAAAAAAGATGAAACATATGGTAATAAGATGAATTAGAAATCTCAGGGCAAAGAGGGAAATTTGACCTCAAAGCCAACACTGAGACTAAGTGTTATGGGAACATGACTGGAGAATCATTGACATGAAGATGATAATTGAAAACACGGGAGCTTATGATGTCGCCAAGGGAAATGGTATAGAAGGAGAAAAGAAGAGGTCCCAGGACAGCACACTAGGTGACATCTATAATTAATAATGTGATGAAATCCAAGGAAAAAAATATAAAATCATAATGGAGAGCATTGAATGAGGACCAATTAAAGAAGAAAGATACTAAGTGATATTGCCTTTGCAATATATTACAGACCACTATGTCAGAAGGAAGAAATTTATGAAGCATTCAGCAAACAGATTACAAGATTATCACAGGGGAATGATAAAATAATCATAAAGAACTTCAATTTTCTTGATGTATGTTGGAATTCTCTTTTAAGAGCTAACCAGCTATTAATTTCTTGGCTTGCTTAATTATATTTCCATTCTTTGTACAGTAAAAAAAAATAAGTTGAAATTATACCATTTTTTGATTTTTATTTTTGGGAAGCAATCAGGTTTAAATGACTTGTTGATGGTCAACATAGCTATTAAGTATCTGAAATGAGATTTTAAACTCAAGTCCTTCTGACTCTGGGGCCAATGCTCTACCCACTGTGGCATCTACCCACTCCTGAAATTACAGTGCTTTTAATGTGATTCATACCAGCAAGGAAAAGCTGGTTACTAGTATTGAAATAATGAGAATATTTTGTAGAATTGACTACCTAAAATGTTCTAGAAAAATTAAGACAGGAAAAATGCAGTCTTAAATCCTAGATTTTAAGAATATGCATTTAAAAAGGTTCAGAGAAAGTAGAGGACTACTCATGGACTAAAATTCTATAGAGAAAGTCAACCCAGAAGTGAGGAGAATTAAAATCTTAAGTGAAACAGAAATTTTGATAAGGAAGAAGAGAGGAAGTTTTTGAAAGAGACTCCTGTTAAACAAGCAATTAAGATACTTAAAAAATACATTTGCCAGATAGGATGTGTGAGCAGTTAATGAAAGATGAATTCAAAAGTCTGACTGGGACCTATAAGATTAGTGTCAGATTGCTATTGTAAAGAATGAACTGAGGCTAGCAAAGAAAAGTACAGGTAGCATCCCACCCCCAAAAATATTAAAAGGAAAAAACAACAACTCTTAATTGGGAAAAGAAGAAATGGCACTACTACTTGGGGGACAATGAAATAATGATAATGGATTATTAAGAGAAATCAGAGTTTTTGTTTTTATTGTGTTCTGACAGAAATAAACTGGCTAATAGGTATGTAATATCCAAGTCAATTAAAATAAAACATTTAATTGCCCTTAATCACTTCATGTTAGCAGACCCAGGAAAATTATGTGCTCAGATACTGAAAGAACTGGATGAGCCCCTATCAATAATTACTGAGAGATCATTGGGAATTACAGAGACGGTACAAAACTGGAAAAGCCTAAATGCCATGATTTAAAAAAAAAGCAAAACAAAGGAATTTTCAAACCCAGGGCAAGGATTCGGAACCTGGCACCTCAAGGCCACATGTGGCCCTCTAAGTCCCCTTTGACTGAATCCAAACCTCAGAAAACAAATCCCCTTAATGGACTCAGTCAAAAGAGTGTACTCAACGACCTAGAAGGCCATATGTGGCCTCAAGGCTGCAGGTTCTCCACTCCTGCCCTAGGGCATTATGTTGACTGCTTCCTTGAAAATTCCAGAACATATTATTAAGAGGATGATTACTGAATGTCTTCAAAAGGAAGCGGTGCTCACAAACGATAAGCAGTGGCCGTCTGCATCAAGACTACATCAGGCCAAATTTTAGCTTTTCCTAGATTTTTGTCAGTTTCTTATGGTAGCCTGATGTGTTGCTCAACATTCATTCTCACAGACTTGGATGAAAGCTTAGGTTATATGTTTATTAGATTTTCAGGTGCCATGATTTAGAAAGACTTAACATGAAGATCCTCACATGATAATGATGCAAAAAAAAATCAAACAAGGTGGAATTAAATAGACATAAATGCAAACACAGGTCCAGCAATAAAATTCATAAATACACAATTTTGGAACCATGTCTAAAAATTAGCAGGTTATACTGAAAAAGAAAGCTCAAGGCATTTTAATGTGCCCTAAGTTCATTTTGAATTAATAGGATAGAAATTTGAGATTTACTGGGTGTGTGGCATTTAACCTTTCTGTGTCTCAGGCAAATATGCAGGATATGTTATTAAGCTGTTACTGGGTAGCAGTGTTTAATGTTTAAAGGAATTCCTATACTTAGGGTTCTCTACATTTGGGAAAAATACAATTATTCTTGCATTAAAATTAGGTGTCAAAAATGAGATAGATATTTGTCTCACTGTACCTTTCCCTAGTCAGAGCACAACTGGTTCACTGTTTTCACTCTGGGTACCATAACTTAGGCAATATTGGAGATTGTCTCATGGAGAACAAACAGGATGTTAAATTACTAGTATGTTCATACTAATATTTCTTAGAGATTCTGAGGTTAGCTTGGAGAAAATATGATACAGGAAGGACATGACAGTCTATTTCAAAGATTTGACAGTTTCCTATGAACAAGAGATTGGACTTTTTTTTTGAAAGCCAGAAGACAGAGGGAGTAAGAGAAGAAGTTGGAGAGAGGTAGGCTTATGCTTTTGCTTCACATAAGGAAAAATTCCCCAAAATTATAGGTGACCCAAAGTAGAATGGGCTGTCTTGAGAAGTAGTGGATTCTCCCTCATGAGAAGGTTTCATCCAAAGACTGAGTTTTCACTCATTGCGAATACTACAAAAATGATTTTTAAAGCCATAGAATTCAATAGAAGATATAAGAGATGGCTTCCAATTATCTGATTTTGAGATAAAAATTCCTTGGGCACTTGCTGTCCTTTATACTTAAATGAACAAACAACTGACTTTCTTTTAGTATGATCTCTTGAGCTTCTAATGAGTCAATTTTCCCCTCAATGAAGATGATTCTCACACCCTCATATCAATCCCTAATCTCTCTTCTGACAATTGGTTATTTGAATGCTGTGGAGATACAAGTCTAATAATGATAGGATGCTTTGAGTTATTCATTCTCTCTATTGATCCCAAATACTCAAAAGGTACACTCTAAGAAAAATCATGCTAAATTTTGTTCCTCAAATGGAAATGGTGCACAACACAGATTTTTCCATACCCACATATACATTTGCGTATTATAGCTAATAGGCAATGTTGTATTGGTAAAAAAAAAAAAAACCCAAAATGTATACTTATGGATATTAGCCATTTAGAATTTTGATAATAATCAGGATAGATGGCTGAAGATATACATTCTGTAAAGAAAAGGAGATCTAATATTTCACAGGATGAATAGCTGAGAATGTGGAGTAGAAACACAGAAGACAAGAAATGTAGTAATACAGGATCAGTTGGATGACCTTATGAATGCTGCTTTGATTCTGAGCCCAATAGTTTGGGCTCAGTAAAATTAGTAAAATAAAGGGGCTGGTATAGTATTAATGTGATAGAAAATCTTCCCTACCCATTCAATAGGCCTTAGGTGGGCCTAAGTGGGAAATCCTGATTATATCTTTGTTTGTAAGTGGTCCTAAAGCCCCTACTTACTAGGTGCTAAACCCTCAGAGCCTTAAGGGGAGTTGCTAAGACCAGAGCCAATGGTATGTGCACTGAGTTCTAGTCAATCATGAATTTAGCCAATCAGAGACCACAGTTCTAGCCAATCAGATACCTGCTAGGACTATAGAAAAAGAGAGCCCAGAACTGAGAGCAGCAGAACTGGGATCAGTGGAACAGAGAGTGGCAGGATTCAGAAGCAGATATAAAGAAAACACTGAGGCAGCAGACATTGAGAGAGAGCCAGCATCACGAGTCCGCAGAGTGGAGAGTGCAGAACAAGAAAGAATTGTGGAGATCAAGGAACTCAGAGTCAGCAGAGCTGCAGGAGAGAGTGCTGAGCAGAGAGTTAGGATTCGGGAGAGATTGTTCACAGGAAGACCCTCGGGGGTGGGGGAGGTGGCTACAGTATGGCTTGGCTCCTTGCTATAATACTTTATTATAATTTCCTTGTTGCTACATGGAAGTGGGCTTACTGGTTTTGGAATATAATTGCTACTATATGGAATTGGAATTATTGGTCCTGGGATTGGATTCTCTCTTGTGTAAATAAATGTTATACTTCCTCTGCCTTCTATCTAGAGAATTTCTTATACTTCATGATTTGAGCCATTCAGGCATGTTAATGGTCATGTTTGAGGTCATGAATCTTGTCTAATGCTATATCTGGATTAAATGATCTAAGGATTAACAGGTGCCTCCCACTGTATATAGATTTGCTCCATTAAATTGTCAGATTGTACCAAACCAGGAAAGGCTAGAGAGTGTCCTGTGCAAAACAGAATTAGTATTAATATCTTATGGAAGAATACTGTAAAAAGCTCATAGGGGGCTTGGCCATAGTTCCACAGCTCAGAGGAGCTCTCAGGCTTGTGGTTTTAGGGGATCTAGGGACCTTTCTAGTAAAGACCAGTTTGCAGACCAGGAGAGCAGTGAGCCCATCTTGCCTTGGATCATAACACTTTGGTGACGCAGAAAATTTGTGGATCCTCAAAACTAGCTTTGAAAATAGTGTGACAACAATGCCTGAAGATTGAGACAGTGCCTACCCACCACCAGGTGAGCACAGGCCAACATTAACATAAAATTCAAAGTAAAAACATAAGCTGGAAAAATGGGTAAACCATAAATAAACTTGACCATAAAAAGCTACTATGGTGGTAGGGAAGAGCAAGTCATAAACTCAGAAGAAAATACCATTGAAAATAGTTACAAGCAAAGCCTTGAATAAAAATGCTAATTCAACCCAATTCCAACAAAAATTCCTGAAATAGTGAAAGAAAGGAGTGGTATTAGGAAATGAAATGGAGTCATGCAAAAAATATGAAAAGAGAATTAATAGATTTGTAAAAGAGGCATAAAGCATTAGAAAATAACACCACTAAAATTAATAGTATTTTATTTTTCCCTAGTTACGTAAATAAAAATTTTAGCATTAATTTTTACATGATTTTGAGCTACAAATTTTTCTTCCTCCCTTCCCTCTTCCTAAAATGGTAGGCAATTTGAAATAGTTTATATATGTTCTATCATGTAAAAATATTTTAATTTTAGTCATAGTCGTAAAAGAAGAAACATCAAAATAAAAAAAAACCACAAGAAAGAATGAAGTGAAAAAAATATACTTTGATCTGCATTCAGAGTCCATTAATTCTTTATCTGGATATGGATGACATTCTCCTTTGTGAATCCTTTCTACTTGTCAGGGATCATTGTGTTGCTGAGAAGATCTGAGTCATTCATAGCAGAACATCGCACATCATTGCTGATATTTTGTACAGTGATTTCCTAGTTCTGCTCATCCCATTTTCATCAGTTAGTACAAGTATTTCCAGGTTTTTTTGGAAATCCACCTGTTCTTCTTTTCTTGTGATACAATAATATTCCATTACATTCATATACTATAGCTTGTTCAGCCATTCCCTAACTGATGGGCATGCCTTCAATTCACAGTATTTTGCTACCATGAAAAGGGTTGCTATAAATATACTGGCACATGTAGACCCTTTTCCCTTTTTTATGATCCCTTTGGACACAGACCTAATAGGGGTGTTGTCAGATCAAATGGTATGCACAGTTTTATAGCTCTTTGGGAATAGTTCCAAATTGCTCTCCAGAACATTTGGGTCAGTTCACAACTCCACCAACAGTGCATTAGTGTCCCAATTTTCCCACATCTTCTCTAGCACTTATTTTCCTTTTCTGTCTTATTAGCCAATCTGATAGATGTGATGAGTCGTTTTAATTTGCATTTTCCTAATCAAAACTGATTTAGAGCATTTCTTCATATGCCTATAGATAGCTTTAATTTTTCCATCTGAAAATTGCCTATTCATATAGTTTGACCATATATCAATTGTGGGAAGGCTTGTAGAAAATAACACCTTAAAAAACAGACTTGGCCTAATGGCAAAAGGGAAACAAAAGTTCACTGAATATAAGAAATCCTTAAAAAAGCAGAATAGGCCCAGTGGAAAGCACACTGAAGAAAATAATTCCTTAAAAATTAGAATTGGGAAAGTGGAAGCTAATGATTCCCTGATGCATCAAAAACAATGAAATAAAGTAAATGGAATGGAAAAAAGAAAATGTGAAAGATATTATCAGAAAACAACTAACATGGAAAAATATATTATGGAGAGACAATGAAGTATTGGACTACCTGATAGCCATGATCAAAGAATGATCCTAGACACCATATTTTGAGAAACTATAAAGGATAACTTAGATATGGAAGGTAAAATGGAAAATTTAAAAATCTACTAATCACTTCCTAAAAGAGATCATAAAATGAAAACTCCCAAGAATATTATATCCAAATTCCAGAGCTCCCAAGAGAAGGAGAAAATATTGTAAGCAGCCAGAAAGAAGCAGTTCCAATACTGTGGAGCCCAATCAGTATTATACACAATTTAGAAGCTTCCATATTAAAGAAGCAGAACACTTTGGACATGATATTTCAGAAGGTAAAGGAGCTGCTTTTACAACCAAGAATACTTATCAGCAAAACTGAATAAAATCCTTCAGGGGAGAAAATAGAAATTTAATGAAACAGAAGACTTTTAAGAATTCATGATGAAAAGACTAAAGCTTAATGGTTTTCCATATATTTGAGAAATTAAGTCTTTATTGGAGAAACTCAACGCAACTTTTTTTCACAGTAATGATTACCAACTATGTATTTTGCTTCATCCTGTTTTCCCCCAATTATCCTACTCCCTCTGCCACTTTGCCCTGTCCATTCTCAAAAATGTTTTGCTTCTGATTTTTACCTCCCCCAAAATTGCCCCCCCTTCTATCCGTTTTCCCCCACCTTCTCTTATCCCCTTCCCTTCCAACTTTCCTATGTGGTAAAATAGATTTCTACATCCAAATGAGTGTCTATATTATACATGCTTTGGGCCAGTTCTGATGAGATTAAGGTTCATGTTCTCCCCTCTGTGCTTCTCCCATTTTTCCCTCCACAGTAAAATCTCTTTCAGGCCTATTTTAGACTAGATAAGTTATCATATTCTACCTCTCCTTTCCCCCTTCTCCCAGTGCGTTCTTCTTTCTAATCCTTTTTTTTTAGACAATCATGCCATCACATTCAAATCACACCTCTGCTTATATCTATGTATACTCCTTCTAACAACCCTAATAATGAGAAAGTTTTTGGAGTTATAAATACCATTTTCCCATATATTGAATCCTTTAGGATTTCTCTTTCCTGTTTACTTTTCTATGATTCTTTTGCATTTTCTATTTTAAAGTTAAATTTTCTATTCAGGTCTGTTTTTTTTTCCATCAGGAATGATTGAAAGTCCTCCATTTCATTCAATGTCCCTTTTCCCCCCAAAAGATTATGCCCAGTTTTGCTTGTAAGTGATTCTTGATTGTAATTCTAGCTATTTTGCCCACCAGAATATCATATTCTAAGCCCTTTGATCCTTTAATATAGAAGCTGCTAAATCTTGTCTTATCCTGACTGTAGCTCCACAATATTTGAATTGATTCTTTTTGGATGCTTCATGCTTTGGATACTATTTTCTCCTTGATCTGAATGGTCCAGAATTTGGCTATAATATTCCTGGGAGTCTTCATTTTGGAATTCCTTCAGGAGGTGATTGGTAGATTCTTTCAATTTCAATTTTACCTTCTGGTTCTACAATATCAGGACAGTTTTCCTTGATAATTTGTTGAAAGATCATGTCTAGGCTCTTTTTTTTTACCCTGACTTACAGGTAGTTCAATAATTCTTTATGTCTCCTAGATCTATTTTCCAGGCCAGTTCTTTTCCTAATGAGATATTTCACATTTTCTTCTCTTTTTTTCATTTTTTTTTGATTTTGTTTGATTCGTACTTGATGTCTCATAAAGTCATTAGCTTCCACATGCCCAATTCTAACTTTTGAGGATTTATTTTCTTCAGTCAGCATTTGTACCTTCTTTTCCATTTGGTCAATTTTACTTTTTAAGGATTTTTTTTTCTTTTCAGTGATTTTTGGTGCCTATTTTTTTCCATTTGGCCAATTCTCCTTTTCAAGGCATTCTTCTCTTCCTTGGATTTTTGTGCCTCTTTTACCATTTGGCTTATTCAGCTTTTTAAGGTCTTATTTTCTTCAGTATTTTTTGTGCCTTCTTTACCAAGCTTTTGACTTGTTTTTCATGATTTTCTTGCATCACTCTCATTTCTCTTCTCAATTTTTCCTCTACCTTGCTTACTTGATTTTAAAAAATTTTTGGAGCTTCTCCATGGCCTAAGACTAATTCATATTTTTGTTTGAGGCTTTGGCTGCAGGAGCTTTTACCTTGTTGTCTTCTTCTGAGTGTGTGTTTGGATCTTCCTTGTCACCATAGCAACTTTCTATGGTCAGAATTTTTCCTGTTGTTTGCTCATTTACCAGCCTGTTTCTTGACATTTAAATCTACATTAAAGTGGGGCTCTGCTACCAAAGTGGAGGGGGCACTGTGCCAAGCTTCAACTTTTTTGTACAGCTTTTTTTCAGAGGTAATTCTGGGGCCCTGTAAGTTTCTAGCTTTTTCAGCATGGTATGATCTTGTCTCTACTGTGCACTGCTTTGCAAGTGACCACAAACACTCTTTTCAGCCCTAGATCTGTGAGTATGGTCCCTGTTCCCCTGTTGCCACAAGCTCTGATGTGCTGGTGCTTCTCATACTGGGACTAAGATCAAGGACTGTGACCCAGATCCAAGTATAGGCAATGTACCAGTGTCTTTCCCCTGGTGCCAGCAAAAAGACTCCTGCAAATTTCCTTCTCACCCTTTGTCTGATTCATTTACCATCTGTAGTTTGAGAGGTCAGGAAATTGCCAGTGTTGCCACTGATTCAGTTACCCCAAGGCTTGCTCCTGTTTCACTGGGACCTAATCTGTGCTGTTATGGCCTTTGCTAGAATGCACTCCTCTCTTACCGTGGTGCAACATACCTATCCTGCCAACCTTGCAAGTTGTCTTGGACTGGAAAATTATTTCATTCTATCTCTTTTTGGGTTCTGCCACCCTAGAATTTCTTTAGAGTCATTATTTAAAGGTATTTGGTGACATATAGGGGAGAGCTCAGGCAAGTCCCTGCCTTTACTCCACCATCTTGGCTCTGTCTCTCTCCCTCCCTCCTTCCCTTCTTTCATTCTTTTTCTTTTTGCTATATTGCTAATATGGAAATGTTTGGCATGATTTGACACATAATTTACATGATATTGTTTGACTTTTCAGTGTATCAGGAAGGATAAAGAAATTTTGGAACTCATAATTTAAAAAGAAAAAAATGTTAAAATAAATAATATATTTGTGATAAAGATTAAAACACTGTACTTTGTTTTGGGTACTGGCTCTACTCCTAGCTAGCCATGTAACCTTGGGGAATTGACTAAAACTTTGTGAGTCTCAGATTCCTTGTCTGTCAAATGTGTATGTATGTGTGTATACATGACTATGTATACATGTACACTACATATACATATATATATATAAATGACTTCTGAAAGTATATATCAGTATAGCACAAATAATCATAGAGAAATATAGATATAGGAAGATAGTCCACATATGTATGTATATCCACAGACACATTACATATATATCATTTTGTATCTATAGCTATTGCATTATATCCTTGTGAATTGCAAAGAAAGTCCTTTGAAAACTCAGATATTTGTGAAATCTATTATAATGTCATAGAATTAGTCTTTCTAGAAAATACTGTTCCTCATCTCAGCCTACTCCAATGCCCCCTGTTAGCCTGGAGAATCATTACAATGTCAACATGAAGGGAAACATATTTACTTCATTTTTGTGAGTGTCATCTCTTTTAAAACCAATAAAAGTAGCATCCTAATAAATTCTGTCTTTTCCCACAGTAATAGAGCAACTACATTTTTCATTTTTTTTTCTCATGAGGAACAACGAAAAGAATTACTTAGATCAATATCTTGTGAAATTCTTCAATATAACATCATCTCAGAACTTCATTCATTAAAAGATTATTTTTGCAGAACAATTAAATGCTTAGGGAGTCTGTTGAAACTTTTGCTTGAGGACCGTGGGAGTTATTCAATCTCTGACCTTAGACCAAGTTACAAACACACACACACACACACACACACACACACACACACACACACACACACTCTCCAAAGAGATTTGTGATTAGCAAATCTATTAAAAAAAAAAAAGACCTGCTTTCCAAGTATATGGAAAACATCTACCATCTGAACTACTAACTAGTTTTTAATGAATGCCTCCTGTTTTTTTCTTCTATGCACTGGGAATCCCAATCCTGGAATAGTGGATCCCAACCAGTGGTAGATGAGGGTGATGAAAGTTAGGGTTCATGGCAGCTGGATTCCTCAATCTCACTTAAATGGAAACTGACTGCTTAAGGTACTTAAAACTATTTCATTCCCCTCTCAGTGACTGGATCAAAGCACCACAGAAAATTATTTTAAAACATAAGGGTAAATGAGTTTATGCCTGGTCAATGGAGCAGGCTGTTCTGGGGAGTATTTTTTTTCTTTAAGCCTTTCATTTTCTACTTATTTTAGCTCCCTATATTTGTCATTTGCCCATTTGCCCATTGTCCAACATTAATATATGGTGATAGAAATAGTAATGAATCAATGGCATGTCAAAATATAGCAAGCCTTTACATCGACAAATGAAGTATAAGGTATATTTGTTAAAGAAGAGTCAGAATCATTGGGTGTCCTCAAGACAGTAAAAGAGAATCTTTAGACCCTATTAACATGCAATCAAGAGGCTACCAGAAGAACTCAAAGAACTGCCTTCAGAGTGTCTCTACTTAGGTCTGAATGACTGTGTGTTACATTCATTTTACTGTGTTTTAAATGCAATTGAGCAACTCTTCTTCTTTAGGTCTATTTCTCTCATAATTCCTTTTTTTTATAATTCAGTAATAAAAGTGTCTTAGTTGTAACTCATTGTCTATGATCATGGCTGTGCAAAGTTAGTTCTTTTTTTATCAACCAACCCACCCTCCATTATACACTTCAGTCTTCCAAAAAATCTTAATGTAGTTTTGTTATTAAATCTGTATTTTGATATTAATCAATATCCAAATCTTATCTTTATTTCTCTCTTTATCACTTGTGTTTAATTCAGTAATTTAAACCCTCTTCTTATTTCTAGATTGAATCTTTGCTTATCTAATATTTCTCTTCAGAGAACTCTATCCTGCTAGAAGAGGATAAACTGTGTCCATTCACATTAAGAATTCCCGGGAATTGATTGGAGGTTGGTGAGATGATAACCATAGCCTATGTAAGATATTCCCTGAATCATTTATCTTTACTCAGAGCTTGGTCATTGGGAAATGTATGCAGAAGATGATGAATAGGTCTGTCTGGCTTGAAGTAGTCTATTTTTGTGTTTTGAAACATAAATATCATTTTCCCCTTGGCAGTTTTTCAGTCTCTGGCTGTTGATACATGGAAAGTGAGGTGGAGAACTGGAGCCAACCATCTGCATGATTCAGCCCCAAACCACCACTCTCTTTGAATAATTTGATAATGGAAACAAAAGGATATTATTGTACTGAGTTGGTGTGTACTGGGGCTTTGAAAGAGAAGCAAAGGGAAAGACTGATGTTGTCCACAGCAAAGTGAGTCAATTTTCCTTCCTCCCCATAAAACATGTCAATCTCAAAAAATGGAGAAGAGACAAATATCTACATAATATAAACAAACACAAATTTTTTAAAAAAAGTTTTTCCCTCCTGAAATATCCTAAGAAGATTTAGGTCTCTTTTTATCATCTCTTTTGAAAAGCAACAGCAGGAAGAACTAATATTTTAAACATCATACTCATTATTGGGAGACTCAAGAAAAGATGGATTATTGAATCCTCATTTACTTTAAGATGTCTTACCTTGGTGTCAAAGTATTAATAGAAAGAAAATGGATAATGGATAAGACCTGATGGGAGTCTAATGAGTAAATTTTAAAATTTGTTTTTTTTCTTTCAGTGTGTTCACTTTTTTTCATGATATTTGCCTATTCTGTATCAGTTCCTTTTCTCAATGCTTCATCCTCTCTCTCTTCCTCCCACTATTTTGGTTCTTCTAACACTCCCTAGTTTTGTCTTTTAACCTTTTTCACTGGGGAGTGAATTAAATGTATCATTAGACAGTATGATAAGACACCTAGTTTCCTTCAATTTGCTAGTAAAAATCTAGACCAGATTATTAAGAGGAGAGAATATAAACCTTTAAAGGGTGAACATGGGTTATTAAAGGCAAATAATATATCCCCTATTGACAGGATCATAATCCTATCAAATGATATATTTAGGGGGCCAAACAAAGATGGCAGAGGGGAGGAAGCATTCAGATAACTTCTCTCAACATTCCTTTCTAAGTAACTTAAAAATAATTCCTTAAGTTTAATTCTGGAGTAGCAGAGCCAACAAAAAGTCAAAATAAGACATTCTTCCAGCCAAATAAAACTTAGGTGGTTCAAAGGAGAGATCTATGACACTGGAATAGAAGCTGGCTTGAGGACCATGAGGATGCAATAATATTGGTAGAACTAGATTGGGGCAGCAGAAGCAGTAGCATCTTTGGGGTTTTCATGCCAGAGATGGTAAGAGAACTTGATATCGGGTCAGAATGAGATTGGAGAGTACCCATGTGCTTGAACAGAGCACAGAACCAGAATCTGTTTTTCAACTTCACTGCCTATACTTACTTCTGGGTCACAGTTCAAGAGGGAGTAAAGGTCCTAAGGAACTGTATCCCTTCTGGGGGCAAGGGAGCAACTGAACTGAGCAGTAATAATGATTGCAATCCCAAAATATCGGGGGCTTTTCCTAGATCATGGACTAGGAGACTAGTGACCACACCTCTCTCCAGATTACACCCTTTGGTAGTGCCAAAAACATTCAAATCCCAGAAACAGACTTGGAAATAGCACCATGAAAATGTCCAATTATTGGGACAGGGCCTCTCCCCCACACTGTGAACAGAACTTAACATAAAAATAAATCAAAAGTTTAAAAAATAGGCTTGAAAAATGAACAAACAACAAGAAAATAACCTAGCATAAAAATCCACTATGGTGAGAAGGAAGATAAAAACAAACTCAAAAGAAGAAAATGAAATCAAAACAGTTATAAGCAAAGTCTCAAAGAAAATTGTGAATTGGACACAAGCCCAGCAAAAATTCCTAGAAGAGCTAAAAAAATTATTTTTAATATCAAATAAATGATATAGAGAAATTAGGTAAAGAAATGAGAGTAAGGGAAGGAAAAGTATGAAAAGACAATTAACTTGGTAAAAGAGGCACAAAAATCATGAAGAAAAAATTTACCTCAAAAAAAAAAAACCCAAAAAACCAAAACAGAATTGTCCAAATAAATAGAAAAAGGGGCACAAAACTTCACTGGAGAAATAACTCCTTAAAAATCATCTAGGCCAAGTGGAAAAGGAGTTACAAAAATTCACTAATGAAAATAACTCCTTAAAAGGAATAATTGGTCTAATTGGAAAGGAGGTAGAAGAGCTCATTGAAGAAAATAATTCCTTAAAAATTATAATTGAGAAATTGGACACTAATGACTCCATGAGACATCAATAAACAATAAAACAAAATGAAAAAAAAGAAAAATAGAAGAAATTGTGAAATATCTCATTGGAAAAACAGGTGATCTAGAAAACAGTTTTAGGAGAGATAATTTAAGAATTAATTGGACTAGGATGGTGACTAGAAAGCAGTAACTGGTGTGAGCTCTCCACCAAGTCCCTCCAAAAACCTATAAAAAAATGGCTCTGAACCAATTCTAGAACTGCAGAACCCACAAAGTGGCAGAGGGAAGCAGGGCTTCAGCCCAGGACAGCCTGGATGGTCTTGGGGTAAGGTCTGTCCCAAACGGAACTCCCAGCCCCCAGCTGAGGGGAGCGGAGCTGAGCCAAGCAGAGCCCAGCGCACAGCGCGGCAGACCGCGGACTGACCAGACCAGGAGTGGAGCGCAGAGTGCCATAGCATACTGAATTACTGAGCTGTGGCATGTACCAGACCTCACAACCCACAAACGGCAAAGACTACTAGTGGGAAAAGCTGCGGGACTGGACGGAGTTTGCAGTTTGGCTTCCACCCCTGAGGCAACGGAGGCGGGGCAGCTTTAGAAATTCAGCTGCAGTTGCTTCTGGTCCCAGGCCCACTTGGTGGGAGGAATTAAGTGGCTGATCAGAGCAGGAGTGCAGAGCCTGCTGAAGATTTAAGCCCAGTCTGGGTTGGGGGTTCTTGGGGAAGGAGGAGTGCTGGTGAGGTAGCGCATCCACCCAAGCAGTGAACATTGAATTCTTTAGTCACACCCTGTTGAAAAACTCAAGGGTTAAGTAAGTTGTCTGGGAACATGGCCAGACGGCGAAAACACACCCAGATTCAGTCTCAGACTCTGGAG
>CM053622.1:111600522-111618706 GCA_028646595.1 Phalanger gymnotis
CTGCTTCCCTCTGCCACTTTGTGGGTTCTGCAGCTCTAAAATTGGTTTAGAGCCATTGTTTTATAGGTTTTTGGAGGAACTTGGTGGGGAGCTCACGCCAGTCACTGCTTCCCAGCCGCCATCTTGGCTCCGCCCCCATTTTGTTTAATTTTTGATGTAATATTTTATATGCTGCAGTGAAAGCTAGAATTATCCACAAGAGCAGCAAGGTAGAATAACGATAATAACAAAAGCTACCATTTATTTATATCACACTTCTTAAGATTTGAATAATACTTTAAAAACATTTTCTTATTTTATCTTTTTAACAACTTAGGAGATAGGTACTATTATAGTCCCCACTTTACAGATGAGGAACCTGAGGCAGACAATTTAAGTGATTGTCCAGGGTCACCCAGCTAGAAAGTGTCTGAGACTGGATTTGGATTCAGATTTTTTCTTACTCCAGGCTCACCTCCCTAGCCACTGTATCACTTAATTGCTGCAGGATATATTTGGATCAGTTCATGGCAATGGGGATGGTTAGCCTGGAGAAGAGAAGACTGAGCAGGGGCATAGTACTTATCTTTAAATATTTGAAGAGGTTTTCATATATATGAAGGATAAGACTTATAAGCTTAGCACCAAGATGCAAGAAGTAGGAATTTACAGATAGATTTGGTCTCAATATAAAGAAGAAAAAATCCTAACATTAAAACTGTCCTAAAATTTTATGATAAAGTTCAATGGACCTATGTGATTAATGGGTGCATGGTCACTCATCAGGAATATTGCATTTTAAGATTTGTAGCTCATGGATAGAGTTCAGATTTAATACAGTTAGATACCTTCTAAACTTTACAGTTACATAGTAGAGGTTCATGGCTTGTTAACAGTAAGGAAGTGCAAACAGATAAACTCATCAATTCTATGAGGAGAATGGTGAAGTTCAATAAATTATAATGAAAAATTAAACTCTACAGCAATGAATCCCAGTGAATCTGAGACCGTTAGAATAGGCCTTAACCAAACATAGGCCTGCCTGAATTATTCAGGCTCTTCCCAGAGGCTATTGTCAGAAATAGTCTTGCATCTACTTATCCTTTCCTTAGTTCCTTGTGGAAAAGCAGCAAAAATCAGCACTCAGAAGCATATTAAAATTCTGTACCTTTCAAACAAACCCAGAGTTCTCCTTGTTTTATTCTCTAAACACTTCACTCTGAACACTGGGGAGGGAGATAAAGATGTTATGTTTGCTGGTTCATTCCCTAAGGCATAAATAATAGATGGTAGGTTGTAAAGGAAGGTGATGTAGAATCATACACCATTTAATAGAACATAGAAAATTCAGAGGCTTGGAGAAAACGGAAATGCAAAATAATAGACGGTGGCAAAATATTCAGCTTCTGAATATCAACCAGTCTGGTTACAAGGAAGTCAACTGATACAAAAATCCCAAGCATCCTTGACACCAAAGGTACTGATTTCCTGCTTTCTCTGAGGCTGAATGTTTCCATAGAAATAGCTCCTATTTTCCTGTTTTCTTCCTAGGCTTAAGAATCTATCAATTCAGAAGAGGACAGCATTGCCACTGTACCCATATCTGATACCTCAAAATAGAATGTGAACTGGTCTCAAGTCCAAAAGGCATTCCTGGAAGAACTAAAGGAGTATTTTAAAAACCAAATTATGGAGGTAAAAGAAAAATTGGGAAAAAACAAAAACCACCAATGAGATCAAATCTTTAAAAAGTAAAATTCACAAAATGGCTAAGGAGATTCAGAATATAAATAGAGAAAATGAAACCCTGAAAGTTAAAATCAACCAATTGGAAAAGGAAACTCAAAAGCAAAATGAAGACAGCAATTTATTAAAAATTAGAATTGAACAAGTAGAGGCTAATGGCTCTATGAGGCATCAAGATATAGTCAAACAAAATGCAAAGAAAGAAAAAATAGAAGAGAACATGAAATATCTGGTTGGAAAAACAACTGACCTGGAAAACAGATCCAGGAGAAACAACTTAAGAATTATTGTTTACCAGAAAGCCACAAAGAAAAAAAAGAGCCTGGATAGTATGTTCAAAGAAATTATCAAAGATAACTTCCCAGAGGTCCTAGAACCAGAGGGGAAAATAGTCATCGAAAGAATTCACTAACTACCCCCTGAAAGAGATCCCAAATTGAAAACTCCAAGAAATATTATAGCCATATTTCAGAATTATCAAGTCAAGGAGAAAGTATTGCAAGCAGTCAAAAAGAAACAATCCAAATATCATGGATCTACAGTCAGGATTACACAGGATCTTTCAGCTTCTACATTAAATGACAGGAAAAATTGGAATATGATATTCTGAAGAGCAAAGGAGCTTGGACTACAACCAAGGATCAACTACCCAGCAAAATTGAGCATAATTTTTCAGGCAAGGAGATGGACATTCAACAAAATAAGGGAATTCCAGACCTTCCTGATGAAAAGGCCAGAGTTCAATGGAAAATTTGATCTCCAAATACAAAGCTCAAGAGAGACATAAAAAGGTAAATGGGGGAAAAAAACCCTAGTTAATCTATAAGGCAAATTAATTACATCCTTACATAGGATAATTTTGTTTTATATTTGTTTGATATATATATATATGTCAATTTTGAGAATAGTATACTTATTATGACAATTGAAAGATATTCATAGACTGTGGATGTCATTATAAAATAACCTATATAATGATAAAAATATAGCTATAGAGATATAAAAGGATGGTTCTGGGAGAACAGGTAAGGAGGCAGTAGAAAAGGATAAATTACATCACATGCAGAGGCACAAAAACACATTTTAGTAGATGGAAAGAGGAGAGGAAGAGCAGTATCTGAGTTTTACTCTCATTGGATTTGCTCAATAAGGGAATAACACCCTGATAAGTGTAGAAATCTAACTTGTCATACAGGCAGTAGCAGGGGGAAGGGGGAAAAAGGGAGGAGGTGGTCAGAGGGAGGGAAGAAGTACCAAGGGGAAAAAGGTAAGATAAGGGAGGGGAATCAAGGGGGAGGGTAAACTGAGGAAAGTGGTGGTCAAAAGCAAAACTTTGCTGAGGAATGGAAAAGGAAAGGGAGAAATAAAAGCATAAATGGGGGAAATAGGGTGGAGAAACAGGCACAGATAGTAATCATAACTGTGAATGTGAATGGGATGAATTCTCCAATAAAATGGAAATGGACAGCAGAATGGATTAAAAGCCATAACTGTATGATATGTTGTTTACAAGAAAGACATTTGAAACAGGGGGATACACACAGGGTAAAGGTAAAAGGGTGGAATAGAATATACTGTGCTTTAGCTAAAATAAAAAAGCTGGAATAGCAATCCTAATCTCAGACAAAGCAAAAGCAAAGATAGATCTAATTAAAAGTGGTAAGGAAGGACACTACATTCTGCTAAAAGGCACCATAAACAATGAAGCAATATCATTGTTTAACATATATGCCCCAACTAGTATGGCATGCAAATTCTTAGAGGAGAGGTTAAGAGAGTTATAGGAAAAAATAGACAGCAAAACCATAATAATGGGAGACCTCAACCTCCCCCTCTCTGAACTTGATAAATCTAACCTCAAAATAAACATGAAAGAAGTTAAGGAGGTGAACAGTATCTTATAAAAGGCATATATGATAGATCTCTGGAGAAGACTGAATGGAGATAAAAAGGAATATACTTCTTTCTCAGCGGCACATGGCACATACTCAAAACTTGACCATGTGCTAGGGCATAAAGACCTCACAATCCAGCGCAGAAAGGCAGAAGTAATCAAAGCATCCTTTTCAGATCATGATGCAATGAAAATTATTCATAATAAAGAAACAGGGAAAAATAAGCAAAAAATTAATTGGAAACTAAATAATATAATTCTAAAGAATAGGTGGGCCAAAGATAAAATCATAGAAACAATTAATAATTCCATTCAAAAGAATGACCATAATGAGACACCATACCAAAACTTATTGGATGCAGCAAAAACAGTTCTTAGGAGAAGTTTTATATCTCTAAATGCTCACATGAATAAAATAGAGAAAAAGGAGATCAACAAATTGGGCATGCAACTAAAAATCTAGAAAAGGAATAAATTGAAAATCCCCAATTAAATACCAAGTTAGAAATACTGAAAATCAAAGGAGAGATTAATAAAATTGAAGTCAAGAAAACTATTGAATTAATAAATAAAACTAAAAGCTTGTTTTATGAAAAAAACAATAAAATTGATAAACCTTTAGTCAACTTGATTAAAAAAAGAAAAATCAAATTACCAGTATCAAAAATGAAAAGGACGAATGCACCTCCAATGAAGAGGAAAGTACTCCAATAATTTAGAATTATTTTGCCCATTTTATTCCCATAAGTTTGACACCCTTAGGGATATGGATGAATATTTACAAAAAAAGAAAAATTGGCCAGGTTAACAGAAGAGGAATTATAATTCCTAAATAACCCCATCTCAGAAAAAGAAATTGAGCAAGCCATCAATGAACTCCCTAGGAAAAAATCTCCTGGGCCAGATGGTTTTACATGTGAATTTTATCAAACATTCAAAGAACAATTAATTCCTATACTTTATATACTCTTTGGGGAAAAAAAAAAAGGTGAAGAAGGAGTCCTACCAAATTCTTTTTATGACTAATGGTACTAATACCCAAACCAGGAACAGTCAAAACAGAGAAAGAAAATTATAGACCAATTTCCCTAATGAATATTGATGCAAAAATTTTAAATAAAATATTAGCAAAAAGATTGCAGCAACTTATCATGAGAATAACACACTACAACCAGGTGGGATTTGTTCCAGGAATGCAAGGCTGGTTTGATATTAGGAAAACTATCAAAATAATTGATCATATCAACAACAAAACTAGCAGAAAACATATGATTGTCTCAATAGATGAATAAAAAACCTCTGACAAAATACAACACCCATGCCTATTAAAAACACTAGAAAGCTTAGGAATAAATGGAGCCTTCCTTAAAATTATAAATAGCATATATCTAAAACCATCAACAAGCATTATTTGTAATGGGGATAAGCTACATGCATTCCCAATAAGATCAGGGGTGAAACAAGGATGTCCATTATCGCCTCTACTATTCAATTTGGTAATAGAAACAGCAGTAGCACTAAGAGAAGAAAAAGAAATTGAAGGAATTAGAATAGGCAAAGAAGAAACTAAATTATCACTTTTTGCAGATGATATGATGATTTATTTGGAGAATCATGTGAAAAACTACTTGAAATAATAAGCAACTTTAGCAATGCTGCAGGATATAAAATAAACCTACATAAATCCCCGGCATTCCTATACATTACTAACAAAGCCCAACAGCAAGAGATCAAAAAAGAAATTCCATTTAAAGTTAATGTAGACACTATAAAATATTTGGTAGTCTATCTGCCAAGACAAACCCAGGACTTATATGAACATAATTATGAAACACTTTTCACATGAATAAGGTCAGATCTAAATAAACAGAAAAATATCAGTTGCTCATGGTTAGGCCAAGCTAATATAATAAAAAATGACAATTTTACCTAAATTAATTTATTTATTCAGTGTCATACCAATTGAACTGCTAAAAATTATTTTACAAAGCTGGATAAAATAATAACAAAATTCATCTGGAAAAACAAGAGGTCTAGAATATCTAGGTTATTACTCATAAAAAATGCTAGGGAAGGTGGCCTAGCCATACCAGATATTAAACTCTACTATAAAGCAGCAGTCTTCAAAACTACCTGGTACTGGCTAAGAAACAGTGCCATGGATCAGTGGAATAGGTTAGGTACACAAGACACATAGTCAATGACTTTAGCAATCTACTCTTTGATAAACCCAAAGAGTCCAGCTTTTGGGCTAAGAATTCACTATTTCCCAAAAACTGCTGGGAAAATTGGAAAATGGTATGGCAGAAACTGGGCATAGACCAATATCTTATACCATATGCCAAAATAAAGTCAAAATGGGTTCATGATTTAGGAATAAAGGCTGATAGTATAAGTAATTTGGGAAAGTAAGGAATAGTTTACCTATCAGATTTATGGAAAAGAAAAGAATTCGTGACACAAGAGGAGATAGAGAGCATTACAAAATACAAAATGGATAAATTTGATTATGTTAAATTGAAAAGTTTTGTATGAACAAAGCCAATGCAACCAAGATTAGGAGGGAAGCAGAAAATTGGGAGAAAATCTTTATAACCAGTGTCTCTGATAAAGGCCTCATATCTAAAATATACAGGGAACTGAGTCAAATTTATAGGAATACAAGGCATTCCCCAATTGATAAATGGTCAAAGGATATGTACAGTTTTCAGAGGAAGAAATTAAAGATATCTATAGGCATGTGAAAAAATGCTTGAAATCACTACTGATTAGAGAAATGCAAATCAAAGCAACTTTAGGTACCACATGTCTCCTGTCATATTGGCTGAAATGACAAAACAGGAAAATGATAAATGCTAGAGAGGATGTGGGAAAATTGGAACACTGTTACATTGTTGGTGAGAACTGATCCTCACATTCTGGAGGGCAATTTGGAACTATGCCCAAAGTGCTATAAAAATGTTCATACCCTTTGACCCAGCAATACCACTTCTAGGGTTCTACGCCAAAGAAATCACACAAGTGGGAAAGGGACCCATATGTACAAAAATATTTATAGCAGCTCTTTTTGTGGTAGCAAAGAATTGGAAATCAGAGGGATGCCCATCAATTGGGGAATGGCTGAACAAGTTGTGATATATGAAAGTAATGGAATCCTATTGTGCGATAAGAAATGGGGATGATACAGACTTCATAATACCATGGAAAAACCTACACGATATAATGCTGAGTGAGTAGAGCATAACCAGGAGAACATTATACACAACCACAGGCATATGGATTCTGTGATGACTGACCCTGATAGATTTTGCTCTTCTCAGCAATACAAGGTGCAAAGACAACTCCAAAGGACTCATGATGGAGAGAGCTATCTACATTCAGAGAAAGAACTATGAAGTATGGTTGCAGATTGGGGCACACTGTTTGCTCCCCTTTGTTTGCTCCTTTTGTTTTTTTCACTTTTGTTTGTTTGGTTTTTTTTGTTTTGTTTTGTTTCTTTTTTCTCATGATTCATTCCATTGGTCATAATTCTTTACCACTTGATTATGGTGTAAATAATTTCAATGAGAAATTATATGTAGAAGATATATCAGATTCCATGCCATCTTGGAGATGGTGGGGAAGAAAATCTGGAACTCAAAATTATGTGGAACTGAGCACTGTAAACTAAAAATAAAAAATCTTAATTATAAAAAAGAATAAAAAAAGAAGACCTAGTACAGTAAGTCAAAAGTGTTAAGTAAAAAAAAAAAACAATGACCTTTCAATGTAATGAGTGGGGATCTTTTTGCCTTATTAGCAGATGTATTAAAATATTAAAATAATGTTTTTGAGCACATTGTGTTTTATATTTTAGGAATTTTAAGATATGTCTTAAACTCAGTTTAAATTGATACTCAAAATGTACATAAATCAACTAAATACACAGATGACACCTACAATAATTTTCTTTTCTAGTTTACTAAAATGAGAAACAAATTCTCTAGTGTTAGTGGTGTTCTCCCTGCAAAGATAATGGAAAAGTATTGGTGTAAGTCAGATCATACCCATTATTGATATTTTAACCTTTTGTTTTATCAAAACTATTAGAGTAGTTGTAAGACTTAAAGAGGATGGTGGTTATGAAGCACTTTGCAAACTTCAAAAACTATATAAATGTCATCTAAACATAGGATTATTTGGAAGCTTAGAGTAACAGAAGTTTAAAAAAAGATGAAAAATGTTATTCCAAGAAAGTTATGCAAAAATATTTTTACTTTATCTTAATTGGATTAAACACATAATGAAAATTACTCAGGATTTCTAAGCCAAGAGGCAAAACAATCTGATAGGCTTTAGATAATGCATAAGAATCTCATGCTAAGGGAAGTAGTATAGGTCTGTTAAAAAACAAAATCAAATCAAAACAAGTAGATTTTTGAGTTATGAGTCAACATTTAGTAATTTAGTATTCTACTTTTAGTGAAACTCTAGATATCATTTTTCAACTAAGTAACACAAAAATAATTTTTTATTACTTGCACATAAAATACATTAGAACACATCTTTAAAATTTCTGCCCCAAATAAGGGAAAATAGCAATTTACTGGTGGATCTCCAAAAGTGGGAATCCAATTTTTAAAAAAAAAAAATCCATGCAATGAAATTTTCTTTGGTCCATACCAACATGATGGACCTAACGTTTATCTCAGAAGGCACCATATGGACTATATTTATAAGCTCCAGGCTCACATTCTCAACTCAGACTACTGGAATATCTGGTCTTCGCTTAAAAGTTATATTCTTCTTTCAGGGATATAGAAAAATGTGCTCATCTGCTATTGAGATAATTGCATGCTCTTATAGCTCATTATGTGCCATCTGATATGTTCCTTCAATATCCGTCTCTAGCAATTAGCTTTTTGATTACTGCATCCACTAGCAATTTTAAAAGTTGGTATCATCTTAATATCATTGGTAACTATTTTTGGCAAAGCCTAAATCTGGACAACTCCAGCAGGTTTAAAGTTTTATTTTGTTATATTAAAACAGGTGTTTGTGGACCATATAACCTAATTAAAACTATGCTAATAATTAAAATTATGAATCAGGTATAAAAGGGTATAAAACATTACTCACAACTCTTTTCTGTAGTATGCAACAGAAGAAAGCAACCCCTGGACATTGTGAGTGCAGAAAAATATTTCTAACAAGTTTCCTCACTGGCAGGCCGAACCTTTTACAACTCAAAGCACAAATCCTGCAAAGTAGCTGGAGGCAGAAGTCAGGGTAGAGGATAGACCTGAGGAGCCAAAGGAAGAGCTCATCACAACAATAATTTAAATGTAATTAGTTTCATATTAAAAAGTCCCCATATGGGAGCATATTCTCGTTTACCTCCTTGGTCTCTGGAAAGAGTGGATTCAAACACTTCATAAATATTTGTTGAATTGAATACCAATAATACTTGAAATTTGCAAAATGCTTTTAGGTTAAAAAGTGTTTTTCCATGAAATTATCTCCTTTGATCTCTGTGAGGTAGATAGGGCAGATTTTGTAATCACAGTTTAAAGAAGAAACTGAAACATTAAAAAAAAAAAGTTTTTTTTTTTCTCTTCATGGACACATACGCTGAAATAGAGAGAGAACAAGAATTTAAATCTCCTGATTATTAGACAAATTCCCATTTCATTATACTGCCATGACTCATCTTTTTATAATGCCTTAATGTTAGCAAAGCACATTCATGTCAACAATCCTTGCAGTTGGGAAATGCAAGCATTGTGTTCTATTCTCACTGTATAAATGAAGAAACCCAAACTCAGAGATTTTAAACCTGCTTCATTATCATGGAAGTAGAAAGTGCCTTGCATTAGATTATAGTCTCCTGCATTAGATTAGATTACAGTCTGGGGCAACTAGGTGGTGCAGTGAATAGAGCACCTGCCCTGGAGTCAGGAGAATCTGAGTTCAAATTTGGCCTCAGACACTTGACACACTTACTAGTGTTTGACCTTGGTAAGTCACTTAACCCCAATTGCCCTGCCCTCCGACTCAAAAAAAAACAAACCAAAAAAAAAAAAAAGGATTATAGTCTCTTGATTCTTGGTCTGTCACCAAATATGAAGGTTTCTCTTTCTCTTTTTTTCTTATGAGAGATATAATATAATATAATATAATATAATATAATATAATATAATATAATATAATATAATATAATATAATATAATATAATATAATATAATATAATATAATATAATATAATATGATATGATATGATATGATATGATATGATATGATATGATATGATATGATATGATATAATATAATATAATATAATATAATATGATATAATATGATATAATATGATATAATATGATATGATATGATATGATATGATATAATAATATGATATAATATGATATGATATGATATATGATATAATATAATATAACATAATATAATATGTTATAATATAATGTAATGTAATATAATGTAATGTAATATCATATCATATCATTTTAAGTTACAAATGTACAATCATATTAATCATATTTCCACATTAGTCATGTTATAAAAAAAGAATCAAAACAAAAGGGAAAAACCATGAGAAAAAAGTGAAAATAATCTGCTTTGATCTACATTCTGACTCCATAACTCTTTTTCTGGATGTGGATGTCACTTTCCTTCATGAGTCTTTTGGAATTGTCTTGAATCATTGTATTGCTGAGAAGAGTGAAGTCTGTCATAGTTGATCATGACAAAATGTTGCTGTTACTGTGTGCAATAATTCTCCTGGTTCTGTTTCTCTTTATTCAGTGTCAGTTCATGCAAGTCTTTCCAGGTTTTCTGAAATCCTCCTGCTCATCATTTCTTAAGAACAATAGCATTCCATTACATTCATATACCACAATTTGCTCGGGCATTCTCCAATTGATGGGCATCATTTCGATTTCCAATTCTGTGCTACCACAAAAAGAGCTGTTATAAATATTTTCATACATGTGGGTCCCTTTCTCTTTTTTATGATCTCTTGGGGATACAGACCAAGTGGTAGTATTGCTGGATCAAAAGAGATGCATAGTTTTATAGCCTTTTGGGTATAATTCCAAATTGTTCTCCAGAATGGTTGGATCAGTTCACAACTCCAACAATGCAGTACTGTTCCCATTTCTCCATATCTTCTCCAAAATTTATCATTTTCCTTTTCTGTCATATCAGCCAATGTGATAAGTGTGAGGTGGTACCTTAGAATTATTTCAATTTGCATTTCTCTAATCAATATTGATTTAGAGCATTTTTTCATACAAATATAGATAATTTTAATTTCTTCATCTGAAAACTACTTGTTCATTTGCTCTTTTATCCTTTGGCCATTTATCAATTGGGGAATGACTTGTATTCTTGTAAATTTACCTCAGTTCTCCATGTATTTGAGAAATGAGGCCTTTATCCAAAACACTGGCTGGAAAAATTGTTTCCCACGTTTCTGTTTTCCTTCTAATTTTGTTTGCATTGGCTTTTTTTTGTTCAAAACCTTTTATATTTAATGTAATAAAAATCATCCATTTTACATTTCATAATTTTTTCTGTCTCTTGTTTGGTCATAAATTCTTCCCTTCTCCATGGATCTGATTGCTCTTGGGGAGAAGGAGACACTCTCAAATTTCTTGTACTACATACCAGGGGCCTGGTCACTAGCTTTCTGTGCCTGGTCCTTTGGGTCTGGTGGTTTGCTTACTCTACTGGGTGAGCTTGACGTAGTCTCACCTGTTGGGCTCTGGGCTCTGGGGTCTGGGGATGGCAGTTTTCCTGCTGAACTGGAGCTGAAGGCCTCACAGCTAGCCTGCTGTTTCACTGATCCAGAACCATGGGGCCTCATTTTCTGATTTGGGCTGTGGCTAAGAAGCCTTTGGCTTGCTTGGCTGAACATTGCCTGTGCTGGGCTCTGCTCTCCTTTAATCCAAGTGAAACAGACTTTTCTTTTAAGTTCTCTTGGGCTGGGAAATTGTTTTGTTCTGTCTTTTTGTAGATTTTGTTACTCTAGAATTCTTTAAGAGGCTTGATTTAATGATGTTTCTGAGGGAAACTGAGGAGAGATCAAATAATTTCCTGGCTTCTCTCCACCATCTCGGTTCCACCCATGAAGGCTCTTCTATTTCTCATTCTAAACTACTCTGTATTTGTTTTGCATATATTATTTATATACTTGTATAACTCTTCAGGATCGTTTAACTCTGGCAAATGTAATTGAATAATTCTCTCTCGGGGTTGCTTGGTAGGCAATTGATTTTTATTTAAATCAACTATATTTAATTGTTATAATCTCTTTCATGCCAAATGAATTTCTTTTATTGCTATGGTTGGGTTGGGATTTATTTTTGAAATACCAGAAATATCTTCCAGTGATGGCAGAGACTTAAATTTAGGTTTAGATGGTATGGAGGAAATGACAGCTTTCTCAGAAAAAGCAGAAATGATAGCTTTGGAAGTCACTTTTTTTTTGGTGAGCAGCTAGCTTTATTGTGGGCATAGCACTGCCTTCTCAGTTCAGCCTTGGGGATGCCTGCCCAGGCTGCTCCCCCTAGTTGTGCTTCACGCTCAGCCTCTGGAACAGGTACTCATCCTGCCCAGACTGGAGGTCTATCTGCATGTGACACAGAGTGGTCAGGTGGTTGCCCAGGCGCTTTGGCAACTTCACCTCCTAGCCCAGATTGTGGCTCTCCAAGAAGTCACGGAGGTGTGGATGCCTTGGCTCAGGTTGTGCAGCTTTAGGAGGTCCTGCTTCAGGCCCTTCTCCAGACACAGGGCAGCCTTCACAGCATCTGAGCTGCAGCCCCACTCATCTTCGGCAGGTTTCTATGCAGCCTGGAGGAGGACATGGCCCCTTGTGGTTCTGGAATCTCATAAGGCTCTTGGCACCTTTACATTTGTCCTTCACCAGCTCACAGAAAAACAAAACAGAACAAAAAATGCAATACCCTAGGAGGGTGACTTAATCATAGTTGAAACAGTTGGTTGGTTGTTGTCCTTCATTCTCAAAGAGGGAGAAAATGATATCACTATGCTTCAATCAAGATTTAATGTGTCCCACAGTGGCCGATCAGGACATTATGAGCTTGGAATACTCTATTGTAGGTCAGGCACAAATAGTCCGTGTGAACATTTGGGGTGCATACTCTAAATTTGTGCATCCAGTGTTTCCTTTGAACTTTTTCAATTCTGCTTTGCTCATAGAGCACAGCACCTTCTCTAATGTGGGCACGCCATGCTGAGTGGTCCTGTGCCAATGTCTCCCATGTCACACAATCAATTCCAAAGTTCTCGAGAGAGACCTTGAGAGTGTCCTTGTATCTCTTCTTCTGACCACAATATGAGCACTCGCCCTGTGTCAGTTCTCCATAAAATAGTCTGTTTGGCAAGTGTGCATTTTATATTTGAACAACATGGCCAGCCCATCAGAGTTGTGCTCTCTAAAGCAGAGTTTGAATGCTTGGCAGTTTATAGTTCAAGTAAGGACACTGCTCTGTTACCTTAATCCTGCCAGGTGATCTTCATAATCTTCCTAAGACAATTCAAATGGAAGCAATTCAGTTTCCTGGCATGGTGCTGGTAGACTGTCCAGGTGTCACAGTCATACAACAATGAGGTCAGCACCACAGCTTTGTAGACCTTCAGTTTTGTAGTCAGTCTAATACCTCTTCTCTCCCATACTTTCCTTTGGAGTCTCCCAAACACTGAGCTAATTTTGGCAATGCATGTGTCAACCTCATTATCAATGTGTACATTCCTAGAAAGTACACTACCAAGGTAAATGAACTTATCCACAGCATTCAAAACTTCACCATTTGCTGTAAGTGATGGTTCCACATATGGATGGTGTGGTGGTGGCTGATGGAGCACCTGTGTTTTCTTGGTGTTAATTTTTAGGCCAAAATTAGCACAAGCAGCAGAGAATTGATCCATACTTCACTGCATCTCAGCTTCAGAGGCTGCACTGAGCGCACAGTCATCTACAAACAGATCATTCACCAATACTCTCTTCACTTTGGTCTTGGCTTGTAGCCTTTTCAAGTTGAAGAATTTACCAAGGCTGACCTTGATACCATGTTCATCCTTATTGAAAACATTTGGCAACATGGCTGAAAACATCATGATAAAAAGCGTGGGAGTAAGCACACAGCCTTGTTTCAATCCATTGGTGACTGGGAAGGCATGAGAGCATTGTTTATTATCTGGAACCCAGGCAAGCGTGCTGTCATGAAATTGACATACAATGCTGGTGCACTTCTCTGGGCAACCAAATTTTGACATAATTTTCCAGAAACCCTCATGACTAACAGTATCACAGGCCTTGGTCTGATCTACAAACGTTTTGTACAAACCTTTGTTCTGCTCCTGGCATTTCTCCTGGAGTTGTCAGACAGCAAACACCACATTGACTGTTCCTCAACCTTTTCTGAAGCCACACTGGCTCTCAGGTAGATGACCATCTTCCAGGTAAAGGATCAGTTTATTAAGGAGGACTCTGGCAAGAATCTTGCCAGCAATGACTAATGGAGAGAGCCCCGCTGTGATTGTCACAAGAATCTATTTCCTTTACCCTTATAGACACGAACAATGGAGGCACTCTTGAACTCCTAGGGGATAACTTCCTCTTGCCATGTAACCTGGAATATTTTGGTCATCTTTTGTATAAGCAATGGACCCTCTACCTTGTAAATCTCAGCTGAAATAGAATCAGGACCAGGCGCTTTGCACATGGAAGCAGCCTAATGGCATTCAAAACTCTTCTACATTTGGAGCTTCAGCTAGGGAGGGATTGACTTCAACCTGAGGTAAACGGTCAATGGCTTCAGCATTGATTGATGATGGTCTCTTAAGAACACTGGAAGTGTTCAGCCCATCTCTCCAGGGTCATGTCCTTATTACTAATTAATGTGGTTCTGTTAGCACTGAGTAGTTGGGATGCACCATAGGTCTTTGGCCTATAAATGGCCTTTAGGGCATCATAAAAGCACTTTGGATTATTTCTGTCAGCATAAAACTGAATTTCACCTGTCATCTTACTGAACCAAGAATTCTGCATCTCTCTAAGCTTGCTTGTACTTTACCTTTGATGGAATTAAATGCTGCCTTCCTAGAAATGGATAAGCTATTCTGCTGGCAAACCCTGTGAAGTTCCCATTTTTCATTTAGCAGCTTCTGAATTTCCTCATCATTTTCATCAAACCAGTCTTGGTGTTTGTGAATGTTATGACCCAGATGAGCAAATGTAGTACTATACACCAAATCTCTGAAAGCTGCCCACTCTTTTTCTGCTCTACTATAGCCAGCTGTGTGTTGGCTCAATTTTCTCTCCAAATTAGCAACAAACTGTTCAGACTCAGAGAAGATCTCTAATTTGTTGACATCAATTTTTTCTGGTAGTCATTTTGCCTTGGGGGCACCACTTTTGCTGAATGTGAATATTTAGCTTGGAAAGAATAAGTCTATGATCAGTCCAGCACGCTGCACCACAACTTGCCTTCATCACTTTCACACCCTGTCTGTTCTCCTTATAATCACATAGTCTATTAAATGCCAATGTTTGCTGTGAGGGTGCATCAAAGAAGTTTTATTGTGTTTAGGTAAACAGAAGGCAGTGTTCGTGATGAGAAGGTCATGAGAGGCACAAGTCTCCACACTACCCAAGTACTAAGTGACCATTGCTGTTGCTGTTTCCAACTCCATTCCTTCCTAGGACTCCCTGCCAAATATGGTAGTCTGAGCCTACTCTAGCATTAAAGTCACCCAGAGTTATAAACTTGTCCTCTTTTGGCACATTGATGATAAGGGTCTCCAGGTCTTCACAAAATTTTTCTTTGACCTCATCAGGGTTCATCATAGTGGGAGCAAAGGCACTGATGATGGTGGCGCAATATTTTCCTGCAAGTGGCAATTGCATTTTCCAGAGCCTGTCATTCACTTCTTTTGGCAGACATATAAGCTTGTTGACTAGATTAGATTTGACTGCAAAACGTATGCCAGCTTCAAAGCACTCCCCTTCACTGTGGCCACTCCAGAAAAACATGTATCCAGCTCTGACTTCAGTAAGCTGGCCTTCATTTGCCATCCTTGTTTCGCTCAGGGCTGCTATTTGGATGCAATACCTATTGAGTTCTCTTGCAACAAGAGCCATTCATCTTTCAGGTCTACTGGATTCTGTGTTGTCTGTAAGTGTGCACACATTCCATGTGCTGATGATGAGTGGAATAGTCTTTGAAGACATTTTTGGACATTTCTTTATGCTTCAACCACAGAATAGGATTCCTGCCCACCATGGTAATCAGGCCAGGGTTGGGTAAGCGGACAATTTTTAAGGCATTTTTTTCTAGCCCCTTCCTCACACAAGAAGGTGAGAAGTGCAATCCTTAAAAGGCTGCTCAGACACCCAGAGGGCTGCTGCATCCCACTGCTGCTTCAAGCGAGAAATGACCCTATGGCCTGGGCCAACTGTGTGCAGGATTGTGACTACAACACCCAGTGTATCCATGCCTCCTGCTTTGTCACCTGCCTGTCACCACAGGACTTTGAGATAGTTATAATGGTAAAATGGTATGGGTGATGTCTTTTGATTCATGCATAATTTGGATTTAAGTGAGGCAGAGTTGCATGAAGTTGTTGGTCTCTCTCTCTCCTGCACAGTCATCACAAACCAGTGGCAAGACTGAATCAAGGCAACTGGTGATGGCTTAAGATGCAGTGGATGACCTTGGTGTCTTTGATGTCTAACCAAGCTCTAAGCACTCCACAGTGCTTGCTTCAGCTGCCTTCGTGGCCGTTAGAAGAAATTGTTCTCATCTGCCCATTCCACCAGAGGAAGTCTTCACATGCTTGGGGTAGACGCCCCCCCCCCCCAAGTCACTAGTGGGTTTAAGACCCTTTGGTTACCATCAACCTGGTTCAGCCCATCTGCCAAAATGGTTTACCAGGATGTGGCCGCTGTTCATGCCACAGCTTCTTGGAGTTACAGGTTAGAGTTGTGTGGAACAGGCAGACACCAAAATTGAAAAGAGCTCAGCAGCTATCACATCAGAGGTACCAGTCTTCCCTGAACACACCCTACACCCTAACCTACACAGTCAAAGTAGAAACCCAGGGACTGGCAGTACTAGGTGGCCTGCAGGTAGATACCTGCCTTGGAGGAGAAGTTTTGGTGGGTCTAAGAGGTGGAGCTTTTGACACCAAAGGTGAAGGGAAGGTGTGGCTTGTCCCCAGGGGAGAGCCAGATAGTCTCAGGGTTGGGAGATGGATGGCCCTAGGTACTGCCTGACTGCAGAAAGTTGAAGGTCAAAAGAGAGGGTTGCTGGGGTCCCCAGATCTGTTCAGTCCAAACACTATTGAAGCAAGAACCCAAGTCAGGGGAAATGGTGTGGCCATCCCCTCTGGTACAGGCTCAAGTTTAAATCCATAGATCCACCTTTAAGTTCTCGTTTTGAGATCTGTGGATCTGAGACCCTAAATTCTACTTTACAGAGAAGACTCTCCTCTTAAATCTCTGGATTTCAATAATATGCTGCCATTCTCCTCTCCTGCTAGAATATTCTTCTACCCTGTGACCATCTCTTCCCACTGATGAGTACCTCCAGGAAAGGGATTTTGAGGAATTTCCAAGGCCCGTCATCCTTCTCTCCTTTACAGACTCCACTCAACTCTATGTACTTTACCACCATGCCACGATGTAGGTATTTTGTCCCTATTCCAAAACTTTTATCTCTTTTTTAAGTATTCTGAAATTATTAGTGGGGTGTTGAAACTATCATTAGTAACAATTAATACTGGGTGAGACAGTAACCCCTTACAGAAATAAGAATAAGAAGTCTCTCAAAGTAAAGACAGAGGCTTTATTCACAATTCTCGTGTGAGAGGTGGGCATCCCCTATCCCAGAGAGGAGTGGTGTAGAGAGGTGACTTACAGAGAGCAGGCAGGCAGTTATATACCGTTGTACAAACAATTCCAAGAAAAACTTGAATTGAAAATAATTCAGAGAAAAACCCCAACAAAAAAAATTCAGAAAAAAAAACCCTTCTTTAATGTCTGGACATCCATCTCTATTGGTGGAGATGAATGGCCTCATATTCTAGGAACAAGGAAGGACACTCATACCCGACCTGAATACATATTTCAGTTAGTTTCCTTATTTGGCTAAAAGAGATAGAGATAGCTGTTGAAAATTTGTAATCATGTGTGCATGCAGGATGTGGGTGTATCTGACTATATGGCTTTTCTCGTCAGAGAGCCTTCATATGTGTGCAGGTTCAAGTGGGAGCAAGAGGGGGTAACTTCAAATCTTTATGATATGAGGAAACAAGGCTTAGGCCCTATGGGGACTAAAGTGTTAGACATGTTTTCCTCCTCCAATGAGAAACTTTCAGCCATTCCACTCAATACTTTCTTTTTTTTAATTTATTTTTAATATGTTTAGTTTCCAGCATTGATTTTCACAGGCGTTTGAATTACACATTTTCTCCCTGTTTCCAACCCCCCCACTCCAAGATGGCATACACTCTGGTTGCCCTGTTCCCCAGTCTGCCCTCCCCCCC
>CM053622.1:111619206-111634985 GCA_028646595.1 Phalanger gymnotis
GGGGGGGAGGGAGGGAAGAAAATCTGGAACCCAAAATTATGTAGAACTGTTTGTTGCAATCTAAAAATAAAAAAAAAAAATTAAAGAAAAAAAAAAAAGAAAAGATGTCTGAAGAAATGACCAAGTTAAAAAGATAAATGGACAATTTCAATTAAATAAAATTTAGAAGGTTTTAAATAAACAAAATCACCACAGTTTAAATAAGAAGTGATTTGAAAAATACATTTTCAAGGCCAAAATCTCTGGTAATTTTCTGATCAGTAAAATAAGTAGGAATTGATGCAAGTATTACAAAGGCAAGTTTTGTCTCCTGTAGGTGGTCAAAGAATATAAATAAGCTTTTTTTTCTAAAGAACAAATATCTATTCTGTCTAAGGTGAAAATTTATTTCAAGTATACTTCTATCTGTGAAGGTGGTATTTCCTTTTTGTCCAGGTTTCTACAATGAAACCCAGCTTAGGTTATGTTGTAAAACAAAATTACTTATATTTCAATTCCCATCAATTTGTTTTGTGACAAAGATTCTGTTAATTGTATTGCTTAATTTTCTAAACTGGCTTGGATTTTACCTAATGGCTTTAGTTACTGGAAAATAAAAAAAAAAAAGGTCGAATTGATCATTTAATGGTAGAGATTTCTCTATTTTCAGAGTTAATTGCCTTCCTCAATCATAATTTGGAAACCAATTTATTTTTATTTGAACTGAATTTATTCAGAGCTATGAATTTGATTCTGGGCATGAGTTAGTGAAGGAGGGTAGTCCAGGGTTTCTGAGAAGCAGATCCCAAACTTTGACTTCTCTGGCTCAATCTAAGATATTAGAAAACATTTTAAACTTATTTCTTCATTTTCAGCATGGAGAATTGGCATTAGAAAGTTGTGATAAATTCATTATAGAAGATAAACAACAAGCCAGTTCTCATCAAATTTATTTTACATCCTTCACTGTTTATACTAATCATAGCATTGAAGCCCACGTAGGCCATGAGAATCATTATCTCATGTTCAACAATTACAGATGAGTCTCTGGTCCCATAACAAGGCTATGTATATCTCCTTTACAGAGTGCCAGGAATACTGGGGACTCATGATTAATTCTCTAACACAATTGGTTTGAATCCTCCATCAGTCTCCTTTCCTCCAAAATTGAGAATTAATTTAGAAATGGGTATTTACTAAGGTTGTAGAGTAAAAACAAGTGGTACAAGATAAGTCCTCCTTTATTTCTGTCTCACTCTTCTGAAAAGAAAATGGACTCAAGAGTAAGGAATACATGTGGCAAATGAGAAATTCATAGCTCCTGGATGTTTAATGGGGGAGTACGTTTCCAGAATTTCCTCTTAAGCAAAACAAATTTATATTTTGTTTATTCCTGGCTTCTAATTACAGGTGTTTTGTTTTGTTTTGTGTGTGTGTGTGTGTGTGTGTGTGTGTGTGTGTGTGAAATCTAGAAAACTATTTGATATGAAGAATGAAGTACAGCATCCTCTTGGCCCACTGAAACTGCTAAGGTAGAACTCTCGCAAAAATCATCACTAGGCTAATTCAAAACATAAGGCCTTTGCTCCAGGCTATTTTTCCTCAAGTCTGCTGGCACACTTTCTCTATCCTAGATTGTCTTTTTTTCCTGGACCTCCTGCGTTCAAGCTAATAATTATTTTATACAGGATGCACAGGGTATAACAAAATAATCCCTCAGCTATTTGGAACTGGCTTCCTACCTGGCATCATTTCACTTCCTCCAATGGGAAAGACTTCACACTACAACTGAGATTACTTCAGTCACATTACTGAGTTATATTACTTGTAACTGAAATCAAGTAATCTCATTTTCTTATCAGTTATTTTAAATGATTTGGGGTGAATTGTTGAGCAGGTGGTGGCTCATCTCTTAGTATTATAGCCTGGAAATATGTAGATTATCGATAATACCTCTACAAAAGTTTTGCATTATTGAAATGACTAGGTTACAGAAGGTTATGTCAATAGATTTCAGATCCTTTAATCTTCTTCCAAACTAGAAAGTTTTTTTAAATGGTCGTACTAATGAACTGCTTCTGATGTTCTAGGACTAGCCTAGCTAAGAAAAAATGTTTTACCAAAAGGGCGACTGCTAAATGATTACATTTTTTGTCATGGCTATACATATATTATACAAAAAATAATAGAAATGGTTCACTAGTCCTGTGTGATTTTCTTCTTTTTCTACAGTGATGGTTTTGTAGTAGTTGTGGTATGGAGAAGAGTATGGGATTGAAAGGAATCACATGTTTAAACTATTTACATATGTTATTTTTGAAAATAAATTTATCAATACCTTTTTTTTACTTTTCTAAATTTTCCCCTGACTCCTTTTTCCCTACCAGAAAGGCATCACATAAGGCAAATACAACTTTAAAGAAAACAAAAAGGGAAAGAGAAGAGGAAAAAAATGATCAGCAAAATCAGTCAATACATCGAAAAGTCTAAATATATACATGATGTTTTGTATCTGTAGACTTCCCTTTTCTGGAAAAAAGTGGGGAGAAGTATATACTCTTATTTCTTCCTTAAGGCCATGCTTATTCTTTGTAATTTGTAACTTTCACTTTGGATTATTTTGTAGTTGGTATTCTTTCCACTTACACTGGTGAAGTCATGGTGCATATTGTATTGTTGGCTCTACTAACATCACTCTGAATCGTTTAATGTAAATTTTTATATGTTTCTCTGAATTCGTCATTTATTCAGTAAATATTTATTAAGCATCTACTGTGTGCCAGGCCCTGTGCTACATTCCGTGGATTTACAAAGAGACAAAAGATGATCCCTGACCTCAAGGAACTCATAATCTGATGGGGGTGACAGCAGGCAAACAAATATATAAAAATCAAGCTATATACAGGTTAAATTGGGAATAATTAAAAGGAGTGAAGCACATAAATTAAGAAGCATTAGGGAAAGTTTCCTGTAGAAGGTCAGATTTTAGTTGGTACTTTAAAGGAATCCAGTGAATTCAGTAGTCTGAGTGGAAGAGGAAGAACCTTATAGGCATGAGGGAAAGTCAAAGAAAATGCCCATACCATAGATACAGTGTTTTGTTCATGAAACAGCTAAAAGGCCAGTGTCACTTGATCAAAGAATATGGGTCAGAAAGTAAGATGAAGGAATACTGGAAAAATAGGAAGGGGATAGATTGTGATGGGCTTTGAATCCTGAAAAGAACATTTTGTATTTGTTCCTTGAGGCAATAGGAAGCCACTAGAATTTGTCAAAGGTGATATGACCAGAACTGTAGCAAAATCACTTTAATTGTTGACTGAAGAATAGATTGGAATAGAGAGAAACTTGAGGTAGGCAGTCCAACCAGCAGGCTATTGCAGGAATCAAGTAATCAAGATATGAGTTGATGATGAAGGCCTGCAGTAGAATGGTGGCAGTATAAGAGGAGAGAGAGGGGGACATTCAAGAGATGTTGCAATGGTTAAACTGACAGACCTTAGGAAGAGCTAAAATATGGCAGGTGAGAGATAGTGAGTAATTCAGGATGATTTTTAGGCACTAGGAGGATGATGTTGTGAAAGGGAAGGTAAAATGGGGAAGAGTTTAGGGGTAATGGTAATGTATTCTGTTTAGACATTTTGAGTTTAAGATATCCATTGAACACAGTTCAAAATGTCCAAAAGGTGACTGGACATAGAAGATTGGAGCTGAGCACAGATATTGTAGCAAAAAAGGTAGATTTGAGAATCATCAGCATAGAAATGGTAATTAAATCCCTGGAAGCTTATGAAATCACCAAATGAAGTAATAAGGAAGGAGAAAAGCAGAGGATGCAGGATGGATCCCTGAAAAACACTGCTATTAGAGATTGTGACCTGGAACAGGATCTGGGAAAGGAGACAGAGAAAGAACAGTCAAAAAATAGTAGGAATGCCAAGGTAGAGCTGTGTCCTGAAAATGTAGAGAGAAGAGAGTATCAAGGATTGGAGAATAATCAACAATGTTAAAGGCTACAGAAGGTCAAGGAGCCTAATGATTGAGGAAAGGCCATTGGATTTGGCAACTTGGGGATCATTAGTAACTGTAGAGAGCAGCTTCAGTAGGATATGGTCAGAAACCAGATGGTAAGGAGTTAAGGAGAGAAGGAGAGAAAAGAAAATGGAGACACCTATTTTAGATGGCCTTTTTGAGGAGTTTTACTACAAAGGGCAGAAGAGAAATAAGATGATAGCAGGTGTAGAAGGAGGAAGTAAGTTTTTTTTTTCTTTCAGGATAGAGGAAACATGGGCATGTTTATAGGCAATGTTCTTTATTTCTGACAGCAAATTAATATTTAATTATATTCAAGTATGACAGTTGTTTTCATCATTCTCTGATAGAAATATACTTTGTTTTTGGTCCTTACATACAATATGCTGCTATAAATAATATTGGTATATCTATATCTATATCTGTACATATATTCATACATATATGTGGGGCTTACGTTTTATCAGTGACCTCCTTGGTATATATGCACCTAGTAATACAATTGCTTCATGATCAAAGGATATAGATATTTTAATAACTTTATTTGAACAATTCCAAATTGCTTTCTAAAATAAAATGGTTGCACTGAATTGAAGTTCCACTAATAATGTGCTAGTGTGCTTATCCTTCAAAGAGTAATTTTAATAATAATTTCCTAATGCGAGCTATTTCTCCAGTGGTTGATAAACTAATGGAGGAACTGAACTATACTCATATTTGCATTTTCAATATAATTGAAATCAGAACACAGAAAAAAAATTGAAGTTAGGTAGAAAGACAACCTGCAAAGTTCTCCCCTGAAAATCTCCCCTTGGCAAAAATGGTTGCATTATTCTACCAAAAGTAATGAAATAATAATTTCACAGAACACTTCGTTATTTTGCTTTATGATAGTCATGATAAATATAAACAAACAGATCATCATAAAAATAATTATAGCTTATGCAGTAAAATTTATTGTTAAATATGACATGCAGAAGAAAAATGATCCTTAGAATCAAATCAATGTGTGCCTTAAAACTTGGTGAAGGAGATGAAAATATGGAAACAAAGAAAATAGCAAATATTATTTTAGAAAATCAGACACTATAAATTAGGTTATAGCCCAGCCATGATTCCATGCAGAGGTCATATTGTAAGACTACTTTCCCTCCTATGTCAGTCCTACAACATATAACATTTGTTCAACCACCAAACCACTAATACATATACCAATAGGTATTCTTATCTCATAAGAATGCATATTCACAATACACTCTTTTAGCCACCACAATTGTTGGATTTCTTTGTGAACACAAAGAATAAAATGAAAGAGAATTATTATTCACTTAGAGTCAGCATGACTTGGTCAACAGGTTCATGCCTTAAATAAAGAAGGTAAAAAAATGTAATTAAGGCTGTCTCCTCACATACAGCAATGGAGTGTCATTATGTGATTTGAAGGGAGGTAGGATAGATATCCCTAGTCTTATTCTCCCCTTCCTTCTCCAAGAGAGCCTTTACTTCCCACCAAGAAGGGAAGCAGAAAATTGGGGCCAGAAACTGGCCCACTATGCTATCCTCAGAAAGAGGATGGTATTTGTCTAGAATTATATCTATCTGCTCTCTTATAAGTCTAGGGGTTATGGTTTTCAGATTCGAGCTAAACTTCTAATCAATGTTTGCTAATAAGGAAAGGAGCAGCTTTCTATCCAAAGCTTATTTCCCTTCCCCCCAAATACCAATTCCCCAATGAACACACATAGGAGGTAGCAAAGAAACCTATTTGTCCAGGTCAATCACAAAACAGAAATCAATCCCCATTTATTTAGTTACTACAATGTGACATGCATGGTGCTAAGTAAATGGCTCAAAAATAAAAAAGGATGTACTCTCAAAGTTCATTCACTTTGAAGGGGACAATAATATATACATAAATCAATATATAGAGAATAAATGAAAAATAAATAAAATACAGTGTATAGAATGAGGTCAGCTGGGTTAAGAAGTGCTTGTGTAGAAAGTAGTACTTGAGGGGAGTCTTGTCTCATTTGTATTTAAATTTCAGAATGGATATTCTTTAATAATATGTGTCTAAATTTCTCTTTGAACTCAATTAATATTAATTGATTAGTTAAAATCAACTAAAAAACCACTAGGGTTACTTAGCTTGGAGAAACCATAAATCGTGTCTGACAAGCAGCTTCAAGTATTTAAATGATTTTCATATGTAAAAGTGATTGTAATTTTTCTACTTGTCTTCAGAGGGTAAAATTTTCCAGTAAGTGCAAGTTGCATTGAGGCAGGTTACAAATTTGGCAGGATTAAATTAGTCCTATCTTTTTTTCAGGGAATTTGGAAATATTCTACTTTTTAAATCAGAACTTATAGATAGTTTACTTAGAGATATCACAATTTTGATATGACTTTGTCTTCCTACCTAGTGTTTAACATAGTGCCTAGAACACAGTAAATGTTTAATAGATGCTTGATGATTGATTTTTCCTATCTCTTGCTTCCAAATAAAAATGGTACTCATCTGACAATTTTGCCACATGTGCCATTCCTGTCCATTAGATTATAGAAATAAAATGCTTTGTGGTTTTTGAGACTTCTGCTCAGGGAATATGTATGAATAACAGTCATATGTCCCTCACGGGGAAGATGGAAAGCCATTTGTATCAGAGATTTTACAAATTAGTTTCTTTTGATATGGAGATATACTAATTAATTTTCTTGAGACCAACATCTGCAATAAGAATTGATCTATGAAATGAGATGTGACAGAATACTTAATGCTGTATTAAGATAGAGTGTGAGGTTTGGTAGAAAATCAAATTCTAAATTGACAAGTCCTTGAGAAAACCTAATTTTATTCCTCCACTCATCTTTAACTTTATTTTTAACTGGGTCACCATGTTGCTACTGCATGGGCAAAATGCCTAATAGGAATCAAACACCAATATAATTATAATTCTTGTTAAATATAAAATATTTAATAATAAATAAATAAATAAATAAAATATAATTCTTGTTTGTTGTTCTCTCTCATCTCTTCCTCACTCCTCCTCCTGCCTGGCCCACCATTTTAACACTAAAGGAAGTGTCACTGTGTCATTATATTGTGATTTCAGTGGACTTGATAGTTCCTCCACTGATACAATTCATAACCCCCTGTGTCTTCATAGACATATCAGAAGCTGAGAGTTGGAAGGCAACTTCAGAAAGCATCTAATCCAATACATAGCCAAAGGAGAATCTCATCTACATCCCTGATTGAAATTCTCCAGGAAAGAGGAATACACAACCTCCTGAGACAGCCCAACTAATTTTGGATAGATCTAATCATGATTAAGTTTTGCTTTCCTTCAGCATTTCAAGGAACTAAAATTTCATTCTTGAGGCTATTCCCTCCACTGAATGCTTCTCTTTGACTTAGTAGATGGTTTGACACAATTCCTGGGGGAAAACCATTTATCATCCTTGAACCACTCAAGTGATGAACCTCTCCAAATTTAGCTAGGACTGTTCTCAGACAACAAATAGTCTTTTATCAGGCTTTTAAATGAAGCCATTTAATTTTGATGTAGGACCAGCCAACATGTGCTTTATTGGCACACCCTTTGAGACCACAGAGTAGGACTCAACCCAGAACAACCTAAAATTGATATTGACTTTGTGTCCACTATGCTTCTGATAGCTTAAAATTCATATTAAAACAACGACTCAATTCAGTGAAAAATCATGTCATTGCTTCCTCATGCAAGACATAGTGCTAGATTGGTGAATGAAAGGGGAAAATAGAACTAGTTGCTGCCTTCAAAAAGGCTACATTCTACTGGGGGAGCATACTATGTACACAAATAAAAACTTAACATGTCATAGTGTAGAGAGCGTTTGGTGTTGTGTAATGAGACCTGTGTTGTGATAATGACTGGGATGACTTATGATCTTGGATATCAAGATAAATCAAGAAACCACTCCTTAGGTTCTCCACAAAATGCTTATTGCTTCTTATTTAATACACAATTCTTCATGAATTTAGCAAATTAAAAATAGCCATTTAACCTGTATATGAACTTATGCTTATTTAGAAACTGACTATAATATGGTTTGATTTGACAGAATCAATTCAACTTTGTTTAAAAAATAGATTAGTGAGTATTGTTATTACCTTATCCATATTAGTAGAGAAACCGAGCTGAAAATGTAAATAAAAATAAATTTTAAATACAACTGTGTTTTTCTGATTGCATAGTGATGCAAGGACTGCATTAACATGTAGACAAAAATGATTTCTTATGTCTGACAGATCTATATCAGTACCCATTTTTGTGGCCTACATTTCATAGACAAACTCACAATAGATCAGTAATATGAAATTTGCTCTACTCTTCAATTCTGGGGAGGTGAAGAAAGAAGGACTAAAGATGGGTTTAATGATAAAAGAGATCTTTGAGGTCACTTAATTCAACCTTCTCATTTTATTGATGAGGAAACTGAGACCCAGAGAAATAAATGTCTAATTTAATGTTATCTAGATTATAAGTGTCAGAGCTGGGATTAGAACCCAGGTTTAAGCTCAGGCACTGTCAGTATGGTAAAGCCACTCAACTATATTTATAAAAAAAAATCAGGTCTTCTAAAATTCTGCTTAGACCCATTTTCCTATCTCTTCTTCAGATTCCTCAGCTAATAGAACATAAGTAGAAATCTCACAGCTGTGCTCACTCTCTGAAAGACACAAGTGGCTTATTGGAGATTTTGGACAAATGACTCAACCACATACGATGAATCCCTAATCCTACCACTCACAAAGTAAAGTTACAACTGCATCCTTCTAACAATTGACAGTATCAAATAATTTAGGATTCTGCTTTGAAGGTGAAGACACAGGTAGCCACACACGACAAAGACAAGACAATTGTTAGCAAGCATTTCAGGCCATTCCAGTAATGGTGGTTACTCTTCATCAGTAATTAATGTTAAGAAGTACAGAGTGGGAAAGCTTAGGGCAATAATAACTGCTTGAATACTAGTGTACTAATATTTCACATTGGTAAGGACACAGAACATTTCCAATAGTTTTTTTTTATCTTGAATGATTTAAGTTCTTCCACCTATGTCTGCATGTGTGCACGTATGTGCACATGCATGTGTATGCACACGTGTGCATACATATACCTCCGGGTTTTTAAATCAAGATTCAGCCTTGATACAATCAATTGAAATTGGCATTTGCTATCCCCCAAGGCAATCTAATGTTAATTAAAGCATTAGGCTGCAGGATCGCATTTCCTTGTTGTCCTCGTGGATTTTATGCTATTCTGTTATAATCTCCAGACTCAAATCATAGGCTTAATTTGAGACTTGGATGTATATTATTTTAAGAATCCAACTTTTTGAAAGCACCCACACCAAATATAAGGTCAAAAAGTAGATAAGACTTTTAATCTTCATACAATATTAATATGGAGAATAATTCCCTTTTAGACTTAAAACTTTCAAAAGTCTACTGAGATCCTGATTAACCAGATATCAAAATGAATTTTATAAATAATGATACCTTACCTACTACTGTAATACTACAGTGTAGTCCTGGAAGCTACTACTTTAGTATAGTTTTTTGAGCTTTTCATTTCTTAGGAGAAGAAAAATCTAGACAAGTAGACTCACTTGAATATGGCTTAGACAATTTTGAGCAAGAAGATAGGAATGATATTCTAAAGCAAAGGGACCAGTGTGGCAAAATAATGAATGGAGAGGAAATGGATATTAGAATGTGAATGTTAAATTTATAATCTTGTGAAATCAAAATAATACTCCAACTTTATTCACAGTAAGTGATTCACAGTAAGCTGAAAATTTGAGCTTTTCATCTAGATGCTTGAAATTATCTGTGTATCAGTTAATACATATAAAACACCTGAAGGCCTGTATTGTTATTATATTAGCATTTGGTATTACAATGTTATGAACTGGCAATATAAAATCTTGAAAGTGAGACAATGGGAAGTTTTATGGATACAAGTAAACTGTCTTGTAAAGAAGACATAGAAATTTGAGCTTTATCATTTAGTCTATCTTCTAAATCTCCTTTTATTTTCTAATTTTATTAATTTATTTTTCAAGATTAAAAATGAACAGATTTATAAGATTATAGGCAAATATGTATTTTATCATCCGTAATTATGTTACTCCATAATTAAAGAAGCCTATCATTTTTATATTTTAAGCCATACGGGGTACAAAATTCCAAATGTCTATTTGGGGATAACATCTTAGCCATGCATTCCTTTTATATCTAAATCTATTATGTTTAGTGATTAGTATTGATAAAACTGCCATTGTGACCCTAAAGTGTTCAGTGTTCCATCTAGCTATTAAAAATGCTTAGCATTCGTTACTATGTTACTCTGGCAATATCATTTGTTTTCAAAAGATAATCAGGATTGGGTAATGGTTATCATGTCTTATACATGTATATTAGGGAATCTCTTTATTACATCTAGGCACATGCTCTAGGAAAAGTGTAAAACTCTGTGGTTCATGTACAATTTATGTGTAATGTACATATTCAGTGTTCTATTTAAGAAGTAATAAAAAAAGAGCCTCTGGCCAAGATGGCTGACAGAATGGAAGCAGACCACATAATTACTAGCAAAACCTGAAATGTGCACCATACTGAATAACAATTGAGAAATCCAATGATAAACTAGAGAAATTGACTTCTTCCATCCCAGAACTGTGCAGTAAATTAGCCAGAAGTCTGTAGATGATAAAAAGCATATAGTATTGCTAATATCAGAGTAAGTAAGTAAGTTCAACCTCTCACTATGAGAAATGATGGGCCAGAGATATGTTAAGCCTTCAGGAATCTGTATCCAGAAGGAAGAAGAGTGGAATTCTACCTTAAAACTTTCCATGGTGATCCGAAAGCACCAGAAGAGGATTTTTCCAGAACTGGTCTCCCCAGGATCAGGAGCTGCCAATTGAGATGCTGAAGATGTAGTGCTTTGTAATGCAAAATTCCTAGGGGAACTCAGCTTTGGAAATGGAAGTCAGCAGAGCAAGCCAGGACACACCATATAAGAAAGAGCTGAATTGGCCACTCCACCAAAAATGCAGCAAGGGAAGGGGCCTATCACTGGCACAAAGACTCAGTTAAAGAATTAAGGGAATTATTACAGCAAGTGGTAGCTGGATATGAGGGAAACACACTGATTCCATCTTATGACTCAGATCTGGAGCTAGCTCAGTTCCTTTCTGTTCAATTATGGGTCTAGTCCAATTTCTGTACTGTGAGAAAATTTTATTCAGTTGTGGAAAATGTCAGAAAACTTTATTGCATCATTTAACTTTAACCCTGTATGACTGGAAAGCTGGATCACCTCTACCTGCTACTTAGAGGCCCTTAAACTAAGACTATATGTTGTGCTGACCAGAAATCCAATTATATCTGAAGATTGATGCAAGAAGTTTTCCCACAATTATACATCTCAAGCAATGCAAGAAGTAGAAAAAAGGCAGAATGATGCCTTAAAGGAGAATAATGCCTTAAAAAACAGAATTTGCCAAACGGGAAAAGAGGCACAAGAATTCACTAAAGAAAAAAATCTCCTTAAAAATAGAATTGGCCAAATGGAAAATGAGGCACAAAAGCTCGCTGAAGAAAATAATTCCTTAAAAATTAGAATTGAGAAAATGGAAAAAAATTAGAATTGAGAATATGAGAAACCAAGAAAAAATATAAACAAAACAAAAAAGAATGAAAAAAATAGAAGACAGTGTGAAATACCTCACTGGAAAAACAACTGACCTAGAAAATAGATCCAGAAGATAAAATTTAAGAATTATTAGACTGCTGAAAAGCCATGATAAAAAAAAAAAGAGCCTGGACAGCATCTACAGAGAAATTATCAAGGAAAACCGCCTTGATATAATAGAACCAGAGGATAAAATAGTCATTGAAAGAATCCACATTGAAGGATCTCAAAATCAAAACTCCTAGGAATATTGTAGTCAAATTCCAGAATTACCAGATCAAGAAAAAAATACTGCAAACAGCCAGAAACAAACAATTCAAATATCAAGAGACACAACCAAGATTATACAGAATTTAGCAGCTTCTACATTAAAGGATTGGAGGGCTTGGAATATGATATTCCAGAAGGCAAAGGAACTTGGAGGACAACAAAGAATCAAGTACCCAGCAAAACTGAGCATAATCTTTCAGGGGAAGAAAAGATGTACATTCAGTGAAATAGGGGGCTTTCAAACTTTCCCAATGAAAAGACCAGAGCTGAATAGGAAATTCAATCTTCATATACAAGACTTAAGAAAAGCATAAAGAGGTAAACAGGAAAGAAGTAAATGGGAATATGATAGTTATAACTCTTGAGAACTGTTTCTTTATTAGAGCAGTTAGAATAGACAGAAGTTGTGGGTATAAGTCGATTTTGATGTGATACATAAAAAATAAGAGGTGGGGGAAAAAGAATGGTACTGGGAGAAGAGGAAAGGGAAAGGCAAGGTAAATTATTTAACATAATTGTACTGGGAGAAGAGGAAAGGGAAAGGCAAGATAAATTATTTCACATGAAAAGGCACAAAAGACCTATTACAGTGGAGAGTAAGAAGGGAGTGGGTGAGCAATATTTGAACCTTACTCTCATTGGATTTGGCTGAAAGAAGGAATAACATACACAGTCAGTGGGGTATAGAAATATATCTTACCCTCTAGGGAAGTAGGAGGAAAAAGGGGGAAAGAAAAGTGAGGGACTGATAGAAGGGAGGGAAAAAGTAGGAGGAAAAAGGGGAAAAAAAGAAAGGGGAAAGCTCACTAAAGGGAGGGTAGATTGAGAGAGGTTGAAGTTACAAACAAAACACTAGTGAGGAGGGACAGGGTGAAAGGACAGAGAAAAATATAAATAGAGAAAAATAGGATGGAGGGAAATACACAGTTTGTAACTGTAACTGAGAATGAATGGGATGAAGTATCCCATAAAGTAGAAGAGTACAGTGGAGGGGACTAAAAACCAGAATCCTACAATATGTTGTTTACAAGAAACACATTTGAAGCAGAGATACACACAGATAAAGGCAAAAGGCTGAAAGAGACTATATTATGTTTCAGATGAAGTAACAAAAGCAAGAGTAGCAATCCTAATCTCAGGCAAAATAAAAGCAAAAACAGATATAATTAAAAGAGATAAGGAAGGAAACTACATCTTCTGAAAGGTAATATAGACAATGAAGTAATATTAATACTAATCACATGGACACCAAATGGTATAGGATCCAAATGAGGAGAAGTTAAGTGAGTTACAGGAAGAAATAGACAGCAAAACTTTAGTACTGGGACACCTCAGTAGCCCCCTCTCAGAACCAGATAAATTTAACCACAACATAAACAAGAAAGAAGTTAAGGAGATGTATAGAATTTTAGAAAAGTTAGATATTATAGACCAACAGATAAAAACAAATGAGGATAGAAAGGAGTGTGTCTTTCTCTCAGGGGCACAGGGCACATACACAAAAATTGACCATGTATTTAGTCATAAAAGCCTCACAATCAAATGCAGAAAGGCAGATATATGCTTTTCATATCAGGATGCAATGAAAATTACATGTAATCAAGGGCCATAGAAAGGTAGACTAAAATTAATTGAAAACCAAATAATCTAATTGTAAAGAATGAGTAGGTCGAGCAACAAATCATAGAAGCAATTAACAATTTCATACTAGAGAACGACAATGATGAGACAACATACCCAAACTTATGGGATGCTGCCAAAGCAGTTCTTAGGGGAAATTTCATATCTCTAAATGCTTACATAAATAAAACAGAGAAAGAGGAGATCAATGAATTGGGACTGAAACTAAAGAAGCTAGAAGAACAAATTAATGATCCCCAATTAAATAATAAATAAGATATTCTGAAAATGAGAGGAGAGATTCATAAAATCGAAAGTCAGAAAACTATTGAACTAATAAATAAATCTAAGAGCTCGTTCTGTGAAGAAAAAAACACAATAAACTAGATAAACTTTTGGTTAATTTAATTTAAAAAAAGAAAGATGAAAAGCAAATTACCACTATCTGTAATGGAAAGGGTGAATGGTCCACTGATGAAGAGGAAATTAAAGCAATAATTAGGAGCAATTTTCCCTAACTGTATGCCAATAAATCTGACAAACTCAGTGAAATGCACCAATATTTACAAAAATACAAATTACTGAGATTAACACAAGTAGAAAAAACTACTTAACTCCTTTACAGAAAAAGAAATTGAAGAAGCCATCAATGAACTCATTAAGAAAACTCTCCTGGTGCAGATGGATTTACAAGTGAATTCTGCCAAACATTTAAAGAAAAATTAATTTGAATACTGTGTAAATTATTTTGAAAAATAGGTGGAGTCCTACCAAATTCCTTTCAGGACACCAATATGGTGCTGATACCACCAATAAGAGCCATAAGACAGAAAGAAAAGTACAGGACAGAAAGAAAAGTACAGAACAATTTCCCCAATGAAAAATTAAAGCAAAAATATTAAATAAAATATTAACAAAGAGATTACAATAATTTATCATAAGGCTAATATGCTATGACTGGGTGGTATTTATATCGGGAATGCAGGGCTGGTTCAATATTAGGAAAACTATCAGCATATCAATAACAAAACTAACAGAAATCATATGTTTATCTCAAGAGATGCACAGAAAGATTTTGACAAGATACAGCAGCCAATCCTATTTAAAAAAAGAAAAAAAAAACATTAGAGAACATAGAAATAAATGTTTTCCTTAAAGTGATAAGCAATATCTATCTGAAAACATCAGCAAGCATTTTATGTAATGGCAACAACAGCAAGATCAGAGGTGAAACAAGAATGTCCATTATCACTCCTATTATTAAATATTGTACTAGAGTAGGGTGGAGCCAAGATGGCAGCTGGAAAGCAGGGACTAAGTCCCTCCAAAAACCTATAAAAATGGCTCTAAACCAATTCTAGAACTGCAGAACCCACAAAATAGCAGAACGAAGCAGGACTCCAGCCCAGGACAGGTTAGATGGTCTCAGGGTAAGGTCTATCCCACACGGAGCTGGGAGCAGGGGGGAGCAGAGCAGAGCCCAATGTGGGCAGCATGGACCAACCAGACCAGGAGCCAGGCAAAGCATGCCTTAGCGCCCTGAATCAGTGAGCTGCAGTAGTTACCAGACTTCTCAACCCACCAACACCAAAGACAACAGAGAAGGTTAGTGGGAAAAGCTTCTGGGGACAGGGAGTTAGTGGTTCGGCCACCACCTCTGTGGGCAGCCGAGGTGGGGCTTCAGAACTACAGCTTCAGTTGCTTCTGGTCCCAGGCCTCCCTTGGTGGGAGGATTTAAGTGGTGGATCAGAGCAGGAGTGCAGAGCCTGCTGAAGATCTAAGTCCAGTCCAGGTTGGGGGTTCTTGGGGAAGGAGGAGTGCTGGTGTGGCAGAGCTGGCACATTCCCCCAGCTCAGAACATAGAACTCTTTACAAGCAGTCACACCCCTCTGAAAAACTCAAGGGTTAAGTAAGTTGGATGGGAACATGGCCAGGCAGCAAAAATGCACCCAGATTTAGTCTCAGACTCTGGAATCTTTCTTTGGTGACAAAGAAGACCAAAACATACAGTCAGAAGAAGTCAATAAAGTCAAAGAGCCTACAACAAAAGCCTCCAAGAAAAAACATGAACTAGTCTCAGGCCATGGAAGAGCTCAGAATGGATTTGGAAAAGCAAGTTAGAGAAGTAGAGGA
>CM053622.1:111635085-111652585 GCA_028646595.1 Phalanger gymnotis
TATCAAACAGAACCAAAGGAATGAAAAAATGGAAGACAATGTGAAATATCTCATTGGAAAAACCACTGACCTGGAAAATAGATCCAGGAGAGAGAATTTAAAAATTATTGGACTACCTGAAAGCCATGATCAAAAAAAGAGCCTGGATATCATCTTTCAAGAAATTATCAAGGAGAACTGCCCTGATATTCTAGAACCACAGGGCAAAATAGAAATTGAAAGAATTTACCGATTGCCTCCTCAAATAAATCCAAAAAAGAAATCTCCTAGGAATATTGTCACCAAATTCCAGAGCTCCCAGGTCAAGGAGAAAATACTGCAAGCAGACAGAAAGAAACAATTTGAGTGTTGTGGAAACACAATCAGAATAACTCAAGATCTGGCAGCTTCGACATTAAGAGATCGAAGGGCTTGGAATACCATATTCTGGAGCTCAATGGAGCTAGGATTAAAACCAAGAATCACCTGCCCAGCAAAACTGAGTATCATGCTCTAAGACAAAATATGGATTTTCAATAAAATAGTGGACTTTCAAGCTTTCTCAGTGAAAAGACCAGAGTTGAATAGAAAATTTGACTTTCAAACACAAGAATCAAAAGAAGCATGAAAAGGTAATCAAGAAAAAGAACAAGAAGAAGAAATTGCAATGGACTTACTAAAGTTGAACTGTTTACATTCCTACATGGAAAGATGATGTGTATGATTCATGAGACCTCAGTATTAGGGTAGCTAAAATGAACATGCATTTGAATATATATATATATATATGTTTATGTATATATGTGTATATATATATGTTTATGTATATATGTGTATATATGAGTGGGTATGTATGTATATATGTGTGTGAATATATATATATACATATATATATATATATACACATATATACACACAGAGAGAAAGAGAGAGAGAGCTGGCACAGGGGGAGTTGAAGAAGAAGGGAAGATATCTAAAAGAAATAAAATCAAATTAAGGAATGAGACAGGAATATATTGAGAGAGGGAGATAGGGAGAGATAGAATGGGTTAAATTATCTTGCATAAAAGTGGCAAGAAAAAGCAGTTCTGTAGGAAGGGAAGAGGGGCAGGTGAAGTGGAATGAGTGAATCTTGCTCTCATCATATTTGACCTGAGGAGGGAATACCATACATATTCAGTTGGGTATCTTAGCCCACAGGAAAGAAGGGGGAAGAAGATAAAAAAGGGGGGATGATAGAAGGAAGGGCAGATGGGGGTGGTGGTAATCAAAACAAACACTTTCAAAAAGGGACAGGTTCAAGGGAGAAAATTCAATAAAGGGGGACAGGTTAGGAAGAAGCAAAATATAGTTAGTCTTTCACAACATGAGTATTGTGGAAGGGTAATACATAATGATACGCATGCGGCCCATGTTGAATTGCTTGCCTTCTTAGGGAGGGTGGGTGGGAAGGTAAGAGGGGAGAGAATTTGGAACTCAAAGTCTTAAAAACAGATGTTCAGAAAAAAAGTTTTTGCATGCAACTAGAAAATAAGATACACAGGCAATGGGGTGTAGAAATTTATCTTGCCCTACAAGAAACAAAGGGAAAAGGGGATGGGAGGGCAGTGAGGTGACAAAAGGGAGGGATGACTGGGGAACAGGGCAACCAGAATATATGCCATCTTGGAGTGGGGGGGGAGGGTAGAAATGAGGAGAAAATTAGTAATTCAAACTCTTGTGAAAATCAATGCTGAAAACTAAATATATTAAATAAAAAAATAAAAAAAAATATTGTACTAGAAATGTTACCTTTAGCAATAAGAACAGAAAAAATAATTTAAGGAAATAGAATAGGATGTGAGGGGAAAAAAACTATTTCTCTTTGCAGATGATATGATGGTGTACTTAGAGAATGCTGGAGAATCAACTAAAATGTACTTTAAATAAATAACAACTTTAGCAAAGTTTCAAGGAATAAAATTAATCCTCTTAAATCATCAATATTTCTATATATTACCAAAAAAGCCCAGCAGTAAGATTCCATTTAAGAGAGAGATTCCATTTAAAATAACTGTACTAAATATAAAATATTTGAGAGTAAACATGCCAAAAGAAACCCAGGAACTATATGAACACAATTACAAAATGCTTTTCACACAAATAAAATCAGATCTAAACAATGGGAAAAACTTCAATTGCTCATAGGTAGGCCAGACTAATATAATAAAAATGATAATTTTACCTAAATTTATTTACTTATTCAGGACCATACCAATCAAACTACCAAAAATTATTTTATAGAACTAGAGAAAATAATAACCAAATTCATCCAGAAGAACAAAAGGTCCAGAATATCAAGGAAATTAATGGGAACAAAATGCAAAGGAAGGTGGTCTATCTGTACCAGATCTAAAACTATAGTGTAAAGTGGAAATCATTAAAATTATTTGGTACTGGCCAAGAAATTGAGTAGTGGATCAATGGAATAAGTTAGGTACGCAAGAAACAGTCATCAATGACTATGGTAATCTACTGTTTGATAAACCCAAAGACTCCTTCTGGGATAAAAACTTACTATCCGACAAAGACTCCTGGGAGAACTGGAAAATAATACGGTAGAAACTAGCATAGACCAACATCTCACACTAAGATAAGGTCAAACTGGGTACATGATTTAGAAATACATGGTGATACCTAGAGGATGCTGGGAAGATGGCAGAGTAGGTGAGAAGATTCCAAGTGCTCCAGATTTCCCCCACAAACAAGATAAAACAGCACCTCAGGGTGCTGAGGTAAAAATAAACAAGAGTTGGGGCAGAACAGTGGTCCTCCTGGGACAATCAGAGATCTGAAGAAATATCCCAGGAAGTGTAAACACCTCCAGGTTAGCTCCATTGAAATAGAAAAGGGAAAACCCTGGGGCTTGCTGGGTTGGGAGGTAGCCTTGGCTCCAGCCACAGGAACTTTCATCTCCCACACAGTGTGGGGAGTCAGGTGTCTAAGCTGGAGAAGATTTAGGGAAACTGTTGGTAAGGAATGAATGGGCACTTACAGGTAGGTGGTGCTTATGGTTTCCATTCCAATGCAGAGGGGAGAACTGAAGGAGGATCTGAGGCCAGAGGCGCTGTCCTCCCTACCCCAGGATTAGAGGTGATTACAAAAAAAATAAGCTGATACAAGTAAAAAAAAATGAGTAGGCAAATGAGAAAGAATCCAAACACAGAAAGTAATTATGAGAAGAGAGAATACTGGGATTCCCCTTCAGGTGAGGATACTGAGGCAAAAAAGCCTCTCCTACCCTAAAGAGTAACAAAATAATGGTTACCTGCCCCAAAAGAATTCACAGAAAAACTTTAAAAGACGTTAAAAATCAAATGAGAGAAAATGAGGATTTTTTTTAAAAATAAGAACAATCCAAGCAAAACAAGATTATGAAAAGAAAGTGAATCAATTAGAAAAGAAACTTAAGAATCTTAAGGAAGAAAACAACTCTGTGAAAATTAGCATTGGGCAAGGGGAAGTAAGAAATGTTATGTGACCAAGAAATAATAAAACAAAATATAAAAAATGAAAAAATAGAAGAGAATGTGAAACACCTAGAAGAAAAAACAACTAATCTGGAGAACAGATCAAGAAGAGAAGATGTAAGAATAATCAGACTACCTGAAAGTAACAATAAAAAAAATCTTGATATAATAATACAAGAAATTATTAAAGAAAATTACCCCGAAGTATTAATACAAGAGGAGAAAGTAGAAATGGAAAAAAATCTACTGGTCACCACTCGAAAGAGATCCTATGAGGAAAACCTGAAGGAATATGATAGTCAAATTCTGAAACCCCCCAGCTCAAGGAGAAAATGTTACAATCAACAAGAAAAAATTAACTATGGCAGTACCACAATTAGAATCACACAAGACATTGCAGAGGTGACACTAAAATGCTGCAGGCAAATCACAACACTGCTGTGATTTAGGAAATAATGAGTTGGAGGACATAGAAAAATATGGAAAGATTCAGACATATGAAAGAAGAAGTTATCCATTCTCAGAGAAATGGAGGACAAATAAGTGTAGCATGCTCTTACATAGATGGATATAAATGTATATGTCTATATAAGAGTATGTTTATAGATATCTAAGTATGTGTATGTATGTGTAATGTGTGTATGTATGCATATGTGTGTATGTATATTTTTGTGTGTATATATGTTTATGGATCTATATGTGTAGTGGGTCTGTGTGTAAAAGTACATGTATATATTGATATATATGTGTATATATATATGTAGGCATGTATATATATATATATGTATGTATATAAATATAACCATGCTTAATTGTAGCCTTGTTTTGGGAAGGGGGGAGGAAGGTGGAACAAAAGCACAAAGTAAAAAGTGCACAGTAGAGAACAAAAGAAAACATAAAAGGAAGCAAAGAAAAGAGAGACAGCTCTGAACACAATGCATAGTATTTATTACATAAGCTTTTTTCAAATGGAAATTTATTGTTGCATATTTTGAATCCTCTCTTATATTCTGTTATGTTTTTTATTTTTTATTTTAATTTTAGTACTTATGTTTATAATATGTTTCTTTTTCTTTTATTATTGTGTCCTTAATTTTTCATATTTAAGTTTAAATAAATTAATTAAAAATTACATAAGCAAATTAGCAAAGAATAGTTTACCTGTCAGTTCTACAAAGAAGGTATGAATCTATGACCAAACAAGGTATAGAGAACATTATGAAATGCAAAATAGATAATTTTGATTACATTAAATAGGTTTTGCATAAACAAAACCAATGTAACCAAGATCAAAAGGAAAGTAGAAAGCTGGAAAGCAATTTTTATGGCCAGGGTTTCTGATAAGGCCTCATTTCTCCAAAACATAGAAAACAGTCAAATTTGTAATAATACAAGTCATTCTCCAATTGATAAGTCGTCAAAGTATATGAACAGGTAGTGTTCAAATGAAGAAATCAAAACTACCCATAATCTTATGAAGAAATGCTCTAAAGTATTATTGATTAGAGAAATGTAAATGGAAACAACTCTGAGGTACCACCTCACACCTATCAGATTGGCTAATATGACGGAAAAGGAAAATGATAAATGTTGAAGAAGATATGGGAAAATTGGAACATTAATGCATTGTTGGTGGAAATGTAAACTGATCCAACCACTCTGGAGAGCAATTTAGAACTATGCTGAAAGAGCTATAAAACGGTGCATAGCCTTTGATCCAAGAATACCACTGCTAGGTCTGTTTCCCAAAGAGATCATAAAAATGGGTGAAGGACCACATGTACAAAAATATTTATGGCAGCTCTTTTTGTGATGGTGAAGAATTGGAAATTGAGGGGATGCCCATTGGTTAGGGAATGGTTGATATATGAATGTAATGGGATACTATTATGCTGTAAAAAGGGATGAGCAGGCAGATTTCAGAAAAACCTGGACTTACATAATGCTGAGTGAAATGAGTTTCTGAACCAGAAGAACAGTACATAGTAATAGCAGCATTGTGCAATGATCAACTATGATAGACTTGCCTCTTCTCAGCAATACAATGATGAAAGACCATTCCAAAGACTCATGATGGAAAATGTTATCTACATCCAGAGAAAGAACTTTAGAGTCAATGTGGATCAAAGCATTGTATTTTCACTCTTTTTGGTTTTGTTTTTTTTTTTCTTTCTCATGGTTTTTTCCATTTTGTTCTGAGTCTTTTTTCACAACATGACTAATGTGAGGAAATGTTCAACACGATTGTATATGTATAAGATACATCAGATTGCTTGGTGTTTTAGGGAGAGGAAAGCAGAGGGAGAAAAATTTGGATCTCAAAATCTTACAAAATGAATGTAGAAAATTATCTTGACAAGTAATTGAAAAAAAATAAAAATGGTTAAATGCAAAAAAAACCCAAATTTAGACCTTTAGCCAAGGATATCTTAGGCTACAAAACTGAGTTTAATCCTCCTGGGGATAAAAAAGGATAAAATTTAATAATGAAGTATTTTCAAAGATGTCTGATGAAAAAACTGAGTAGGAACTTAAAAGTTAAACCAAGGCTCAAGCAAATCCTAGTAATTTAAGGGTTTTTTAAGCCGTGAAAATTTTAATTAATATCAATAAGGAGAGAATAAACAAATGCCCTTTCAGAACCTTTCAGATGAAGTACTGAGGGATTTGGTTTCAAAAAGATGCTTTGGACATGTGGATTAATCAGTTCCTTCTGAGATTTTTAAATGGGAAATAAAGTATAACTTACTATTTCACATATAAAGTATAACTTGCTATTTCACACAATTTATTTAAATGAGAGATATATACAAATATGGTGAAAAGATTTTAAAGGAATTGAGGATCAAATGAACTTCTCTCTGATCTGAAACATACAAATGAAGGAGGAAAGAGTGAGCAAAGGATGAAGGAAGGAATGAAAGACTGGCATTAAGTACGTTATATGTGACAGGGACTGAACTAAGTGATTTAGAAATATTATCTCATTTGATCCTTACAACAATCCTGGGAGATAGGTATTGTTATCCTCAACAGACATTGATATAGTTTCCCATGGCTAAACTGCTAGTAAGTATAGGGCTAGATTTGAACTCAAATCTTCCTGATTCCAGTCCCAGAAATCTATCTACTGCTACACTTAACTGCTCTGTCGAAATGGCCTATAAGGCTTAAATGCATGAGAGTATTGAGTAGGGAATAGTCACACACAAAGCAAAATTCCTGATCCAGAAGGTGAATAAAAGGTGTGTGTGTGTGTGGGGGGGGGGATCAGAGGATTTTCATTAAATGGAGGAATGGCTAAAAATTGTGAGAGTATCACTGGTGTGTAAGAAAAGATAAAACAGACAATTTTAAAAAAGATTATGGAAAGTAGAAACTGATTCAGAATGAAGTAGGAAAAAGGAGAATAATTTGTACTATACCCACATTTTACATAACAACTTTGAGAGAATTAAAAAACTCTGATCAATATAGTAACCAATTGAGTTTCTGTACAGCCTATGATAAAGCAAGTTATCCATCCCCTGACATAATGGTAATGAAGTAAAAGTGAAGAAAAAGATAAATATTTTGTACATCTAGAGTATGTGGATTCATTTTGCATAACATTATGACTACTTATTTGTTACAAGGTTTTGTTTTGTTTTGTTTTTCCTTCAGTTTTTGATGGGAAGTGAGGACTAAAGGAAGACAGGGAGTTACTAAAAGTAATGCTGCTACACCATGTCCACCCCACCTTTTAAAAAAAAGCAGTAAGAGACTGGCCTAGGACTTGTGGCAATAGGGGATAGGTATAAGAGAGATAAACAAATAATACTGGTTTTTCAACTAACTGAACAAACAAAAAAGAAAATTTTGTATTAGTTGTAACTCCTGTGTGAATAGACAGAAACAAAGATTCATCAATAGAAAAAGAGTCTCACCTGAGACAACTGTTGTACTTAAGTCCAGAAGAGGGAGGTGATAGAGAAAAGAATCTGGTGTCACCTACTGGGATAATGTCTAATAGCAGGAAAAGCCATGAAACAGAACAATGCCTGGAACTTACTATCAAGAGAGAGAGAAGGAGAAGGAGAAGGAAAGAGAGAGGGAAATCCAGAATTTCAAGGCCTGAGAACACTTGCTAGAAAAAGCAGAAAATTTACAGAGGGAGAAGATTCTGAATATGGCAGAAAGCTGACTTTGAAATTTTCCCTATATATTTGGAAATAACTGATTGCTAATTAATGGATTCATATTTTATTTTCACTTTTCTTGTAATAACACATTATCTTTTCAAAATGTGAAATTCAGGGCTGCAAAAATCACAGAATTCGAGACTTGGAAGAGATTTCAGCATCTACCTAGGACAACTCATATACACCTGGAGTCTCCGTGATGACACAACAGGTAAGTATTAAGTCTATGCTTGAAGACTTTGAGGGAGGGGGAAACATCAGTATTTTTTAAAAGCTCATTTTACTTTTAGATAGTTCTAGCTATTAATAAGCATTTTCCCATCATCAATGTTAAATTGGCTTCATTTATATTATCCTTTCTGAATGTGAGGTAGGTCAAGATAGCTCTCTCAGGGCACTCAGAAAACATCATTCTAAGACATGTTGTGAATAGAATATAGTAGATGCATCACCTTTCTATATCTCGATGCTTTATTTATATTAATGCAGCTTAAGATCACATTATTTCTGTCTTTTTTTGTTCAGATCTCTAAATTGGTCTCAGATAGACATCTACCATGTTACAGCTAAGCATTAACTGTTAGGAAATGGATATAATGAATAGTAGTAGACAATTACCATAACACTTTAAACAACTTAGGCAACTGGGCCAGAGAGTAAACTATAATATTTTATATATGACATCATAAGTGTTATGGCAGTTTGTGAGGCATATTGAGGTGTGACTTTCCTAAAAAACAAGACAATTAGTTGATACAGTTGGAATACTTGTATGACTACCTTTAGGTTCATCCAGTCATCTCAAAGTATTATTAGAGAAAACAGATGGTGAGACTAACATAGAATTTGAACATTAGAGCCTCATAAACCATAGAAGTAAAAAAGCAGAAAGAATTAAATGTTAGGGAATAATGCATAAGTGCATTATTAAGGTCAGTTACAGGTTTAAGATTATAGTGAAATAAAAATGAAGGCTAAATAGGGGTAATAAACTGGGAGACCAAGGAGGGATAGAAAAACTGAAGGATGAGATTAGGATGAAGGAAAAGTTTTATAAGGAATAAAGCAGCTGGAAGGAATTGGAATTTATAAATAGAAGTGCTTTCCAGAATTCAGATTCACATAAGAAGAACAGTGCTATCTGATCGTGAAAAAGAGTGGAGATGGAAATGACTGGAGTTGGTGAGGTAGATAAATTAAGAGGCCAGAATGTTTGACAGGATACTGATATGAATATGATGAACTTCTATATGACAAATATTGAAATCATTAAGTAGGAAACATGGGTCAGTTTTGAAGAAGCCTATGAGGCAACTAATGCATTTCTTAAGAAAACAAAAAGACCCACAGCTCAAGATATTACAAGGATTTGTTTGTTATGATATAGATTAAAGAGCATAGCAGAAGTAACATCAGGAATTAATGTTGTGGAACAATGAGTTTATCGTGTTTATGGGCTGCTACTTCAGAGGGCATGAGAAAAGAAATAAGCAGAATTGGAGAGGATAAGATACCATACATATAATATGGGGTACCAGAAGCTTCAGAGGATAAAAAGGCCAGGAGTTAGGAAGACCTGATTTCAAATGCAGCTGGGCAAAGCAATTAACCTCTATAGACCTTAGTTTCCTCAATTGTAAAATGAGGATAATAATAGAGCCTACCTTTCAAAATCACGTAAGGATCAATACAATAAAATACAATATAATAAACATTTATTATGTGCCTACTTTGTGCCAGGCACTGTGCTAAGCACAGGGGATGCAAATAAGAAAAAGAAAGGTAGTTTCTGCCCTCAAGGAGATTATAATCTAATATGGGAAGATAACATATAAAAGGAAGCTGAAAAGCAAGAGACAAGATGAATATATCTGGTGTGGGAGAATGCTGATGCAGTCAAAACCAATTTGTGCAGCTGGTGGGAAATGAAGAGTTGGTTGGGTTTTTGAGTCATCTTTAACTGGGAGCTTTGGGAGGAATTCTTTTTTTTTTTTTTTTGCTTTTTCCTCCAGCTCTAATGAGAGGAACAGAATCTACTGAGAAGCCTGGTGAAGTCTGAGGACCAAAACTGATTAATTTTCCATGGTGATAAAATTTGCCTTGGTAGAAAGGGGAAGAGGGAAAATGCTGAGGGTGGAATAAAACCAAGCAGTGTGGCTGGCAAGAAATAAAGAAAAAAATGAAATAATATTTTTAAAGCACTTAGCACAGACCCTGGCACATAGTAAGTACTATATAAATGTTTATTTCCCTTCTCTCTTCCCCCGGAAAGATTATGACAGCTTAATGGTATAATGGAGGTATAATGTTATAATGGTATAATACAGAAGAGAGTAAAGAGAAAGACAGAGAGAAGGAAGAGACTGAGCTGGACAGGGATCAGAGGGTATAGAAATGGCAAGGAAAAGGATTATTTCTGCAATGTATGGTGATTGTGAATTGTATGGATTAGGGGAGCAGGTGGGAAAAATCTGCTAGCCATAGGAGACAGGACTCAGCAATTGATTCCTTTGATCAGATCAGGAGGCAGTGGTGTTGAGTGTAATGGTGGCCAAGAAGGTCATGTAATGAAAGAAAACTCTGGCCCCAGGAAACACCTTGACGCTTCATCCTCCGCTTAGCTCCATATATTTTCTTCCATAATCCTAGATGAGGGCTAGGGTTTTTGAGGATGGTCTGCAATAATCATAGTGCTGCTTTCCTTATTGGTATTGGATTCCATGTATCTAGTCTGTCATTTATGTGAGAGGACTCAAAGCACTATTTCCTTAGAACATAATGACAACCCTCAGTATTTCTCCTTCTTCTACTCTTCCTCCTCCTTCTTTTTGAAATGGTTACTTTTTGCAGATTGAGGAATGCAGCAAAGTATATAGTTGAACTGGATACTAGATAAGGATTTGAAATTTTTTCTCATGTTAGCACAGATTTGCTTTCCATGAGCTAGTGAAGCCAAGATCACAAACAAGTAACTCACATTCTAAAGTGGGATACAACATGGTTCATTCACAATAATCCCTGAGATGGAAGGATATCTCAATGGGGAATGGCACTAGCAGTTGGGAAGCCAGGAAAGACCTACTGCTGAAGTGGGAATTAAGCTGTTTTGAAGTTATGCATTTAAACTAAAAGTGGCGGCAAGGTAAGGTAGCATTCCAAGCATCAGGAGAAGCCAGTGTGGTCTTGGAGATTTGAGATAGAAGTCAGTGTAGGAGATCCTGATTTGTAACCTGGTCCTTTGTGACCTTAGGCAATCACTTCATCTGGCTATGTCCCAGTTTCCAGATCTGTAAAATAAAGATGAAAGGAAAGAAGGAAAGGAAAGAAAAAGGAAAGGAAAGGAAATAAATTAGGTTTGTATCTGCCTTGAGATACCTGTTGACTTGGGATAAACGTAATGGAGATAAAAATTTGTTTCTGGTTCCTTAGCGGACCTAACTGCATCTGAGGATGTTTTTCTTCAAGACATGCTCATATAATAAAAAGAGATACTAGCATTCTTAGAGTGCCCTGCAGTTCGGCAAACCTAGCACCTATACATAATTCCAAAATATAGTGATTTGATGGATAAAATCTCTCTCAGTCCTCTAGAGTCTTAGAAAAACCATCCAGGACTGGGTACATAACTTTCGGTCTTTTAGGATTTTTATATAACATGTATATCACCATTTTGTGTGATAGCACAGACCTAGAACCTGAGTATCTTAATTTCAAGTCATAAAAAAGCTTATATATAAATTGAGAGAGGGAAAATGCAAATAGAAAATCAGGACAATATTTATGGATCAGCCACAAGCATTTTTCACAAACATAGTGATTCCTCAATTCAGTTTGCAAAATGATACTGCAAGTTCATTAGGCTCTGCAAAATTAACATTTTAATTGATAGAAAACACTGTACCACCCAGTAAATATACAATAATATTTTGTCATTGATTGTACTTTTGTTGATATATTTTTTGTCAATGTCCAAAATGCTTCAGGGATTAGCTGCTTGATACCTTCTTGTAACAAATCAACTAATAAAGGGGTTACAAAATTTTCAAGATACATTAAATATGAAATGCCCTCACTGTTTCTCATCCCAGAAGGAACATGATGAACACAATACTGTCTGTTTTTGCGGCTGTGTTACTATGTGGTTATTCTATAAATTGCCAGTCTGCTACTGATCTATAATACTGAATACTTCATTCACAGCTCTCTGAGTTATGCAGAATTTGCCCCTAAAGGCAATTCATATAAATGGGAACCATCTCAAACTGAGATAGTTGACCCTTTGATGTCCAGAGGTTCATGTTCATACAGGAAATTTTAATGATAAATGTATCAAGGCTTTAAGAAAAAAATGCCAGTAGCCACACTGAACACTGAAGAACTCATTTCATTATGTTCTAGGGTCAGAGGGGTTAACATAAACATTTAGATCAAAACATTGTATGGTAACTGATGGATGGAGAGCCACTATACTCCATTAAAGATGCTGCAGGAAATAACGTTTAATTATGGCTGATCCCCAGTCTACTATAGAGCTTGTTTGACTTATTAATGCAAATGAATAGAGCATTGTGCACCTAAGACCTTTCCTAATTTTTAAAGGATGAATTTCCTTTCTGTGTATAAAATCATGCCCCTTAAAATTGTGAACATACTTTGTGTGATTGGCAATTAAGACCACAGTTGGATGAAGGCACTCATCCTTAATGACTTAGATTGTAGAATATAAATTGCTTGGTGCAGTGAAGCAAAGGCATGGATGCATTAGGCACCTGGATAAAAGAGCTAGAGACTCAAAAGTTCTAGTTGCGTAAATGATGGACATCAAGTCACCAAAGTATCTGCTGGTTTGGTTGTGGTGCATATATTTTAGGAATATTCCTTTTATCAGTTATTTGTTGTTTATTCAGTATTTAGGGCTAGTATGACATTTGAGGAATTGTTTACATTGTTGTACATATATAGATCTTTTTATATAATATAGAAATTTACACCTATTGAGATATGTATATACATATATATGTGTATATTATGTGTGTGCATACATACATGTATATATATATATATATATATATATATATATATATATATATATATATATATGTAGATAGATATCAGGTCCTCTGGAAAAGTGATACATGGGGCCATGCTGTAGAGCCCTAAGGGAGGGGAGCATAAGAGTGATCAATGAATCAATAAAGAATTACTATTGTGTGATATTTTGTATCCAGTAGTGTTGTCTTCTGGACCTAAAGGGACCTGTAGCACCTACATACAAGGCAGGTAGTTTATATACCTGTGGGGTGCTGGCTGTGCTTAACACCAGCTACTGAGACTATGTAAGTCATATCCAGCATCATATGAAAACAAGAGGGTTTAACAAATAGTAGTCACACTGTACTATTCCCGACTTCTAACTTTAGGAAGAGACTAAAGTGTTTCATGGATTTTACATTTCTGGTGTTCAATCACTAATCAGAGGAAGGATTTGACCTATTTGAAAAGCTCATCATACATAACCCCTTAACCACTGTCATGTTCTCTCTTGATGGCAGCACATTAAGAGGTTTTAAAATTGTAACTCCTTCTGGATTTCCCAAAGAGTATCTGCTCTTCTTTAAACAGTTCCCCGCCTCCAGATTCAGACTTACCTTCACCCCTTCTGATATGCCATTCTACCCCAAGATACATGGGACACTAAAGAAGGCATCCTCATTAACGCCATATAGGCCCTTAATCACAGTGCAAATTGGATGCACTCTCCTAAGATTCTTCATAATGCTTTCTGCAAGATCTGCCACAGACAAGCCAATGGCCCAGGAAGTATCACCCTTCAGTTTGATCACCTCATAAGCACTTTCAACAACTTGTTTATGAACATCTTTCCAATTCTCTGAATCAGCATCAGTTACCAAAGGATGATGAAGATTCTTCAGAGACACACTGGCAACATTCACACCACTGCACACAGGAACACTGGAGTCTCCATGTTGCCCAAGGACCTGTCCATGACAACTTGAACAATGGACACCAAGTACCTCCCCCATTTGGTAACGAAAATGGGCAGAATCCAGATTGCAACCACTTCCAATGACACAGTTTTTAGGAAAGTCACTTAGCTTCCAGGCCACATATGTCAAAATATGCACTGGATTAGAAAGAATAAGCAGCTTGCAATTAGGGCTATATTTAACAATATTGGGATTGATGAATTTAAAGATATTCACATTACACTGGAACAAATTAAGATGACTTTCTCCTTCCTGTTGACGTGCCCCAGCTGTGACAATGACCAGTTTTGAATTTGCAGTCACACTGTAGTCATTGCCAGAAACAATCTTTGGTGTTTTATTATATTTTATTTTATTTTATTATTTGTTTATTTAATATTTTAGTTTTCAGCATTGATTTTCACAAGAGTTTGAATTACAAATTTTCTTCCCATTTCTGCCCTCCCCCTCACTCCAAGATGGCATACGTTCTGATTGCCCCATTATCCAGTCAGCCCTCTTTTCCATCATCCCAATCCCCACCCCCACCCATCCCCTTTTCCCTTACTTTCTTTTGTAGGGTAAGATAGATTTCTATGACCCATTGCCCTATATCTTATTTCCTAGATGCATGCAAAAGCTTTTTTTTGAACCTCTGCTTTTAAAACTTTGAGTTCTAAATTCTCTCCCCACATTGCTTCCAATCCGCCCAACCTAAGAAGACAAGCAATTCAACATAGGCCACATGTGTATCATTACACAAAACCCCTCCACAATATTCATGTTGTGAAAGACTAACTATATTTTGCTCTTTTCTATCCTATCCCCATTTATTCAATTTTCTCCTTTGACCCAGTTCCTTTTTAAAAGTGTTTGCTTTTGGTTACCTCCTCCCCCTAACTGCCCTCCCTTCAATCCTCCCTACTTTTTTATCCTCTTCCTCTTTCTTTCCTGTGGGGTAAGATACCTAATTGAATGTGTATGTTATTCCCTCCTCAGTTCAAATCCAATGAGAGCAAGATTCACTCATTCCCTTTCACCTGCCCCCTCTTTCCTTCCTACAGAGCTGTTTTTTCTTGCCATTTTTATGTGAGATAATTTACCCCATTCTATCTCTCCCTTTCTCCCTCTCTCAATATATTTCTCTCTCATCCCTTAATTTGATTTTTTTAGATATCATCCCTTCATATTCAACTCACACTGTGCCCCCCTTTCTCTCTCTTCATATACATATAGATATATATGTATATTCCTTTCAGCTACCCTAATACTAAGGTCTCATGAATTATGCACATCATCTTTACATGTAGGAATGTAAACAACACAGTTCAACTTTACTAAGTCCCTTATGAATTCACTTTCTTGCCTTTTCATGCTTCTCTTGATTCTTGTGTTTGAAAGTCAAATCTTCTATTCAGCTCTGGTCTTTTCACTGAGAAAATTTGAAAGTCCTCTGTTTTATTGAAAATCCATATTTTGCCTTGGAGCATGATACTCAGTTTTGCTGGGTAGGTGATTCTTGGTTTTAATCCTAGCTCCATTGACCTCTGGAATATCGTATTCCAAGCCGTTTGATCCCTTAATGTTGAAGCTGTTAGATCTTGTGTTATCCCTATTGTGTTTCCACAATACTGAAATTGTTTCCTTCTGACTGCTTGCAGTTTTTTCTCCTTGACCTGGAACCTCTGGAATTTGGTGACAATATTCCTAGTTTTCTTTTTGGGATCTTTTTCAGGAGGCAATCAGTGGATTCTTTCAATTTCTATTTTATCCTCTGGGTCTAGAATATCAGGGCAGTTTTCCTCGATAATGTCTTGAAAGATGATATCTAGGCTCTTTTTTGATCATGGCTTTCAGGTAGTCCAATCATTTTTAAATTCTCTCTCCTGGATCTATTTTCCAGGTCAATGGTTTTTCCAATGAGATATTTCACATTGTCTTCCATTTTTTCATTCCTTTGGTTCTGTTTTATATTATCTTGATTTCTCATCAAGTCTCTAGCTTCCACTTGCTCCAATCTAATTTTTAAGGTAGTATTTTCTTCAGTGATCTCTTGGACCTCCTTTTTCCATTTGGCTAATTCTTCCTTTCAAGGCATTCATCTCCTCATTGGCTTTTTGGGGCTCTTTTGCCACTTGAGTTAATCGATTTTAAGGTGTTATTTTCTTCAGCATTTTTGGGTCCCTTTAGCAAGCCATTGACTTGTTTTTCATGGTTTTCTCTCATCCTTCTCATTTCTCTTCCCAATTTTTCCTCTACTTCTCCAACTTGCCTTTCCAAATCCTTTTTGAACTCTTCCATGGCCTGAGACCAGTTCATGTTTTTCTTGGAGTCCTTTGATATAGGCTCTTTGACTTTGTTGACTTCTTCTGGCTGTATGTTTTGGTCTTCTTTGTCACCAAAGAAAGATTCCAAAGTCTGAATCTGAATTTGAGTCCATTTTGGCAGCCTGGCCCTGTTCCCAGCCAACGACCCTACCCTAGTTTTTCATCAGGGTATGACTGTTTGTAGAGTAGAGAGTACTTTGTCCCAAGCTTGAGGGGCTGTGCTCTTGTTTTCAGAGGTATTTCTACACAGCAAGCTCTGACACAGCAGTGTCAGAGCTCCTCCTCCAAGAACTGCCAACCCAGACTTCGACTCAGATCCAAGCTGGCTCTGCACTTCCACTCAGATCTGCGACTTAATTCCTCCTACCAGGTGGGCCTGGGGCCAGAAGCAACTGCAGCTATAGTTCTGTAGCTGCATCACCTCCACTTCCCCACAAGGCTTTGCCCGAACCATGTACTCCTTTCACTCTGTCCCCGTGGTTTTACCCACTAACCTTCTGTGTTATCTTTGTTGTTTGTAGGTTGAGAAGTCTGGTAACTGCCACAGCTCACTGATTCAGGGTGCTAGGGCCTGTTTCACCCAGCTCCTAGTCTGGTTGGTCCAGGAGCAGCCCAAGCTGGGCTCTGCTCCCCTGTGCTCCCAGTACAGTGTGATAGACCTTACCCAGTGACCATCCAGGGTGTTCTGGGCTGGAGTCCTGCTTCCCTCTTCTAATTTGTGGGTTCTGAAGTTCTAGAATTTGTTCAGAGCCATTTTAATAGGTGTTTGGAGGTTCATGGGGGAGAGCTTTAGGCAAGTCCCTGCTTTCCACCTGCCATCTTGGCTCTGCCCCCCGATCTTTTGTGTTTTGAGGAAAAAGCTGCATTTTGGAGATCCATCATCTCTCCCTTTAGTTTGTCTTCTATTACATCAACTAGGGCAAGTTCATCAGCTAAATCCTTTGTTAAAATAATACAATACCAACTGTGCCAACCCCAACAACAGTGATCTTGTTCTGGGGAACTTGGTTTTCCTTTAGGACATTCAAAATCAGCTGATCCTTGGCAGTAGATGCCATTTTGGTGGTTATCTGGGGAGATATCAAGGTTGCTGGTCAGTCTGTGAAAGTTCTGAGTTAGATGTGAGACTGCTGCTCCCAGACCCATGCTGTAATATTCTTATTTACTTTAAACTGCAGAAGTACCACATATCTTTTTATACCTATATGTTCACATTTACCATCATGATAAATCCAAAAAGAAGGAAGTATATAAGGAGTTAGAAAATGGACCTCAGACCCTTCCTAGCTGCATACCTGATCCTGGTCAAGTAAATGAACAGCTCTTGATTTCCTCTTCTGTAAAGTTATCAACATTTATTATTACTCTTAAATAATATTAGAGAGCAGAAAAAAAAGTTAGAGTAATAGTTATAGGAAGTCAGACTTGCAATCAATAAAACAAAGACCATTGCATCCTATCTGCATGTAGAATGAATAGTACTTCTGGAAAATTTTAACCTATTATAATATGATCTG
>CM053622.1:111658549-111712374 GCA_028646595.1 Phalanger gymnotis
CAAAAACTTGAACCAGCCTCCCCATTCCAACATCTTGACAAAAAGACTCCAGGCCCAGAAAGCCCATTTCACAAGGGCAACTAGGAGGCCACAGAAAAACAAGATAGTATTTAGCCAAATCATGTTCACTGGCCTCACGTTCCTGCTCACACTCGGGTAAGCCCTGCTTCCGCAGCTTCCTGCCTCCGCAGCTTCTGGCCTTCTGGCTTCCACACCTTCCGCCGCCGCCGAAGTTGTCTCCCAGCTCACCCCTCCTTGCAGCCAAGCTTCCGGCATTCTCAAGCCCCGCCTCAATGACCAGAGACCATTGGTTCCCGAGCTGACCCCTCTTAAGTCACCAATCCACACCCACACAGGTTTCACACCTGACAGGGCCCTGGGCCTGGGGCTTAGCACTTAACAGCTGAAAGTACTTCCACTCAAAAGAAACAAAAGCCATGCTAATGAGACAATTTTGCTTAACAACACATATGCATTCCATTTCTTGACAATGGTTGAAGCCATTTTGGATCAGCTCTGGTGAGTAAAGTGGGTGATAAAGTTGTTTTTGGTAAAATATGAGCTGTGATTAAAAAGCAAAGTGTCTGCATTTCTACTGCAGCTCATAATAGGACTCTAAAGGCCATTCCCTTTAGAGTCACACATCATACATTTCTATTCTACATGACTAAAACGACTTTGAATTATGTAGAGTAATTTTCTGTTCCTCAGAATATTCATCTCTTGATGAGTGGAATTGGAAGCAATTTTCAGTGAACATGACTTTTTCACCTTAAGGAATTTTAGAGGAAATTGTCTTTCTTGGGTTCTATCCAATGTCATTAAGGGAATAAAGTCTATAATGTGTGTAGGAGAACATCTCTGTCTTTCCGCCTATTATTTTGTGTTTTCTGAGGCTTTGACATTGATCAAAAGTATTTATAATTATTGGCAAAAAACATTTTGCTGAGAATTTTTGCCTAAGATATTAATATGAGTAAGTACATTATGACTTCTTAAAAGTTTGCAAAATGCTTTACATAATTTATTTCCTCTTTATACCAGTCCTATGAGATAATGCTATCATTATCCCCATTATATGTGTGAGGAAACTGAGGCTGTAATAAGTTGGGAGACTTGTCTGGGTCATGTACAGTCAGTAAGTGTATGAGAGAGGATTTGAACTCAAGTCTTCTTTTCTACAAGTCCACTACTCTATCCACCTAGCAGCTTAGAGAAAACACAGCATGGAACATTTCTGTACATGAGTAACTCTCCATCACAACGGATCACACTTTATATCTCCAGTGTCATTTAAAATTTTGAACTTTTTCTTCAAAGTTATTTTTAACTTTCTTTAAGTTATTGGCTATATGATTTTGATGCTAAGTTTTAGCCTCAGATATAGTTTACTGCCTGATTTGGACTGTTAAACCCAAGAAGGCCTACTTCTTTAGGCCTAGGGTTGTAATAGCATTTCATCTCTACAAAGTCCACCACTGCCTCCTTGTGGCATGGGGGATGATTCAAGATTATTAAAGGCTATGCTAGTAGAGGGTATGATTTACCAAGGTAGAAAGTCTAAGAGAATAGAGCTGGCAATGGGCACAGTATAATCAAATTTGAGTTTGAATCAATCTTGAAGACTATTTATTAAGTTTTAGAGTGGCTAGCTTATGAATTGGTAATAGAATACATGCACACAAAAAGTCATGGGAAATAAAATTACTTAAGAAATACAAACAGAAATAAGTTATTAAATAAAAATCAGAACTAAGATTCAAGAAGAATTGTCTAGATCTCTTCTAGTTTTAAAATTTAATAATTCTATAAAATCAGATCCTCAATGTCTATTCACCTGATGCATAATATTGTGTTAGGATACAATTTTCTACAAAGGGTGATATTTATTCTTGAGGCATATAATTAATATAACTAAGATTTCTATTTTGCAGCTTTGGTCATGCTACAGTTTGAACTGTCTAGTTTCTTTGACTCTTGATATAGTTGCAACGAAATGTTAATAACAATAAAAATTTTATGTACTGATGTATACATACAAAAAGAGGGTCAAAATAACAACATTTGGAGTCAAAGTATCTGCTTTCTAGATCCTTTTTTGCTTTGTGTTGCACTGTATATCTATGTGATCTTATGTAAGGCATTTAACTTCTTAATTAAAAAAAAAGCTTGCTATCTCCCAGTTTTATATGCATTGTTGTCTTCTACTTTATCATCATTCATTCCAGTCCTTGATAAACTGGTGACTCTTCTGTTTGTTCAAGAGAAAGCCTATATGTTTACCTTTGAATCAATCTGTTCCATCTTCTCTAGGATATTGTCGCCACCATACTCTATTTTTCCCATTAATATTCAATCCCTATAGTTACTTTTTCTGCTACCTAGAAATATGGTCCAGTCTCACCCATTCTTAAAATGATTTTGCTAGATGTGGAATCCAAGCAATTTATTGTCCTGGATTTCTCCTCCCCTTCTGAACTAAACTCTTAGAAAAAATCATCTTCACTTTTTGCCTTCATTTCCTTTTCTCTCAATATCTTCTAAGTCCTCATCAATCTGGATTACAATTTCAATATTTACAAAAATGGTAAAGTTGCAAATAATCTGTTTTATGCATATGATTTTTATTTAATATTTTAGTTTTCAGTGTTGATTTCCACAAGATTTTGAGTTAAAAATTTTCTCCCCATTTCTACCCTACCCCCATTCCAAGATGGCATATATTCTGATTGCCTCATTCCTCAGCCCTCCCTTCAGTCACCCCCCCCCAACTCCTTTCCCCTTACTTTCTTGTAGGGCATGATAGATTTCTATGCCCCATTCCCTATATATCTTGTTTCCCAACTTTATGCAAAAAAAAACAACTTTTTTGAGAATCTGCTTCTAAAACTTTGAGTTCCAAATTCTATCCCTTCTTCCCTTCCCACTCAGCCTCCTTAAGAAGGCAAGAAATTCAACATAGATCAAACATGTATCACTGTAAAACACTTCCACAATGCTCATGTTGTGAAAGGCTAACTATATTTCCTTTCATCCTATCCTGTCCCCCTTTATTCAATTTTCTCCCTTGACTCTGTCCTTTTTTAAAAGCGTTTGCTTTTGATTACCTCCTCCTCCTATCTGCCCTCTCTTCTATCATCCCCCTTTTTTATCCCCTTCCATTTACTTGCCTGTGGAGTGAGATAGCCAATTGGGTGTGTATGTTATTCCCTCCTCAGGCTGAATTCAATGAGAGTAAGATTCACTCATTCCCCTTCACCTGCCCCCTGTTCCCTTCCAACAGAACTGCTTTTTCTTGTCACTTTTATGTAAGATAATTTACCCCATTCTATCTCTCCCTTTCTCCCTCTCTCAATAGATTCCTTTCTCATCCCTGAAATTTATTTCATTTTATATATGTATATATATATATATATTCAATATACATATATATTCAATGTTTATATATGTATATATAATATAATATATTATATATAATATAATATATAATATGTATTATATATACGATATATATATGTGTATATATATATATATATATATATATATATATATATATATGTATATATATATATATATCTTCACTTCAACTAACCTAATACTGAGAAAGGTCTCATGAATTACACACATCACACACATCATCTTTCCATGTAGGAGCGTAAACAAAACAGTTCAACTTTAGTAAGTCCCTTATGAATTATCTTTCTTGTTTACCTTTTCATGCTTCTCTTGACTCTTGTGTTTGAAAGTCAGATTTTCTATCCAGCTCTGGTCAGCTCTGGTCATTTCTCTGAGAAAGGTTGAAAGTCCTCTATTTTATTGAAAATCCAATTTTGCCTTGGAGCATGATACTCAGTTTTCCTGGGTAGGTGATTCTTGGTTTTAATCCTAGCTCCTTTGACATCTGGAATATCATGTTCCAATCCCTTTGATCCCTTAATGTAGAAGATACTAGATCTTCTGTTATTGTGATTGTGTTTCCACAATATTCAAATTGTTTCTTTTTTGCTGCTTGCAGTATTTTCTCCTTTGACCTGGAAACTCTGGAATTTGGTGACAATATTACTAGGAGTTTTCTTTTAGGGATCTTTTTGAGGAAGTGATCAGTGGATTCTTTCAATTTCTCTAACATTCGGGTACCATATTTTGACTGGCCATTTCTGCCTACAAGGACAAGAGCCACTATAGATACTTTAGTACATATAAATCCTTTCCATCTTTGATTTTCTTTTTGGGAGCTGGGTACTAGGGGGCTGAGGGTTAGGTGGATATATGTCTAACACTCATATAGCAAGGTCAAATGGTTTACATAGTTTGGTAACTTTCTGAGTTTAATTCCAAGTTGCTTTCTGATATGGATGAACCAATTCACAGCTCCACCAAGAGTGCACAGGTGTGCCTTTTTTCCTACAAACACTACAACATTTATCATTTACTTCTTCTTTTGTGAACTTTTCTATTCTCATATATATAACATAAACCTTCAAAGTTATTTTATTTTTATACACTAATTAGTAATGATTTAGAATATTTTGTCATATTATTTTTAGTAGTTTGGATTTATTCCTTTGACAGCTGTCAATATTCTTTGACTATTTGCTGGAAAATGGATCTTAACCTTTAACATTTTAATCAGTTCATTATATAGAATGTAAATGAGACTTTTATCAGAGAAACTTGTAAAGATTGTTTTTTTTTTGCAGGTACAGTTTCACTTTTAAATTTTATTATTTTAGATTTCTTTGTGAAAAAGTTAATTTTATAGAAGAAAAAGTTTTATCTTTTGTGTTCTCATTCATTTGTTTAGTCATTAAATCCTCTCCTATCCAAGGATTTGAAAAGTCTTTTCTTCTTTGTTCTATTAATTAGTTTACAGCAGGACTTTTTATATATGTCACTTTTCCGTCTGGGGCTTGCTGATTTTGTGTTTATTGAATACTTGATCTAATCTAATTATATTTTCTTCCTGACAACTGCCCAGGTTTCAAGCAGCTTTTTTTTTTTCAAATAGCGAGTCCTCCCCACTGCATTTCAGGTTTTCATCTTTACCAAACATTATTCTATGATTTTTGTTTTCTTTATGTTGTGTACCAGTCCTCTTCTTTCATCAATCTTTCTTACCTGTCTCTGTCAACCTCTCCTGTCTGTGTTTCTCTCTATGCTTCTGTCCCTTCATCACAGGGAAAGGTAGAAATAAGAGGAATTAGGGAAGCTTTCCAGTAAAAGGAGAGATTTTAGTTGGGACTTAAATGAAGGTAGGGAAAATGGAGGAGGACAAAACATTCCAGGCATGGATGGTAACAAGACCATATTTGTTTGTTTTTTTTTTATAAGGACATTGACATTTTGCCATCTTGTCTTATTATTGCAGTTTGGAATTAATTGTCCTTTAAATATTTGAGAGAATTTACTTATGAATCCAGATGATCTTGGTATTCCCTTTGGGAAGTTCATTTAGGGCTTCTTCAATTTCTTTGTTGTGATGTTAGGTTATTTAGCCTTTTTCTACTGTTCTTAAATGACATATTTTGTGCTTTTGTAAGCATTAACTTATTTCCCCTTAGTTATTATTTTTTATACAAAATAATTGTGCAACATAGCTTTTGTTTCCTCGCTGATTGTAATTTTGCACTGTATTTAACTTCTTATTTGAACAGTTTGGTTTTCTTCTGTAGAAGCATGTGATAAACTACTTAAAATGCTCATAGTTTTTTATCAGCTTTAAATTTTATTTTCATTAATATCTTTATTTTTACAAGTTTTACTTCATTTTTTGAATTATATTTATTTAGTGTTTTTCCTTTTCAGCACTGATTTTCACAAGTTTGAATTGTAAATTTTCTCCCTATTTCTACCCTCCCGCCACACCAAGATGGCATGTATTCTGATTACCCTATTCCCCAGTCAGCCCTCCCTTCTGTCACATCCCTTTTTCCCTTTCTTTCTTGAAGGGCAAGATAGATTTCTATGCCTCATTGCCTGTATATCTTATTTCCTAGGTGCGTGCAAAAACTTTTTTTGAACATCTTCTTTTAAAGCTTTGAGTTCCAAATTCTCTCCCCTCTTCCCTCCCCACCCATCCTCCTTAAGAAGGCAAGCAATTCAACATAGGCCACATGTGTATCATTGTGTAAAACCCTTCCACAATACTCATGTTGTGAAAGACTAACCATATTTTTCTCCTTCCTATCCTATCCCCCTTTGTTCAATTTTCTCCCTTGACCCTACCCTTTTTCAAAAGTGTTTGTTTTTGATTACCTTCTCCCCCTATCTGCCATCCTTTCTATAAACCCCCCTTTTCTAACTCTTTCCTCCTTCTTTCCTGTGGGGTAAGATACCCAACTAAGTGTATGTTATTCCCTCCTCAGGTCAAATCCAATGAGAGCAAGATTCACTCATTCCCCCTCACCTGCCCCCTCTTCTCTTCCTATAGAACTGCTTTTCTTGCCACTTTTATGCGAGATGATTTATTGCATTCTATCTCTCTCTCTTTGTCCCTCTCTCATCCTTTAATTTGATTTTACTTTTTAGATATCATTTTCTTCAATGATCTTTTGGACCTCCTTTTCAATTTCTCTAATTCTGCCTTTCAAGGTATTCTTCTCCTCATTGGCTTTATGGAGCTCTTTTGCCATTTGAGTTAGTCTATTTTTTTAAGGTATTATTTTCTTCAGTATTTTTTGGGTCTCCTTTAGCAAGTCATTGACTTGCTTTTCATGGTTTTCCCACATCACTCTCATTTCTCTTCCCAATTTTTCCTCTACTTCTCTAACTTGCTTTTCCAAATCCTTTTTGAGCTCTTCCATGGCCTAAGACCAATTCATGTTTTTCTTGGAGTCTTTTGATGTAGGCTCTTCGACTTTGTTGACTTCTTCTGGCTGTATGTTTTGGTCTTCTTTGTCACCAAACAAAGATTCCAAAGTCTGACTCTGAATTTGGGTCCATTTTTGAAGCCTGGCCATGTTCCTAGCCAACTACCTGACCCTTGAGTTTTTCATGGGAGTATGACTGCTTGTAGAGTAGAGAGTATTTTATCCCAAGCTTGAGGGGATGCGCTGTTGTTTTCAGAGTTATTTCTACACAGCAAGCTCTGCCACACCAGCGCTCCTCCTCTCCTAAGAACCACCAACCCAGACCTTGACTCACATCTGAGCAGGCTCTGCATTCCCACTCTGATCTGCCACTTAATTCCTCCCACCAGGTAGGCCTGGGGCTGGAAGCAACTGAAGCTTCAGTTCTGTTCTCAGAGCTACACCACCACCTCTGCTGCCCCCGTGGCACAAACTCCTTTCACTCTGTCCCCCCCCCTGTTTTTCCCAACAACCTTCTCTGTTATCTTTGGTGTTTGTAGGTTGAGAAGTCTGGTAACTGCCACAGCTCACTGATTCAGGGTGCTAGGGCCTGTTCTGCCCAGCTCCCAATCTGATTGGTCTGGGCACAGCCCACCCTGGGCTCTGCTCCACTATGCTCCCAGCTCTGTGCAGTAGACCTTACCCAGAGACCATCCTGGCTCTCCAGGGCTGGATCCCTGCTTTGCTCTGCTATTAAGTGCGTTCTGCATTTCTAAAATTTGTTCAGAGTCATTTTTACAGGTTTTTGGAGGGTGCTGAGGGAGAGCTTTAGGCAAGTCCCTGCTTTCCAGCTGCCGTCTTGTCTCTGCCCCCTCTATTTTGTTATTTCTTTGGTGGTTTTAAAAAAAAAATCTTTTTTTGTAATTTAAAATTTTCATGTCCAATTCATTGATTTGTTCTTTTTCTCTTCAGTTAATTAAAGAAAACATATATATATATATATATATATATATATATATATATATATATATATATATATATGTATATCCTGAGCAATACTTTATCTGTCACCCATATATTTGGTTATATTGTCTCATTATTGTAATTTTCTTTGGTGAAATTTTCAACTTTTTTTTCTAGCTTTACCTTGAATATTTGCTAACTTATGCCCCTTTCAAGTTTAAGGTATTTTTTTATGTGATGATGTCTGTATTTGTATGCATGTGAGGTTGCAAACAATTGTATTAAAGTTCCTTTATTTTTTCCCTACACTCCTTCCTCCATGAGTACATGCTTTTAGTCATATGGACCTATATTATACAATAGTGATTTACCTCCACCTTTCCTCCTCAATAGAGTCCCCTTTCCTCTTTATTTTTTTCTCTTCTCTGAAGAACATTAAAAACAGGACAAAATTGGAGATTAATAATCTCTACTTTGACCTAATTGGACGAGATCTACAATATTGGGTATAGTTCTAGTGAATATATTTTAGGGTATATATTACCAAGCTGGATTTCATTGAGAAGATGGTAGCTGGGAAAATATGGGAATTAAAAATCATTGCATAGAAAGACTGATTAAAATTTGTGTGACTAGATTCCTTGGGAGAATGATATATGATGGATATGTTGGCCCAAAATGATCCTTTCAAGTGTTGCTATGTTGAAAAGAGAAGTTATATGCACTTATTTTTCAAAGATCACATAACTAGGATAAAGGAGTTGAAATTACAGACAGACAAATTTTTACCTAATATAGGAATGATAATTGTAGAGCTAAAATGGAATCAACTACTTTGGGAAGTAGCAAGGTATTGTTATTGACAGAATTCTCATTTAAGGAAGGAATTATGTTAGATAACCTCTGAGATCCCTTTCACTTTTGAGAGTCTCTGATTCTATTATTCCATGATTTTGACTATTTCTATCATCAATATTACAGGTACTTTACTAAGATCCTGTCTTGATGATCTAAGTCTGAAGTACAAGATAGAGAAGCCTTTGAAGTTCCACTCTTATCTTGATGGAAGAGAAGTTTTATGAATTATTACACTAGCTGAAGGCTAAACTGAGAAGATGGTTACTGCATCTGGTCTCACAAATGGCACACCTTAAAAGGAGGTAAGAGAATTTTAATTTACATGTAATTGTGTATTTCTTGACAGATCATGAAATGAAATTATTTTCTTGGAGAGGTTGTATAATTTCAAGGCAGAGAAAAACTTTATTTTTGATTCAACCATAACAAAAGACTTTTATATCAAGTTCACAAAGAATACAAATAAGAACACATGACTAAACCATGATTACAAGGAAGAGTTTATGGAGATTTGTTAAAAAGAAAATGGAAGGGAGAAGACCAAAGTACTATAATCTTGTGGATAGAGACTCTTACAGTAGAAATAGTGAAACATACACATGTACAACAAAAGTAAGAAAGACACTATTTAGGAGTTTGAAACACACAGTAGAAAAGAGACAGAAATGACATGAGGAAAGAATAAACATTGAAATTCATTAACTATAAGAACTAGAAACGTTTTTTTTTAAATTTGTTTGATGGAACACATAAACACATGTGTATGTATGTATTTTTAATACATGTATATCACATTTTTAAAATAATTTTAAAAAATCTATGGCAATTATTACCCTTTTAATGAGTCTAAAGCTGTTTATTTTTTAAAAAATCCTGTTTGGATGTAAGGAAAGAAGTAAAAATACCCTTCAGGTGTCAGAGAAGTGTCAGTCACATAATTGGTAAGATAGTAGAAAAATTATTTTCAACTTACTTCTTCTAGCCCTAAAATTTCAGAACAAGAGGAGAAGGAAACTGAGGGAAATCTGAATTTAAAACTACATCACCAAATGTGGAAAACAGCAAATTTCAATAAACAATAAAAAATAGTCCTTAAAAAAATATATGCACAAACCTAGATATGTATCATATATATATATATGTATATATATATATATACGGTGTATATATATACATATACATTGTGTATATTATATATTGTATATGTTGCATATAATATACAAATATGAACACCTACATATATTTTTATGGCAGCTAGATGGGGCCAGGGATAGAACATCAGACCAAGAGTCAGGGAGATCTGAATTCAAATCTGGCCTCAGACACTTACTATCTATGTGATCCTGGCCAAATCAGTTAACCACTATTTGCCTCAGTTCATCATCTATAAAAATGGGGACACACTGGAGGAGGAAATGACAAAATATACCAGTATCATTGCCACGAAAACCCCATGGACAAATCCATGCAGTCCATATGTACATATATATATATATAAAATCTTAAAAAGTAAAGTTCCTTCTCAGGAACATTAAAAATTTTTGTTTCAAGTTTTGACTAGTTGGATAGATTCAATCCCAAAATGACGATATGACTCTCATGGTTTTGTGCAGAAGAAAATGTATGCAAAGGCAGAGGACCAGAAAGGAGCCAAATAATGAGGGAGAAAGAAGAGAAAATCTAATGAAATACAAGATAAAATGGAATGAGAAACAGTCCAAAAGAGAAGGGCTTATAAAAACATGTATTCTAAGATCATCTAAATATAAAACTCTAAAGCACAATTCATAAAGTAGAAGGAAGAAATAAATTATTAAGAATTTTTTAAAGAGACAACAAAATGAATTTCTTTGGAGAAAATTGAATACAAATACCCAGTGAGAAAGATAAGGCAAAAAATTTCATGGCTTCATCAAAGAGCGCTGAATAACAAAGAAAAGAATTCATGGGGGCAGCTAGGTGGCACAGTGAGTAGAGCACTGGACTTGGAGTCAGGAGGACCTGAGTTCAAATCCGGCCTCAGACACTTGACACATGAACTAGCCATGTGACCTTAGACAAGTCACTTAACCCCAATTGTCCTGCCAAAAAAGAGAAAAGAACTCATTCATAATGGTTCAAAAGTAGTTAATAATGGTGATTTCTAGCAAGTATAGGTTGAACTGGCTATTCAAAGACACATTTTTCCATTCTCAAATTCTCTTATTCTATGATGAATCTTTGAAAAGATGTTATTAAGATAGAAATTAAGTTGGTAACAAGAGCTCTCAAAAAAGATATATGTATGACAAAAAAACAAAACAAAACAAAACAGAATGATACCTAGATGTTAGGAAAATACAAAGGAAAATCCAAAGCATTAAGAGCTTCTGAAAAATAAAATGATAATTTTGGAAGTCAGCACAAAGAAGTAGAAGAAAATTTGTTGGAAGGGAAGCAAAAGACAATGGATTTGAAAGAACACATAAATTAAAAATGTCAATGAAAATGTCTTTGATGAGAAAATATGAAGCGATGACCATGTACATAAGTATAGCAAAAAACTGATTAAAAACAAAAAAATAATAATGAAGGGAATAATATAAGAAATCTACACAATTTTTTTTCTCTAAAATGACAAAATAATGAATGAATGATAGACAGATCATTGAAAGAGAAAAAATCCAAGGCATGCAATAGTTAAACTCACAATTTCAATTCAAATAACATGTTTATAATCACCTGGAAGAAAGCCTTCTTATATTAAGGTAAGTCATTTTAAATATCCTTGGAGAACTTTGCATCCAAGAGAAATCAGAATGGAGAAAATATAACATGATAGTTAAAAAAAAAAGTTTGGGATGTACTTCAATTTTGCCACAAAAAAGGTATTATAATCATAAGATTTCTTGTTTCTTTGGGTAATTGCTCGTATATACATATGCATATACATATAAATAGAAGTTTAAGACACATCTGAAAAAAAATAAGCAATATGATTTGAGAGTGGACTACATGGGGGGCGGAGCCAAGATGGTGGCTGGAAAGCAGGGACTAGCGGGAGCTCCCCGCCAAGTCCCTCCAAAAACCTACAAAAAATGACTCTGAACCAATTCTAGAACTGCAGAACCCACAAAACAGCAGAGGGAAGCAGGGCTCCAGCCCAGGACAGCCTGGATGGTCGCTGGGTGAGGTCTTTCACGCACGGAGCTGGGAGAGGAACAGAGCAGAGCAGAGCCCAGTGTGGGCTGTGCACAGACCAACCAGACCAGGAGCTGGGCGGAGCGTGCCATAGCGCCCTGAATCAGTGAGCTGCAGCAGTTGCCAGACTTCTCAACCCACAAACACCAAAGACAACAGAGATGGTTAGTGGGAAAAGCTGCTGGGGACAGAGTCCACCCCACCCACCGCCCTGGGGGCTGTGGAGGTCAGGCAGCTACAGAACTACAGTTGCAGTTGCTTCCAGCCCCAGGCCCACCTGGTGGGAGGAATTAAGTGGTGGATCAGAGCAGAAGTGAAGAGCAAGATCTAAGTCCAGGCCAGGTTGGGGGTTCTTGAGGAAGGAGGAGTGCTGGTGTGGCAGAGCTGGCACATCCCCCCAAGCCTGGAACATAGTACTCCTTACAAGCAGTCACACCCCTCTGAAAAACTCAAAGGTCAAGTAAGTTGTCTGGGAACATGGCCATGCAGTGAAACTGCACCCAGATTCAGTCTCAGACTTTGGAATCTTTCTTTGGTGACAAAGAAGATGAAAACATACAGCCAGAAGAAGTCAACGAAGTCAAAGAGCCTACAACAAAAGTCTCCAAGAAAAACATGAACTGGTCTCAGGCCATGGAAGAGCTCAAAAAGGATTTGGAAAAGCAAGTTAGAGAAGTAGAGGAAAAATTGGGAAGAGAAATTAGAAGGATGCAAGAAAACCATGAAAAATAAGTCAATGACTTGTTAAAGGAGACCCAAAAAAATACTGAAAAATATACTGTATATATGATATCCAAAAAAATAAAATTAAATTAAGGGATAAGAGAGGAATATATTGAGAGAGGGAGAAAGGGAGAGATAGAATGGGGTAAATTATATTGCATAAAAGTGGCAAGAAAAAGCAGTTCTATAGGAAGAGAAGAGAAGGCAGGTGAGGGGATTGAGTGAATCTTGCTCTTATCAGACTTGACCTGAGGAGGGAATACCATACATACTCAATTGGGTATTTTACCCCACAGAAACGAAGGAGGAAGAAGATAAAAAAGAGGGGATGGTAGAAGGGAGGGCAGGTGGGCAGTGGAGGTAATCAAAAACAAACGCTTTTGAAAAGGGACAGGGTCAAGGGAGAAAATTCAACAAAGGGGGATAGGTTAGGAAGAAGCAAAATATAGTTAGTCTTTCACAACATGAGTATTGTGGAAGGGTTATACATAATGATACACATGCGGCCTATGTTGAAATGCTTGCCTTCTTAGGGAGGGTGGGTGGGAAGGGAAGAGGGGAGAGAATTTGGAACTCAAAGTTTTAAAAACAGATGTTCAAAAACAAAAAAAAAGTTTTTGCATGCATCTAGAAAATAAGATACACAGGCAATGGGGCATAGAAATTCATCTTGCTCTATAAAAAAAGTAAGGGAAAAGGGGATGGGAGGGGAGTGGGGTGACAGAAGAGAGGGCTGACTGGGGAACAGAATATATGCCATCTTGGAGTGGGGGGGAGTGTAGAAATGGGGAGAAAATTTGTATTTCAAACTCTTGTGAAAATCAATGCCGAAAACTAAATATATTAAATTAAAAAAATTTTTAAAAAAGACACTGGACTACACAATAAATGGGAAAATATGAATCTGAGGAAGAGCAAAGGAATATCAACTTTGGCTTAAAGAGATTATTCTTAGTTCTGATAAATTTGATATTTTGTTATTATTCATTTTTTCAGTCATATCTGATTCTTTGTGACCCATTTTTTGGTTTTCTTCACAAGGTTACTGGAGTAACTGACCATTTCATTCTCCAACTTATTTTACAGTTGATGAAACTGAGGCAAAAAAGGTTAAGTAACTTGCCTAGTGTCACACAGTTAGTAGGTGTCTGAGGCTAGAAATGAACTCAGGAAGCAGAATCTTCCTGACTCCAGGCTTGATAAATCTGATAAATTAATGTAATACACATTTTTTTGCTTTCCCTCTGAATATAATTAATGGCCAAAGAAAAATTTATTCTGATGTCATAATAGAGGATAAGATGAAAACTATTCATTTCTTGTTAATGACTTAAAGAATGTGACTTACGTATTTACTTAATGTGTGTAACATTCCCTGAATTTCCTCATTCTTCCTCTCCAAGTTTCATTATCCTTTTAATACTTGAAGGCTGAGACCATGTGTTATATCTCCATGAAATCTTCTCTGGTCCAGTTCTTGCTGTTTATGTCCTATTTTCCTTCTATTATACTTGTTTAAATCCTATAACCTCCACTCACCCCCTACTAAAATATAAGCAGCTTGAAGAAAGACTTTTTATTATTATTTTTGTCTTCATATCATCATGTAGCCCATTTCCTTGTATTTTGGGGCTTTAAGCATGTTTATCTAATGACATCAAGCCAGCTTATAAAAAGAGACATTTGTCTGACAGAAATATAAATAAATAAAGCCCTAAATACTGTGGAAGTATCTTTTCATAAAGGAAGTTTATTATTATGTATGCTAGTGAATTCTTAACAGAGTATGGTACTGAAGCACAAGTCTTCTATATTTGTGTTTTTACTTTTAATATGGAAAGAATAATATCAAGGTAAGGCAAGTACTCTTGCCTCAAAGTCTTGGTTCACTAAAACATTTACATATCTTAAATATAATAGACTGTTTCAAAGTTTCCATTTTAAGAGAATCAAAATCTTTTTATTTTGAGGAATTAATTGGTCAGTAAACATTGGAGGATCATAGATTTAGTACAGAAAGCTGTTTGGACTGTTTTGGAAACTGGCCAAGGAATTTCAATTTCATCCAAAAAATAAAACAGTTTTATTTTTCGTGAGTTGATAAATTCAAGAATGCTTTACTTGTGGTTAACCATGAATATGGTCTATTTGTAATTTCTAATGTGATAGTGCATTCCATGTACAAGGAAATGTATAATAAGTGAAGAAAATCATAATTTAATAAAACTTTTTAAACTCTCTAATTTGGTGTTTGATTATATATAGGGAAAGTATTCTTGTTAATATTTTGATTTTATGTGCTATGATTATGAGGAACAAGATCTGCTAAACATTGTTTGTTCTAAAGTTCATCCTTTGCTTGTTTCATGACCACTGAGGATATAAGATGGGAATGACAGACACACCTGATCTATTGAGGTGGTAAATAATTGATAATTCAGTACTGCAAAGATTTTGTAAAGTATCATATTATCCTTTCACCTCTTTACCATCAGGTGCTAACAAATGTATACTGTTATGAAAGCAAAAAATAAATTCCTTGCAGCCTGACTAATTTGAAACTAATTTCTTAGCTTCCAGATCAGATTTTGAAATGACTCAGTGAACTAGGGAAATTACCTATATTTTAAATATTAGAAAAGATGAAAATATATCATTTGATCTAATGAAACATTGCTCAAGAAAGCAAGATAGGAATTAAAAGCTGCTGTTGTCGCTGGCAGTCAGTCTTCTCATGTCACTTCCTTCTTCCTTTCCATACTTCCCCCTTCATTATTGTCGGTTTCTCTTTCCTAACTTACCCTGTGCCTAACACCCTGGAGGCACATTCCCTATTAGGTCAGAGTGCATATATGTGTGTTGAATTAATTTCTCTGCAGCCGTTGTGTTTGTTTATATAGCCCAGAGGAAAGATTTGTTTATATTCATCAAATGTGCAATTTGGTTCGTGTTTTGCAGTCATCTCCACAGACAGATTTGCTATCTTGTAAGTTTACAGTCACTATGAAAGATATGACCAAGGCTCCCATATTTCCATCTCAACAACTGTGAATAGTTGATAAAACATTTCCTCTTTTTTTCAGAGAAGGATATGATAAAGAAGATTAATAAATATTAAAATGCTTTTAATTTATAAGAGGAAAATCTTACATGGAGAGAAGGTATTGTAATTATTAACAGGTAATTGAATTATATGGAATTAAAGTATTAAAGGCATTATTATCCTCTAATGGATCCAAGTTCTATTTGTACAGTTTGTCCACTAGTGTAGATCACAGCTCACTCATGTCTTCCCATTTGAAGTAATTATGTTTCTATACTTTCCATAATTTTTCTAACATCGTTGGGACTTTCCTTTTTTTCTGTATATATTTACGTAAGGTCATAGCATAATATAGTTCAAATGCAACTCAGAAGCCATTCAATGTAAACCATTCCCAAATAAGAATCTCCCAAGAAATTTTCCAAGTGGCCATCTAGCCATTGCTTGAAGATCTACATAGAAAGATATTACCTTACTTCCCAAGATAAATGATTTCATATTCTACATGCACAAGGTAATCACTTAGCCTTGTCATTTGTAATCACTTGATTTTGTTACCTAGTCAGCCTAATTCTCTTTCAGGTCAGACATTTCTTAAATGATAACTTTTATACCACTCATTATGTTGTCATCATTGTAAATATGCTGTCACATCCTTATGCACACTATGTGATTTTCCATTGTCTTTTCATTCACTTACAATTTTTGAGACTTCAGAGATTGCTTTCAGTAAATCACAGACATACATAACATCACTGGGAATATATTTATATTAAAAAGGTGTTTGTGTGTAGGTAAAAGAGCATATTGTAATTAATAATAATCTAATTGAAAGTACTATATAATTTCTGAAATTTAATTTATCCTATTCTCTTCTTCCTGTTCAATTCTGGAACCATCTCACTGTTTATCTTTAGTACCTGTCCAAGAGATACATAATGGTGGACCAATTCAATGTACTACCAATTCTATTGCTTATCATACTTCAGAAAATAGGCAGTTTTTATTCATTTCAGTTTTAGGGTTTCTTTTTCCCCTTACACTTTGAAGGTAATCTCTTTTACGCACTCACAGGTCTTACTGAAATTAATTTGAAATACTCTAAAGCTTCACTCAGTCAGTACAATATCATATGCAAAAAAAAGAAGGAACTAAATAATGTCAACATCTAAAAGGAACCTTCTTCTATTAAGAATTTTTGTAGGACATCTTTTATAACTGGAGGGAAAATTCATAGTGTTTATTCTTCTCTTTATTATGCCATACATGATATTGATAATCATGTCATTTAACAATGCTTTTTCCATTTAAGTGTTTATAAGTGACTTATACAAAGGAACTAATTCAATTTGATGCTTTAGGATTGGAATTAGACCATAATGGGAAATTTTTTGATCACTGAAAAAATTTCCCAAAATGAAATTTACTTAGAGCATTGAAATCATATCCAGTAAGGATATAAATTGATTTAGTTGCAGACAGTTTTTCTACTTCTGGCCTGGTCATGCTGGTGCACTAATCATAAGGCTGAGCTGCTTACTCTTCATGTTCTGGATTGTTTTGCTTAAGCAACCATGAAGCTATGGCAGTATTTGGAACCTTAGTCCTGGGTTCGTTGAAGTCTCAGGGATGGTTTCAACAAGTTAAGACCAAAGCAAACAAACAAAAATACACATCGTGCTTGTGGAGGTGGGACCTTATCATATAATGCTTACTATCCTACTATGCAATGACTCTTTTTGTGATCTTGACATTCACAGAAGACACCTTGTTGAAGGAGATCCCTCAAGTCTACATTTTGCTACATTGGACTGTATTGGGGATTAAAAAAAGACAAATCCATAGTTAGTTCCTACCAAAAAGCAGCGCATATTCTGGGGAGTAAATATACAAATTATTATGTACATATAAATTATACATACAGCTGTATGTTATGTTCTCTTTTCAATAAAACTTATAGAGAATTGGTTTGCTTTAGAAAATTTTACATGAAAAGTCTGCCAATTTATGTCATATACCTATATGTATAGATATAAACATTGCTAAATACACATACATTCAGAATTGTACAATATGCTGTAATTTCATAATCATAAAGACTTTATATAGATGAAATGAGGCATATGAATTAGAAGTAACAGATAACCACTTTATGATCTGTCATTGCATCATAAAGTATGGGTAATCCTTAGTATTGATGTTTTGATAATTTTCCATTTTTCAAAATAAAATATGATCTTTTAATTGTTTTAAATTTTAATCATTTCTATCATGAATCACATACAGTACACTTCTAAAGCTCTTCCTGAGGTTAACTTGATAAGTATTACTTACACTTGCTCATATGACATGAGGAGATGTAGTGTAATAAAGGAACGGTCTCAAAGCCAGAAAGATGTGATGTCAAGTCTTCCCATTTAAATATATTGGTGGGACAATGAGAGTAACTGAGCCCCAGGGGTTTGAGCTAACAAATGTGAATGCCAGGAACTCAGATTGGACTTTGTACAGCTAGGAGAAGTGGCAGACACCAGCACAGACAACATCTGACACTATCCATTCTGTAGAACAGTCCTGGGGAAGAGGAGACCCCCCCCCCCCAACAGCCAGGTGACTCCTCTCCCACACCTCATGAAACCAGAGGCAGCAGAACATAAAGCCAGCAATCAGACACAAAGATTCCAACACAATAACCTTGGGACAGAGCCCCCTGAGCCTCAGAAACAGAGATCCACTTTAGAAGCCAGAAGGAAAAAAAAACACCATGAAAAAACACTCTAAGAATCCAAAGACGATTGATTCGTATTATGGAGACTGGGAAGACCAAAAAACCAATTCAGAAGAGGACAACATGTATACTACACCCACATCTGAAACCTCAAAAGGGAAATTGAACTGGTCTCCAGACCAAAGAGCATTCCTGGAAGAAATCAAGGAGGACTTTAAAAATCAAATTAGAGAGGTAAAAGAAAAATGGAAAAAAAAATTCAATGAGGAAAGCAAATCTTTAAAAGGTAAAATCAGGGAACTGGTTAAGGAAAATCAGAATGTAAATGGAGAAAATGTCTCATTGAAAAGTAAAATCAACCAAATGGAAAAGGAGATAGAGAAGATAAAGGAAGAAAACAAAACATTTAAAATTAGAATTGGGCAAGTAGAAGCTAATGACTCTATGAGACATCAAGAATCAGTCAAACAAAATCTAAAGAATAAAAAAAAAATAGAAGAAAACATAGAATATCTGACTGGAAAAACAACTGACATGGAAAATAGATCCAGGCAAGACAATATAAGAATTATTGGTCTACCTGAAAGGTATGATGAAAAAAAAAAAAACCTGGGCAGTATCTTCCTTGAAATCCTTAAGGAAAATTGCCCGGAGGTCCTAGAACCAGAGGGTAAAGTTATCATTGAAAGAATCCATCGATCACCCAAAGATCCCAAATTGAAAACTCCAAGAAATATTATAGCCAAATTCCAAAACTACCAGGTCAAGTAGAAAATAATGCAAGCAGCTAGAAAGAAACAATTCAAATACCATGGAACTACAGTCAGGATCACGTAGGATCTTTCAGCTTTTACCTTAAATGACAAGAGAAATTGGAATATGATATTCCTAATTGCAAAGGAGCTTGGACTACAACCAAGGATCAACTAACCAGCAAAACTGAGCATAATTTTCCAGGCAAAGAGATAGATATTCAGTAAAATAAGGGAATTCTGGACCTTCCTGATGAAAAGGCCAGAGCTCAATGGAAAATTTGATCTTCAAATACAAAACACAAGAGAGACATAAAAAGGTAAATTGGCGGGGGGGGGGGGAACCTAGTTAATCAATAAGGCTAATTAATTACATCCTTATATAGGATTATTTTGTTTTATATATGTTGTATATATATATATATATATATATATATGTCAATCTTGAGAATAGCATACTTATTATGACAATTGAAAGGGATATTCATAGACTGTGGGTATCAGTATAAAATAACCAATATAATGATTAAAAATATAATTAAGAGATATAAAGGGATGGTTCTGGGAGAAGAAGTAAAGAGGTAGTAGAAAAAGGTAAATTACATTAAATGAAGAGTCACAAAAACGTATTGTAGTAGAGGGAAAGAAGGGAGGGAGAAGAGCAGTATTTGAGCTTTACTGTCATCTGTTCTGGTTCAAGAAGGTAATAACATACCCTTATAAGTACAGAAATATAACTTGTCCTACAGGAAGTAGGAGGAGAAGTGGGGGGAGAGAGGAGGTTGGTTAGAAGGGAGGGAAATTCCAAGGGGAAAATGGTAAGATTAAGGAGGGGATCAAGAGGGAGGGTAAACTGAAGAAGGTGGCAGTCAAAAGCAAAACTCGAGGAGTGGAAGGGGAAACAGAGAAATAAAAGCATAAATGGGGGGAAATAGGATGGAGAAAAAGACTCAGATAGTAATCATATCTGTGAATGTGAATGGGATGAACTCTCCCATAAAACAGAAGTGGATAGCAGAATGGATTAAAAACCATCATCCTACAATATGCTGTTTACAAGAAACACATTTGAAACAGGGGGATACACACAGGGTAAAAGTAAAAGTTTGGAGGAAAATATATTTTGTTTCAGCTAAAGTAAAAAAAAAAAGCATGGGTAGCAATCCTAATGTTAGACACAGCAAAAGGAAAGATAGAACTAAATAAAAGAGATAAGGAAGGGAGAGTTAGAAGCTGGTAGCAGTCTGAGTGGGGCAAATTTCCAAGCAAGGAGAGTCCAAAAGGTTGATGGGATGGATCTGTAGGCTGGGAGAGGGCTCAGCATGTGGATTTTCATCAGACAGCACCAAAGCAAAAGCAGCTATGGAAACCAGCCAATGGCCCAGGCTGGGAGAAAGCTGGGTGCTCAAAACCAGCGGAGATCCCCAGGCCTCCCAACACAGGATGGGAATCTGTAGAAGCAACAAGAGGCCACAGCACAATGCCACCGGCCATAGGCATCAACTCCTGAGTTTTGCAGCCCAATGGTTTGAAATACATCTTCTTGAACTTCTGGGATACATAATAGCCAGAGAAATGGCTCTAATTCCTCCCTCCCTGAACCAGGGAATTCCTTGGGAAAAAACCACTGGAATAGAGGAGACAGAAGTGTGGCTTCAGTGGCCGAGCACTGGGAGTTCCTGAGTCCCAGAGGGGCAGAGCCAGTAGGGGTCAACACCAGAAACCCAGATGTACCTTTGCACAGCCAGGGGAAGTGGCAGACACCAGCACAGACAACAAACAGCTGAGACCATTGCTGAAGAGCAAAAGTGCTGGAGACCAGCCCCAGGGGAAGAGTAGACTTCAGGCAGCCAGACCCCTCCCCCACACCTCAGGAAAGTGAAGACTATAATACACAAAGCCAGTAACTAGACTCACAATCCCCAGAACCAGAAATCTGGGACAGAGAGCCCTGAGCCCCAAAAGGAGAAATTCACTGGAAAAAGCTAAGCAACACAAAGAAGAACACGAAAAAACCAAGGAACACTGATTTTTTTTATGGAAACAGGCATGATCAAAATAACAGTTTGGAAGAGGATAGCAATGACACTATACCCACATCTGATTACTCAAAAGGGAATGTGAACTGGTTTCAAGCCCAAAAAAGCATTACAAGAAGAGCTAAAGGAGGATTTTAAAAAACAAATTAAGGATCTAAAAGAAAAAATGGAAAAAAAATGGAAAAAAAAACTGATGAAATCATGTCCTTAAAAAATAAGACTGACAAAATGGCTATGGAGATTCAGAATCTAAATAGAAAAAATGACACCATGAGAGGTAAAATCAACCAATTGGAAAAGGAGACTCAAAAGCAAAATGAAGACATCAACTGATTAAAAATTAGAATTGAGCAAGCATGATGCATCAAGAATTAAGAATGAAAAAATGTGAAATATCTGATTGGAAAAACAACTAACCTGGAAAATAGATCCAGGAGAGACAATTTAAGAATTATTTGTCTATTGGAAATCCACGATGAAAAAAGGAGCCTTGACAATATCCTCAAAGAAATTATCAAAGATAATTGCCCAGAGGTCCTATAACCAGTGGGTAAAATAGTCATTGAAAGAATCTGCCGATCGACCCCCCCCCCCAAAAAAAAAGAGTTCCCAAATTTAAAACACCAAGAAATATTATAGCCAAATTTCAGAATAACAAAGTCAAGGAGAAAATACTGCAAGCAGCCAAAAAGAAACAATTCAAATATCGTGGAACTACAGTCAGGATCATGTCAGATCTTTTAGCTTCTACATTAACTGACAGGAGAAACTGGAGTATTATATTCAAAGGAAAATTTGATCTTCAAATGCAAAACTCAAGAGAGACATAAAAAGGTAAATAGGGAGAACACCCCAGAAACCTTATTAATGAATAAGGGCAAATTATTTACATCTTTATATAGGATTATATAATCTTATGTATGTTATATATGCATATATATATATGCGTATACGTCAATCTTGAAAATAGTACAGTTATTGTGACAATTGAAAGGGATACACACAGACTGTGCATGTCTGTATAAAATAACTTATGTAAGAATAAAAAACATAAATAAGACATGTAAAGGGAGCATTCTGGGAGAAGAGGTAAGGAGGTAGTAGAAAAGGGTAAATTACATCATATGAAGAGGCACAAAAACACATTATAGTAGAGAGAAAGAAGGGAGGGAGAAGAGCAGTATTTGAGCTTTACTCTTATCAGATCTGGTTCAAGAAGGGAATAACATACCCTGATGAGTATAGAAATCTAACTTGTCCTACAAGCAGTAGGAGGGGAAAGGGGAGAAAAATAGGACAAAGGGAGGGGGGGGTGGTCAGAAGGGAGGGAAGAAGTAGCAATTGGAAAAACGGTAAGATAATGAAGGGGGATCAAGAGGGAGGGTAAACTGAGGAAGGGGGTGGTCAAAATCAAAACTTTGTTGAGGAGAGGAAGGGGAAAGGGAGAAATAAATGCATAAGCAGGGGGAAATAGCATGGAGAAAAAAGACACAAAGTAATCGTAGCTGTGAGTGTGAATGGGATGAACTCTCCCATAAGATGGAAGCGGATAGCAGAATGGATTAAAAACCATAATCCTACAATATGCTATGTAGAAGAAATACATTTAAACAGGGTGATACACACAGGGTAAAGGTAAAAGACTGTAGTGAAATATATTGCACTTCAGCTAAAATAATAAAAAAAGCAAGGGTAGCAATCCTAATCTCAAACAAAGCAAAAGTGAAGATAGATTTAATTAAAAGAGATAAGGAAGGACACTACATCCTGCTAAAAGGCACCGTAAACAATGAAGCAATATCATTGTTTAACATACATACACCAAGTGATATGCCAAGCAAATTCTTAGAGTAGAGTTTAAGGGAGTTACAGAAAGAAATAGACAGCAAAACTATAATACTGGGAGAACTTAACCTCCCCCTCTCTGAACTTGATAAATCTAAGTTTAAAATAAATAAGAAACAAGTTAATGAGGTGAACAGAATTTTAGAAAAGACAGATAGGATAGACCTCTGGAGAAAACTGAATGGTGATGAAAAGGAATATACTTTCTTCTCAGCAGTACATGGCACATTCTCAAAAATTGACAATGTGCTAGGGCAAAAAACAAAAAACAAAACAAAAAAAAAACTCACAATCCAGTGCAGAAAGGCAGAAGTAGTCAAAGCATCCTTTTTAGATCATGATGCAATAAAAATTATTTGTAATAAAGAACCAGGGAAAATAAACTAAAAATTAATTGGAAACTAAATAATCTAATTCTAAAGAAAGAGTGGGCCAAAGAACAAATCATAGAAACAATTAATAACTTCATTCAAGAGAATGACAATGATGAGAAAACATACCAAAACTTATGGGATGCAGCAAAAATAGTTCTTAGGAGAAGTTTTATATCTCTAAATGCTTACATGAATAAAATAGAGAAAAAGGAGATCAATGAATTGGTCATGCAACCAAAAAAGCTAGAAACAGAACAAATTGAAAATCCCCAATTAAATCCCAAATTAGAAATACTGAAAATCAAAGGAGGGGTTAATAAAATTGAAATTAAGAAAACTATTGAATTAATAAATAAAACAAAGAGTTGGTTTTATAAAAAAAAAACAATAAAATTGATGAACCTTTGGTCAATTTGATTAAAAAAAAAAGAAGAAAATCAAATTACCAATATCAAAAATGAAAAAAGTCAATTTACCCCTAAAGAAGAGGAAATCAAATAATAATTAGGAATTATTTTGCCCAATTTTATGCCCACAAATTTGACAACCTTAGGGATATGGATGAATATCTACAAAAGTATAAATTGCCCAGGTTAACAGAAGAGGAAGCAAAATTTCTAAACAACCCCATCTCAGAAAAAGAAATCGAGCAAGCCATCAATGAACAGCTTAGGAAAAAATCTCCAGGGCCAGATGGTTTTACATGTGAATTTTATCAAACATTTAAAGAACAATTAATTCCCATATGTTATAGACTATTTGGGGAAATAGACAAAGAAGGAATCCTACCAAATTCTTTTTATGACACAAATATGGTACTAATACCCAAACCAGGAAGAGTCAAAACAGAGAAAGAAAATCACGGACAAATTTCCCTAATGAATATTGAAACAAAATTTTAAATAAAATATTAGCAGAAAGATTGCAGAAACTTATCACAAGAATAATACACTACTAACAGGTAGGATTTATTCCAGGAATGCAATGCTGGTTCAATATTAGGAAAACTATCAACATAATTGAACATATCAACAATAAAACTAGCAGAAGCCATATGATCGATCATCTCAATAGATGAGTAAAAAGCCTTTGACAAAATACAACATCGATTCCTATAAGAAATGCCCTAGAAAGCACAGGAATAAATAGAGCCTTCCTTAAAATTATAAATAGCATCTACCTAACACCATTCACAAGCATTATTTGTAATGGAGATAAGCTAGATGCATTCCCAATAAATCAGGGGTGAAACAAGGATGTCCATTATCACCCCTACAATTTAATTTGGCACTAGAAATGTTAGCTGTAGCAATAAGAGAAGAAAAAGAAATTGAAAGAATTAGAATAGGCAAAGAAGAAACCAAATTATCACTTTTTGCAGATGATATGATGATTTACTTGGAGAATCCTAGAGAATCAGGTAAAAGACTACTTGAAATAATAAACAACTTTAGCAAAGTTGCAAGATATAAAACCCATATAAATCCCCGGCATTCCTATACATTGCTAACAAAGCCCAACAACAAGAGATAGAAAGAGAAATTCCATTTAAAGTTACTGTAGACACTATAAAATATTTGGTAGTCTATCTGCCAAGACAAACCCAGAACCTAAACGAACACAATTACAAAACATATTTCCCATGAATAAAGTCAGATCTAAATAAATGGAAAAAATATCAGTTGCTCATTGTTAGGCCAAGTTAAAACAATAACAATTACAATTTTACCTAAATTAATCTATCTATTTAGTGCCATACCCATCAAACTACCAAAAAGTTATTTTTCAGAGCTGGATAAAATAATATCAAAATTCATCTGGAAGAACAAGAGGTCTAGAATATCTAGGGTATTAATGAAAAGAAATGCTAGAGAATGTGGTCAACCCAAAACAGATATTAATCCATACTATAAAGTAGCAGTCATCAAAACTACTTGGTACTGAGAAAAAGAGTTGTGGATGAGTGGAATAGGATAGTTACACAAGACACAGAAGTGAACAGCTATAGCAATCTACTCTTTGATAAATCCAAAGAATCTACCTGCTGGGCTAAGAATTCACTATTTCACAAAAACTGCTGGGAAAATTTGAAAATGGTAGGGCAGAAACTGAGCATAGACCAATATCTTACACCATATACCAAAATAATGTCAAAATGGGTTCATGATTTAGGAATAAAGTCTGATACTATAAGCATTTTGGGAGAGCAAGGAATAGTTTACCTATCAGATTTATAGAGAAGAAAAGAATTCATGACACAACAAGAGACAGAGTGCATTACAAAATGCAAAATGGATAATTTTGATTATGTTAAATTGAAAAGTTTTTGTATATAAAAAGCCAATGCAACAAAAGTTAGGAGGGAAACAGAAAATTGGGAGACAATCTTTACAAACAATGTCTATGATGAAGGCCTCATCTCTGAAATATACAGGCAACTGAGCCAAATTCACAGGAATACAAGTCACTCCCCAATTGAGAAATGGTCAAAGGATATAAACAGACAGTTTTCAGAGGAAGAAATTAAAGATATCTGTGGGCATATGAAAAAATGCTCAAAATCGCTACTGATTAAAGAACTGCAAATCAAAACAGCTCTTAGGTATCACATCTCTCCTGTCAGATAGGCTAAAATGACAAAACAGGAAATTGATAAATGTTGGAGAGGATGTGTGAAAATTGGAACATTGTTACACTGCTGGTGCAGTTGTGAACTGATCCATCCATTCTGGAGAGCAATATGGAACTATGCCCAAAGGGCTATAAAATTTTCATACCCTTTGAACCAGCAATACCACTTCTAGTGTTGTATCCTGAAGACATCACGCAAGGGGGAAAGGGACCCATATGTACAAAAATATTTATAACAGCTCTGTTTGTAGTAGCAAAAAATTGGAAATCAAGGGGATGCCCATCAATTGGGGAATGGCTAAACAAGCTGTGGTAAATGAATGTAGTGGAATACTATTGTGCTGTAAGAAATGGAGAAGATACGGACTTCATAATAATCTGGAAAAACCTACATGATATAATGGTGAGTGAGTGGAGCAGAACTAGGAGAACATTATACACAACCACAGATCCATGATTCTGTGATGATTAACCTTGATAGACTTCACTCTTCTCAGCAATCCAAGCAATACAGAAGGACAACTCCAAAGGATTCATGATGAGGAGAGCTATCTACATCCAGAGAAAGAACTGTGGAGCCTGAATGCAGATTAAGGCAAACCGTTTGTTCTCCTTTTTTTCTTTTGTTTTTTTTTTTCTTTTCTCATGATTCATTCCATTGGTAATATTTCTTCTTTACAAATTGACTACTGTCTAAATACATTCAATGTGAAGTTATATGTAGAAGATATATCAGAATACATGCAGTCTTGGGGACGGGGGGAGAGAAGAAAATCTGGAACTCAAAATCATGTAGAACTGAGTGTTGTTAACTAAAAATAAAAAAATCATAATAAAAAAAGAAATATATTGCTTGAATTTCCCTGGCTAATTTTCTTAATTTCTTGGCCAGAAGTCAAGTAATATTTCAATTATATGTGTGAAGTCATATAAAATATATTTTCTACAGAAAATTAATGGATTTTAAGTAACTGCACAAATGATAAGTACAAAAGAGCCTGGTCTTTTGGGCTTGGTAAGTTTATGCTTCATCTAACTGCCGAGGAGGGCCATGTCAGTTAAGAGCAGCATCAGTAGGAAATTAACTATATAAGGAGAAAATGTTACATGTGAGGTGAGCACAATCTGTAAGTCATCCTTCCATTTAACTGAAAATTCCTTTTGTTTATTCTTTCTATATATTCATTCTATAACATAGAGAATTACAATTCATTCTTGGGAAGCACCTTGACTCTCATAGTACAAACATTACCAATAATGATATCTTCTCCATGATAGATGACTAGTTGGCATAGTCAACCAGAAATGGAGTCAGGAAAACCTGAGTTCAACTCCAGCCTTCTTAAGATTGTGATAATGGGCAAAGCCACTTAACATATGTCTGCCTCAGTTTCTTCATCTGTAAAAATGAAAATAATAATAGAACCTATCTTCTAGAGTACTTGTGAATATAAGAGATAATATTTGGAAAGGTATTTATAAACCATAAAGTCCTATATCAACTTTATTATTATTTTATTGTTGTTCATATCATTATTAAAATAATAACAACAATTGTTTTTATTTATGGAATAAAGTGGACATCTACCTCTTGTTTGTGAAGCCCACTACTTTTTGACACAGAACATGTCAATTTTTGATCACTTTAATTATTAGCAAATTTTCCTTCATCTGCCTCTATGAAAATTCTATGCATTATTCATTGTTCCAGCTTTAGGAGCAAATAAAAACAATTTTAGATGTCTGCTGCTATATCCCTTCTATGTCTTCTCATGTTGGATATTTACAATTCTTTTAGTTCATTTTTATATGCCTTGATCCTCAGGATGATGCCATTCACCATCTTTTTTTTCTTCCTCTGGACACTCTCCAGCTTGTTAGAGCTGTTCCAAAACTATGATGTCTAGAACTGACCACAATGCTCCAGATGGAATCTAAGCAGGGAAGAGTACAGGAAGACTATTAACTTGGAGAAGGATCTATGATTTAGAGAACCAATGGCTAAGTGAATGTTATTAGATGATCTAAAAATTATTATTTTTAACATGACTGCTAGTTTTTCCATTAATCTTCTTCTTATGTTACAGAAGACAAAGGAGTCTGTATAGGCCTGAGGGCTATTTGTTACTTTTCAGGTTTTTTGTGTTATTTTTAAATGATTTTCCATGACCAATGTATCACTAGAGTAAGAGGTCAAGTGCTGGGCTTGGATTCAGGAAGACCTGGGTTTAAATCCTATCTCACACATTAGGTAGGTGACCCTGGAAAAGTCTGTTTTCTCATCTGTAACACTAGGGGGTTGGACCTCTTCACTTTCAAGATCTATTCCAGCTCTAAATTCATGATATTATGAAATAAGTCCTATGAAATAGCCAACTAATGGTCACTCTGCAATACTCTACTAATCTAGTTCTTGAACACTGGATGCATTCTATCACCAGTGTTGGATTAAATGCCTCTCCTTTTTGTCCATGTTGCCAAAGATTGTTCTTTGCTGGACCAGCTTTTAAGAATGACCTAAGGTAACATCTCTTTCATAATGAGGCATCTTTTTTGTGAAGGAGTCATGTAGTATCTTTGGGAGAGTATCAGAAAACTCAAAGGAAACATTAATATCTGTCATAAAAATAACATGTTTACAATGATAAAGCATTTCACATGTACTACTCCATTGACCCTCACTTGCTATTATAGGACCTTCATCAACATTCTGAGATCCTAGTTTATCAGTCTTGAGGAAGATTGCTATTTACTGAATCCCCCCAATCAATTTCCTTCATGTGGGTCACCTATTATAGAAGTTCATTAGCCACAGAACTGTTACACTTCCATGTTAAGGGTCATAAACTAGGCCATTTATTGGAAAAGTTTATACACTGGTTGTAACATAAGCCCCCTGAAACTTTAAAAAAAGAACATTTAGGACACAATGTCCAAGCCCCAGGAAGCTCACTTTGAATGTCAGTATAGCAGGCTGAGTTTTTCATGCATACCTAAACTCTTGTGATCTCATTGTTCCTGGGTTTCAAATTAAAAACTTATCTCAAAACTAGGACTAGTTTGGTATATATACATTCATATACATATATGCATGTATACATATGTGTATGTGTGCATATGTGTACGTGTATATGTGTGTATGTGTATATTATATATTATATGTACATATAAATGTCCTTCTTCTTTTTACATACATAATAGTGGTAAGTAGAAGTGTGCTCTTTTATTGTATTGTCCTTCAAAAGGAAGGTATCATCAAAAGAGGATGGTGGGCTCAGAAGGGTACCTTACTAGAATCAGAGGAACTAGATTCAAATCATACGTCTGAAATTTGTTTCACTTGTGACATTGGGCATGTCACTTAAAACACTCTGGATCATTTGTAAAACAAGGACTCAATGTCAGCTGAAATAATTTCTTACTTGGAATCTATAATCTAACAATCTGTTGTCAATGATGCGGCATTTAAATATATTAGTAGCTAGATTCATGCGGCCCATCCAGGATGCAAAAAGCAAGAATGGTACTACCAACAGAGGAAATCTTCAGCTGTATTCTTTTCCCCAATAAGGCAGAGAATATCTCATGATGATTTCATAGGATCTTAAAAAAAGTATTTTCTTTTTTTTTTATTTCCTATGTTCTACTTTCAAAATATGATTTAAAATAAATAAATCAAATCTAAAATCTAGGAAATTGTATTTGACCTTACACCTAAAGACAGCTACATTCCTACAAAAATAGAGACAATAAAAACTCAGAGGATCTAATGAAATCACTGAGGTAAATTCTCTACTTTGACAGTGTAGGGGAAAGATATTCTTTCCCCTGAGAATGTTAATGTTTTGCTCATTATCAGGAAAGGCTTTCAGCTTGATGATGGTTGTTTAGACTGTGGAATACATTATCTTTCACATTTTAACATAAAGAAAGAGAAAACTACAGGGAAAGGAAGTAGATAAATGCAATTATTCAAAGCTCACTTTCTGCTTTCCTGAATCTGACGTCCAGAGTAAGGTACACGGTACAGGTCAAGAATTCTCCATAGTTTCCCAGCCTCCCCAGAAGTCCTTGAGACAGTTAGTTAGAATCAAACATATTCTGGTAATGGTATTCAGAAAACATGGTAACCTTAAAAAATGCAGGATAAATAGTTTTGTAGCAAGCTATTTTACAAGTTGACAAACTTGAAGACTAGTGAAATAATTTGTTAACTTGCAGAGTACAAATCCTGGGACAGAATCTCTATCTGCATGGTAGGGCATGGTAGGGGTAGAATTGATAGCAGTTACTGAATTCTGCCACATTGACAGCATTCTCTCCAAGTCATGCATGGGATCAAAGAGAGGTCGAAAAGGACAAAGACAACAAGCTGTGTGATGCTGGGTAGTTAAGTTAATTTTGTTGTACCTCCATTTTCTCATCTGAGAATGTTGGACTCTAAAACTATTATTATATGACTTTCTTTTTAAAACATTTTTTAAAAACTAACATACTAAAACTTAAATACACAATAAAAGAAAAAGAAACATATAAATAAGTATATCAAAGCTTAAATACAAAATAAGAAAAGAAAAAAGCATTGTCATGTGCACAGCAGAATATGAGAAGTTTCAAGACATACTGCAATAAATTTCCATTTCAAGAAAGCCTATATAATAAATATTACGCATTATGTGCAAAGCTGTACGTCTTTTCTTTGCTTCCTTGTAAATTTTCTTTTATTCTCTGCTGTGCACTTTTTATTTTGTTCTTTTTTCCCCTCTTCCTCCCCCCACTCAAGAAGGCTACAATTAAGCATGAAGCATGGATATAAAACCACACACATATTAATGTACACATATACATACACATATATGTTCACATATACATACACATATGTTCATACACATATGTTCACATATACATACACATATAATACATATACACTTACATATACATACACTTAGATATCTAGAATCATACTCTTATATAGACATATACATTTATATGCATCTATGTAAGACTAATGTATTTACTTATCCTCTTTCTCTGAGGGTGGATAGCCTCTTCCTTCATAAGTCCCAGTCTTTCCATTTTTTTCTAAGTCTACCAACTCATCATTTCCTATGCCACAGCAATATTCTAACCTTATTCTAACCTCTAGTTATTTTAAATAGTCTAAAACAATACTGATTAATATGGCTGACATATAGTGTAGTTTCTCTATTTTTCTCTTTTGATTAAATCTGTTAGCTCTAATTTTGTCTGAGATCATGATTACTACCACTGCTTTTTATTTACTAATAAATTCTACTTCTGATCTCTATTTTATGTTTGTGTGTATCTCTTATTTCCTATCACTCCTGACTACTCTACTTCACTTCTACTCATTACCTTGCCCTCCTATTACTTAACCTATGCCCCCTCCAAGGATCTCTCCTTTATCCTCCCATTCCTATAAATCTAAACAAACTTCTATACCCACCTTAACCTATTCCCTCACTCTCCCCTCTAAAAATCCCTTTCTTATCCTTTCCCCTTCCCTATCTCCTTAGCCTTTCATTTCTTTCTGAATTTACATGACTTTTATATCCTTCTAGAAGTATATGTATTGTTTGCTCTTAAACCCATTCCCAATGAAAGTAGGGTTCCAGAGCTACCAGCCCACCGGCTCCATCTAATTCCTCTGTGTCTGTTCTTCCTCTCATAACCCATTTGTATAAGATAATTACTCTTTTTACTTTTTCCTAAATAGTTTTACTTTTTTAGAATCATACCATACTCAGGTCTACCCCAATCTTTTTATTAAAACTACCCAATTGCTAATAACAAACTTAGACATATGTTTTACATTTCCTCATATAAAAAGTAAGCAGGCTGTCCTTATTGAGTACCTTGTAATTATATTTCTCTTGGATCTTTTATGTCATGTTCTATTAAGTTCAGTTTTTTTAAGCAAAATCCTGAAAATCTGGCAATTCATTAATTTTTTTTTTCATTCAGGATCATGCTTAACTTTGCTGGGTATAATATTTTCAGCCCCAACCCCAGTTCTTTTCCCCTTCATTATATAATGCTCTAAGACCTTTTAGTGTCACCGCTGCTACATCTTGTGTGATACTAATTGTGGCACCACCATATTTAAAATTTTTTTTTTCTTGTGAAATGTATTTTTCTTTGAGCTGGGAGTTTAAGAATTTGACTAATATTCCTCTAGGTTTTCTTGGTAGGATCTCTTTCAGGTGGTGACTAGGGTTTTTTTTTTCCATTTCTACTTTTCCCCCCTTGTTCTAATCCTTCAGGAAGATTTTCTTTTCTTTTTTCTATTATTTTCTCAAAATCCTTCTTTTGATTGTAGCTTTCTGGTAGTCTGATTATTATTATGTTTTCTTTTTTTAATTTGTGCTCCAGAATAACTGTTTTCTTATTAGGTGTTTCACATTCTCTTCTATTTTTTTCATTCTTTATATTTCATTTTATTATTTCTTGGTCTCGTAACTTCACTGTCTTCCCCCTTGCCCAATTGTAATTTTCTTTTTTTATTAATTATTTTTTTTAGTTTACAACACTCAGTTCTACAAGGTTTTGATTTCCAAATTTTCTCCCTCTCCTTCTCTTCTCCTCTCCTCCATAGATAGCATGTAATCTGATATAGGTTCTACATATACCTTCACATTAAATATCTTTTCCAATAATTAAAATGTAAAGAAGAATTATGACCAATGAAATGAACCAGGAGAAAGATGTAACAAAACCAAAAATAAAATAAAATTAAAAAAGAGAAGAAATAGTTTGCTTCCATCTGTATTCAGATTCTGTAATTCTTTCCCTGGATATGGATAGCCTTTTCCATCATGAGTCTTTTGGAGCTGTCTTAGAACACAGAATTGGCTTAGAATTGTTGAGAAAAGCCAAGTCTATAAAGTTAGTCATCACAGAATCAATGTGTCTGTGGTTGGGTACAATGTTCTGGTGGTTCTGCTCCCTTCACTCATCATCAGATCATATAAGACTCCAGGTTCTTATGAATTCCATATGCTCCTCATTTCTTATAGCACAATAGTATTCCATTACATTCATATACCACAATTTGTTTAGCCATTCCCCAATTGATAGGCTATTGATGGGCACTTCTCTCTCAGCTAGATCCAAAGGACTCCTATCCTACACCAAACAGACCACTGCAGCTGGTAATTCAGCCCTGGGCCTACTCCTACTCCCGGTCCAGTATGGTTTAGTTCCGCCTGTAATTTTCTAGAAGTCATTTTCTTCCTTAAGATTCTGAATCTCTTTTTCTAATTGTTGATTTTCTTTTCATTTTCTTTTTCTTCAGTTGTTATTTAAAAAAAAAAAGATTCCTCAATCTCTCTCATTTGATTTTTAAGGTATTTTTTTAAATTCTTTTAATACTTTTGGAGCGGATGACCATTTGATGTTACTCTTTGGGGCAAAAGAGGGTTTTTTTTTGTTTGTTTTGTTTTTGTTATTTTTTTTTTTGTTTTGCTTCAGTATCCTCTTTGGAAGATGAGCCCCAGTCTTCTCTATTCCCATAGTAACTTTATATGGTTGAATTCTTTCTCCTTTGCCTGCTCTTTTTTAAAAAAAAATTATTTGTAGCAGCTTATTTTTTTGTAATCACCTGTAGTTCTGGGGTAAGGGGGATGGAGCTTCGGGCCTCAGATTCTCTTTTTGTTCTCCCCTCTGGCCTGGAACTGAAACCAAGAACTCTGCCCTCCTGTAAGTGCCCACAGCCAGCAGAGTCCTGCTCCACTGCTTCTGTGCTCACTGGAAGCTGTGCCGGTTCCTTTTGGCCCAGGGCTACACCTTGGTAGCACAACTTGGTCTGGCCTTCTTTAGCCACAGAGGGTCCGTCAATCTTCCCCTGCCCAGACACCCAACTCACTACACTGTCCAGGAGGGGAAAGTTCCTGTAGCTGGGGATGGGGCTATACCCTAACCTAGCTAGCCCCAGGTTTCACCCACCCTAGCCTGGAGGTGTTTACTCTTCTCAGGGACCAAAATCCATCCTGGTATTTTTCTTCATATCTTCTCTGTCCCAGGAGGACCACTGTCTTGCCCTAATTCTTGTTTATTTTTACCTATGTTCACCCCGAGGTGCTATTTTATCTAAAGAGCTTGGAATTTTCTGACATACACTGCAATCTTCCCAGAATTTTCTTATTATGACACTCACAAGAGAGAGGGCATCAGTCAAGGCCTTGTATAGACTATATCCCCGAGTTGTTCTTTCAAAATAGTGAGGAAGTGTATGAGGTGTAGGCAAACCAAAAATCCCTTTGAAACATGGGGAATAAGGAAAAGTTTGTAAAAGTTCATGGAAGTCAGATTAAATGGCAACTCTTCTATGAATTCTATGGTGCCCAATGCCCTTGAATGTTCCTCAAGCCCTAAATAATATCTACTCCATTCAAAGTCATGTTTAATTGTGATGATATTAATCTTATGGCACAAACATGGTCTTATTTATACATATATCTTGTCTCTTCTACAAGAATATAAGCTTTTTCCTACAGTATCTAGCAGCATACGTGGTAGCTCAAAGCAAGTGATTAATAATTATTTGTTAAATGACACTGTAATGTTTCACCCATGTCAGAATAATACATTTACAATCATTTGTTTACATTGCATTTTAGAGCATAACTAGGGCATAAGATTTATTAACTTTAGAGCAGCTTTCCAAAGGGACTTTACAAAAGACGTTTTGCACTATTGGCTCCTAATAAATGTGCCATCACATCATTTCCTCAGTATATGCACAGATGCAATATGCATTAGTATTATATGGTTAAAAACCAGGATAAAGAAGAATGTCCATTTGATTACCTGGAAGTGTCTGAGCTTGAAATAACTTTAAAAAAATATCAGTTTAGCTTCAATTTTGGTTAAATTTTTTGATGCTTTTTTTTCCGGATAAAAACATAACTAAAGCAATCACTATTTCTACACTCAATTAAAATCAGGAGGAATCAATATTCATAAAAATTACTGGATCATCACTCATTTTTAGATAAGGTTTAGGGTATATTGTCAGTTCTGTGTATCTACCCTTCTATCAAGAGTGAAAGTTTTCAAATTACGACAAAACAAAAAAAAAAGAAAAAATAGCAAAAGAGATATTATCAAATGTCTTTAAAAATCTCATGCTAACATTTATCATTTAAAATTCATAGGTCAGAATTAGCAGCCAGTCCCTAGCATGTTGAAATGCTTGCACTGAACTCCTCAATAATTTCTTAACTGCCAAATGACTGGACTGGGGTTGAAGGTTGAATTGCATAGAAGATGTGCATGAGCTCCAAATGCATAGGCAATTTTTCAAGCTGGTGAATTCTGATGGGCAATTTATTCAGTCTAGCACAACTTTCCATTTTTCTTTCCCTTTTTGCAAACTGAATGTTGAAATCATAAGCACATTTTAGTGATTTCCCAAAAAAGTCATCTCAATTTTGATGTAGAAAATGGACATTTTTAATCAAATTATGTTTCCATGGTGAAGTCAGGAAGGGGACCCTGAGATTTTTAAATTAACAGAATGTTTTCTGAATTATTTAAATTTGAACAGCATTTAGAAGGCATGCCCAAAGATTATGGTATATGTTTGACATCAAACTGTAAAAGAATAATGGAAGAAAAATCACAAAAAAGCATATGCCCAGGTAATTTATCTTAGAAGACAGAGGTTAGGCAAACTGCTGCACAAATGTCATTGGCTTAAGGAATTACAGCATGACAAATTTTGAGGACTGATGGACTTTCCAACAATGTGTTCCATCCACAGAGAGAGGCAGTCTGACATAATGGCTAGAGGGCCAGGCTTGGAATCTGAAAACTTAGCTAGTATGACACCTTTGACAGGCTAAGGAGGAGAAAGATTAGAGAGGGAGGAAGGAAGGCATGGTGAGTGAAAACCACTCTTCTATTCCAGGCATGCATCACTTGTTTCAACAATCTGACTAGCAGCTGTTGTCGGGGGCGGGGGGAAGACCAACACAAGACCAACAGCAAGAACGCTGCCAAAGCCCAGGTTCTTTTGATCTGCTTTTGATCTGCTAAGGAAAGCAACGTTAAGGGATTATCAAGCTTGTTTCAATCCAGCATACAAATATCACTCACTTAGTTCAGGGGAAAAAGCCAGCACTCTGAACTTCAGAGCAAAATACAAACAAAGTACAAACATCGACAGACGGACCCAATACAATTCATAGTTACCAACATCTAGGTTCAGCCTGGGAGCTCATAACAAGAGCTGGCCCAGAGTCATGCATGCCACCACTGCCATGGGTAAGAGCTCCGAAAAACAGAAAGCCACCCCCTGGTTTTATATCTTTTTCAGGGTCAAGGGTGAGTCACACATGCGGCTCACCCACGTCACCTAGAATCCTCACAAAGAGGGGACTTAAACCCACGTAGTCTAAAAGCCTCTGATGTCCCAAACATGTCATTCACACTCATGCGTAAATGAGGCCCTCCTCTGAGGCAAGGAGGTCATCAAGGACTCTCAAATCTAGTCAAGGAAACAAAGATCAAACTCTTCAAGGGCACTTGGTTGAACTGAGTGCTAAGAGTACATTTTGTTTACCAACACATCACTCACCAATTAGGAGAAGAGAGGTTTCTCTAGGGTAGGATGGTTAATAGAAAAAGACTTCCTGTACTTTGTATAAGTTCACTAGTGATAGGCCATAAGAAATTTGTTCACAGACATACAATTTGCACATATAAGAGGCGGAATTCATACATATGTTGGAAGGAACATTAGATTTGGAGGCAGAGGAGTTTTACTGACTACCTATATGATCTTAACTCGCTCTGGTGTTCAGTTTCCTTATCTTTAAAATAAGATGGATGAAGTAGATGACTTTCACCTCTGGGCATTTCCAGTTCTAAATCTATGAACCTCAGAATTATGTTAATTTAGGGTTAACTCCCATTCCATCATTCTTGTAACATCTTTCTTATGGCATTATTGAATATTATATAATCTTCTGAATATGTTTGCATGAAATGGGCATCCTAATATCATTATGAGTTGACACTTAAAAATCATGATCTCTTAGTTAAAAGAAAGTGAAATTCCTTGATCTTATTTCATTTTATAAAGATTGAGGAAAATAAGTGGTCTCTAAAACTTGGTTTGGTAAATTTATTGTAAAGTGATTATGAAATACAGTTTACCGACCCAAAATAGCACTTCTAGCCTACAATGTCATTAGTCTATTAAAATGAAATTTGTCTTTGATTTTTTCCAGTCACCAACCCCACACAACTGCTCACAACAGGCAGATTAAAAATATGTTGTTAACATAAAGTGGAAAATCACTGAACTTTCCTTTTTCTACTTAAAGTTTGACAACTTGAAGATGATGAATATTTGATGAGTCAAAAAATTTATACTATTTTAGTCAAAATTGTATGGTTTGTGTATACAAATACCAAACTTCCCTATGGATTTGAGAATGGGACTGAGGAAATTAGTTTTAAACCCAGCTCTTCCATTATTGTAATATGTCACATATTATCTGACTGTGTGTGTCCAAGAGATTTAACCTGTTACTAAGCAAGTTATCATAGTTTTTGAAAAATTAATTTATTTTTCAGCTTATGAACTTTTATAAAGCTATTTTTATTAAGTTTACATTCTAGTATAACTAAGACATTGAAATACAAACAATTTTCATCATGAATTCAGTATCCTGAACATGCTAATGCTTAGATTGTCACTATGGCTACCATTATAGACCTAGGCATATCAGTTTAGAGCAACTCAAATCCTTAGAGATTTGCTACTGGCTACGTGCAGACATGATAAAAGTAGAAATTTTGGGGAAAAAGGTTTAATTTTAGGTCGAGGGCATATTCTACCCCTGCTTCACAAGGGTGACCTTGATATTATAGAGTGGTGGAAAAATTGGGACTTAAGTAATTATTACGGGATTTCTTTCCCTTGAAATTGGTTTGAGGTAACAGGATTCTTATAAATGATTTATTTGGGAATTGCAAAGATTTCTAAATCTAAAGCTTATAGAGGCTTGGGAAAAAAAAAAAACTAACTAACTAGCCTCAACCTCCAAAGCTGTCTCCTCTTCCTGGGTTTTTTTTTTTTATTTTACTGTAGAAGACACCACCATCTTCCCAGTCATCATGGGAGCAACCTAAGTTCTGCTAAGTCAAATTATCCTTGACTCTTCACTCTTGACCCCCAAATTGAATCTGCTGTCATGTCCTGTTAATTATACCATCATAATAGCCTTTGTATATTCCCCCCATTTGTCCTCTGACACTGTCACCTGGTATAAGATGTCATTACCTCATACCTGGAACATTGATAAAAAGCCTTCTCATTGTCTCCCTGCCTCAAGTTTTTCCCCATTCCATGCCATCCTCTACTCATGTCTCAAATTGATTTTCTTAAAGGACAGGTCTAACCATGTCACCATCACTATCACCTGCCACCCCTATTCAATAAACTCCAGTTGCTCCCTATCATCTCCATGCTCCAATATAAAATTTTATATTTGATCTTCAAAGCATTTCATAACTTGAACTGTTCCCATCTCTCCAGTTTCATTATATCTTGCTCCTCTTTTCCCTGAACTCTCACATATACTCAGTGATCCTGAGACACTAGCCTCCTTGAGGTTTCTCGAACAGGATACTCCATCTCCTGACTGTGGGAACTTTTACTGATGTCTCCCATACCTGGAATTTTTTCTCTCAATAACTCTGCCTCTGGGTTTCCTTTAAGTCCCATCTAAAATTCCAGCTTTTACCCCTACAAACAGCTATTCCTAACCCCCCTAATGTGAATGCCTTCCTTCTGTTATCTCTAATTCTCTCTGTCTCTGTCTCTTCCCTGTTTCTGTCTCTCAATGTTGATGTAGATATAAATGGATAATATCTATAAATGTATCTATCTGTCTATAGCAAGAGATATATAGTATTCTTTTGTTTGTTGTCTCCCTCATTAGAATATGAGCTCCTTAAGAGCAAGGCCTGTCTTTCCCCCTTTTTTTGTATCTCAAGGACTGAGCACAGTGCCTGGCATGTAAAAGATGGTTAATAAATGCTAATTAACTGACAAGAATAGATAGATAGATAGATAGATAGATAGATAGATAGATAGATAGATCTTTTTCTATCTATATCCTCTTAATCAAAGGAAGTAGGTTCAAAATACACATTAAATACATGTAGAGTCTAACTGGCAAAGTATTCTGTATTCAAAAAGAGATTGGCCTCTGAAGATTAAAAACTGCTGAAGAAGAAAAAGGGGACCCAGCCAGTTGGGCAACTCAGCTCATCTTCATTCTCTCCCTCTCCTTACCTTCAGCCTCTCCCCGTCTCTCTCCCTCTCCCTCTCCTTCTCCTTCTCTTTTCCAAAGGAAGGTAAATTTTGATGGCCAGAAACTGCCCACTTAACTTGGGGTTTACTGGGTAGATTTCTTTCTTTCTTTCTTTCTTTCTTTCTTTCTTTCTTTCTTTCTTTCTTTCTTTCTTTCTTTCTTTCTTTCTTTCTCTTTCTTTCTTTCTTTCTTTCTTTCTTTCTTTCTTTCTTTCTTTCTTTCTTTCTCTTTCTTTCTTTCTTTCTTTCTTTCTTTCTTTCTTTCTTTCTTTCTTTCTTTCTTTCTTTCTTTCCTCCATTCCTTCCTTCCTTCCTTCCTTCTTTCTTTCTCTCTCTCTCTCTCTCTCTCTCTCTCTCTCTCTCTCTCTCTCTCTCTCTTTCTTTCACAAAGCCTTAAACCCAGTTCACTCTGATTGGACCACATTAGGTGCCCAAGTGCCCAAGCTCCACTTAATGGCTGTATTTTGGGCCCTCCTGGCTTAAAGTGAATGTCAATAGTAACTTTGGAACAGCAACCCTGAGGGTCTCTCCCCCCCTCGCATCGATTTGTTTTTTCTAATTAAAGGGACCATTCCTTGATTCACTTCTTAAAGAAGCCTATTCGCTGAATGGGTTTTACTTCACTCTAAGTACATGCAAAGGCCTTAGCCTAAAAGGGTGAGGGTCTCCCATTGCATCCTTGGTCGTCTTCAGTCATCCTGATGAATATCAGGTCACTGGATCCAGATGGCTCTGGAGGAAAAAGTGAAGCTGGTGACCTTGCACAGCCCTCCCTCACTCAAATCCAAGTCAACTGTGAGTCACGTCATCATTTCCCTCATGTCATAGTCCTCTTCAAAATGAAGGACAACTACAGATATAGGCCTGTTATGAATTTTTCTGTCTTCCACACTCAAAATACTTTTGGCAGCAGGTCAGATAACAGAAAACTGAGCTCAATTCAACCTTAGATGGAAGAGGTAGCCACCTTAGCTAAAGACGCCAGGTAAACGAAATTTGAACCGGATTTACCCAGAAGACGTAAAATGTATATCACACATAAGACAATGGAGAAGCACATACTAGGTATGACAAGGTTTTAATATTTTATCAATGATGAACTTTAACAAATAAGAGGCAGATAAAAATAATCAAGATGCTATACTCATTAAGAGAATGAAATGGTCCCTGGCAAAAATGAGGCATGAGACCTAGACAACCAGTGTTCCACTGGTGTCCTTACAATTTGAGGAGAAAGAAAGGATTACCTCCATCACCTTAGCTAGGGCATAAGAAACAGTAACACAGGGCAAGTACCTAGAGATGGGTTATAATCTGCACCTAATTTAATAAGGTCACCAACCTATTTCAGTATTTGAATATTAATATCTTTTCACATTGTCTTGGATGATTCTTTGACATTTTTCATTCTCTTCAAGCCCTTTCCTCCAAACCTCTATTCTTTTTTTGCTGAATATGAACTTGCTTTACTGCTAATATCTAACTCATGTGATTTAAATTACTCCAACTCTACTATTCCCTATATGAAACTTGTTGGTGTCTTCACACATTGTGTACAACTATGAGTGAAGAGATGGCATGTCTTCATACCAGTGCTAAAAATTATATCTATGCCTTTGACCTCATCTTCACCTCTCTCAGGAAACTGAATTGGAAAGACCCTCTTTGGAGCATTCTAACTTTCCCTCCCACTACTGGCTACTTTCCTACCCTACAATAAATCTCTTGAAATCCCAATTTTTGTTAATGGTATTTCCATTGTAAATGGTATTTCCATTGACTTAGTCACTGATGCTTGAAATCATAGTCATTACTTTCTGTTTTTCCTTAGCCACGTCCCTTAACCATTAATCAACATCTCCTGTCAATTTTACATGTCAATCAATAAATATATTTAATTGTCTATAATGTTGAAGGCCCTATGATCATCACAAGATATATAAACATAAAAATGAGAAAGTATATAAGAGAATTCTTGCCTCAAGGAGCCTTACATTTGATTTATATAATCACCCTAACCCTAGGATTCTCTAATGCCCTTAATGTACTTGGTCTTCTGACAATGAGGGCCAAAACAAACACTATCATCTATAGAAAGCACATCTATCAAAGGAAGAGATGCACAAGCAGCATAAACTGAGTGTCTAAGGATTGACTAATTATAGACATTTAATTTTAAGGATTATATAGTTAGGTAGTTAGTTTTTGGATCAGTAGGAAATATTAATTTTGCAAAATGTATAAGAATTTAAGTTACTATTACTATAGGTATGATCTACACAGGTCTACTTTATCAAAGCAGACTTTTGTATTGGGGAGCTGAACTTGATCAGAAACTCACTGGCAAAAAAGAAGAGAGAGAAAAAGAGAGGTCACCACTGGATGGGTAGGATAAGGCATATGCTGGATAAGGAATGTCAGAAGAAGTTTTAGAGCTCCTCATCAAACAAGATTTCTATGCCTGAAAGTGAATGTTTATAAACAAGGTTATGTAGACATTGATATAAGAGTAAAGAACATCTGAGGGCTGGGGAAGAGTCATAGATAGCTCATAGGAAGAGGAAAGAAATGTTTGCATGGTAATAGAAGGGATCAGGGTAAGACTCAATCTATTCAACATTGAAATATCAATAGTGACTTCTTAGGATACTTCAAAAGGTATCAATCTATGAAGGCACCTTAGACTATCTGCCTGATAAACTATGGTTTAGCTTGTGGCATGCACTGATTTTACCAGTTAGTGGGGTATGCCCCAAATAGTGAGAAAATGTTATAGCAGTCACTGATATCCCAAGATATCTCATCTCTTTTCTCCACAGGTACTATTTACTTGCAAATAGAGAATGGAAAACAAGAAGAGCTAATCGTGCCTCCCATTTACCACTCCTCTCCACTGATGGGCATTGTTTCCTTGAGCTAAGAAAGGTTTATAGAGCTATTAAGTCCACTCGTGTTTTGTATCTGAGATTTTGGCTCTACCTGTAAGTGGCTATGAAAACAGTGGCTATAATAACTGTTATGATAACAGTTATCATAACAGAAAACAACAGTGGCCCAGCTGGTTTAAAATATTCACAAAAATCTGTTCTGTTAATCAACTCAGAATTCTAAGAAATTATTAGAGTAATTACGTGTAGTAGGAAGGCCGAATTTATAATCTCAAATATAATCATGTATATGTTTGAATGGTTCGAAATCGCAAGGTATGAGAGGTTCTCTAAGAAGAAAAGAAGAAATTTATTTAGGCCCCACCACAGCAGAGCCGTGAACCAGCCTCCCCATTCCGTTATCTTGACAAAAAGACTCCAGGCCCAGAAAGCCCATCTCACAAGAGCAACCAGGAGGCCACAGAAAAACAAAATAGCATTTAGCCAAATCATTTTTACTGGCCTCACGTTCCTGCTCACACTCAGGTAAGCCCTGCTTCCGCAGCTTCCCGCTTCTGCTGAAGTTGTCTCCAAGCTCACCCCTCCTTGCAGCCGGCACCCTTAAGCCCCGCCTCAACGACCAGAGACCATTGGTTCCCGAGCTACCCCCCTCCCCCAAGTCACCAATCCACACCCACACAGGTTTCACACCCGACAGGGCCCTGGGCCTGGGGCCCAGCACCCAACAGCTGAAAGTACTTCCACTCAAAAGAAACAAAAGCCATGCTAATGAGACAATTTTGCTTAACAACACATTACGTCACTCTTAACTATATCAGATATCAGTTACATAAAATGTAGATATCCTGGCTTTGCTATAAAGAATGGAAACCAATTACATCATTTTTTGTTACCTCCTACAATGACTAGACTTCTCTAAACAGGTGGTAGAGTACCTGATAGGGGAATAGTTTTGACAATGTACTCGAATTTGAAATGAGAGCTAAACTTTAATTGGTCAAAGGGCTCAGAGACAAGTTAGACAAAAATGAAATAGTTCTGCCTATCCAAATATTTACCTGCTTGCTTATGCATGTTTCTTCTGAATGACTATCTAATGAATTAATGAATTAGCTCCACTTATTATAGCACTAATCAGCTCAAAAGGGAGCAAGGCTTTTATACCATTATTCCCCAGTAATAGCTGTTAGAATATCTTATGCTGATTATGATGAGACCATAAAAAGTTTTATCAGCTAGTATTTTTTGGCATTTAGTTCACTTGTAAGAAGACACTGAAATAGATACTAATACAAAGCAAATACATTTCTCTCAAAATCAACTTACTATATTTATTGAATTATTATTATTATTTCTTTCTTGTCAAGATATGCAATTTCTTATGTGGGTGGAACTATCAATTGGTAAACTCCTGTCCCTCAATTCGAAAAGTCACATCTTTTCTAAATTAAAGACAGTGAAAAAAATATTGGCCCGAACCTCAAGATGTATAATTCCATTCTACTAGCACTTTCTGACTTCATCTCATGTCTTTCACAACTTGTAGGATGGCTTTTCATCTACTACGCCATACTGCTTTTTTAGATTTTACATATCTTTTGAAAAACTCCAGTGGTGATTTATGAAATAATTTGTAATTATTTTCTAATATGACTAAACATCATTGAATTTCAAGTATGAAACAATGAAGTAGTTTATTTGTTTATTATATAGGGCAAACATTGTTCTGTCATACATATTTAGTGGTATGCACTAAGATTTATTATTTGCAATATTAAGTTGTAGCAACTTATCAAGTGGGAAATCAGTGCAAGCCTAACACTCAGGATTTCTTCATGTTTTCGTGTTTAAGCCATGAAATAGGATTCCTTAGACCTTTTCTATTACCAGAATCATGCATTTCTGTTATGGAGTATATCTGCCTATTTGAAGGATTTACAATGTATTACATGAAGTGTCACTAGTATTAAAGCAAAATCAGGAGTTATGCATTCAATAAGTTCATATAATTTTTCTTTTGAAACACCTTGGTATTGGGTCTTACACTTACCTTTAGTATTCATTTTTTTCATTCCTTTACTTCTAGTAATATTATTCCTGAAAGATAATAGTCATCTTCCTCACTAGGTTTAGTTTCTCAAGAACATTTGTATTGCTTTTATAGGCCTGGTACTTTTGTGATACTAAGAATGGTTTTACATTGCTAAGTGGTTCTAGAGAGACCTTCTTCTCATAATCATTACCTATTACTGACAAATTAGGTCTTCTGACCTGCACTCTCAGAATGCTAGCATGCTCTGAGAAAAATAAACAACCAAGCAAAAACTGTTACTTCACTTGGCCAAAAACAAATACCTACAGAAAATTTGGGCTCTACAGGCAGGGCATTTTCCTTTCCTATGATTATATTATTAAAGAATGGTAGCTGTATTAGACTATTTGACTTTACCTTATAAATTAGTATTTAAGAACTGGAATAAAATGGGGAGAAAATGGATTGTTCTGAAGGCATATTTTCTAATCTGAAACCATGGATTGATTTCTCTTGATTCATTTTGTCTCTCTTGTCATTTGTGCTATTCTTTTAAATCTTTGGGTCTGGTCAGAACAAATTCTGACTTTCTCACAGTATTGGAGAACACCCAGGAATATGTTCTTCACACCTAGGTAAAAGCTTTGTCAACCAATACATAGCAGAATAGATTTCAGGATTTGGTACTTCTGTAGCAGCATTCATCCAAAAGTTTCATAAGACTTATCAAACTGTATCAGAAGGGCAAGATTCATGACCTCCAGGATGACCATGAACATGAATGTATAGTTTGGAATACCAAAGTATGAAAAACTCTCTAGGCAGAAGACAGAGGAATTATAACATTTATTTAGACTCCAGAGGATAAAATCCCAAGACCAATAACTCCAAATTGATATAGCAGTAATTATATTCCAAAATCCGGTAAGTTCACCTCAATGTAGTAACAAGGAAATTATAACACAGAATTATAGCAAGAAATCAAGTCATTGTCCTTCCTCCCTTCCTCCCTGATAGGGCATTCCCATAAACAATCACTCACAAATCCTAATTGTCCGCTTGCATTTGTTCTCTCACCCCTCATTTCTCTGGTCTCTGAAGCTCCCTGTTTTCCACTCTCTGCTCAGACCTCTCTTCTGCAGCTCTATCAACTCCTTTTCCTTGGGCTCAATTCTGAATTCTGGTTTCTCTTATGACTTCTGAATTCTGTTCTCAATAGCTACTTTCTGGGGCATATATCTTCTTTTTAGGGCCCAAGGGCTTTATGACCAATCAGCAAAAGAGTGTGGGCCCAAGGCTTAGTCTGTAGTAAGTAAAGAGATTAGGCCTGCCTACAAACAAACCTCTAACTAAGCTTCCCTTAATTGGCCCCATTTGAGGTCTATTCAGTGAGTGGGAAAGGTCTTTAATCCTTGATTGGCATCACAAAGGTATGGGCCTGCCTCTAATCAAGCCTCCCTTTGTTGGAGGCCTATTGAATGGGCTGGAAAGAGCTTTCTCTTACAGATTGGCCTCACACAAATTTAGCCTCTTTATTCCTCAGGATATCCTTCTGAAGGTAGTATTATAGTACTGTAGTATTGTAATAATACTCACCAGTAATTGCTACCAGTGGCGAAAATATAGCAGTATTTTTGTTGTTTCTCAGAATGTAATTTCCAATTAAGGGAGATAAATAAACATTCTTTATATAATATTGCTTCAAACAGTGAATAATGTGCTTAATAAGAGAGATAGGAAATGATTATATGCTAACGAAGACTGGACAATGTCTCATTCTTATGGGTAATGTGATTTTTTTTCAATATCCAATGAATATGATTAATCCATTGTCAGCCTTCCTTCAACAAAAAGAAGTTATTAAAGATGGATGACATTTTTTGCATTTATTAAGCACTGAGGTCTTAAAGAATTTTAGTTAAGCTCAAATATGATAGATTGTAAACTTTATCACTGTTTATTGTAGAAAATATTTTGGTATTGGAGACATCTTGGTCTCTGTGAAAGGAAGTCTAGATCTTAAATTACTAGAAGAGAATACTTTATTTGATCATTGATTGCACAAGTTTGTTGTACAGCACGGGATTGTGATACTGTATACAGAACACTGATACTGAAAAAAAAAAACCCTCCGGAGAAGGATGGGAGTCTTTTGTAAATTGTCTATGCTGCTAATATGTCCTCTGGATGCACTTAAATGATATGGTGGATAGATGATGTGCTTGGAGTAAGGAAGATATACGTTGAAACAGCCTTAGATACTCATTAGCTTTGTGACCTCAAGAAAATCACTTTACTTCTCTTATAGCATATGCACAGCAGCTTTCCAGCCTTAAAGCACCACATAAATGAGAATTATTTTTATTTTACTCAGAACTTGCCAGTTAACTTCATTTTCCATCAGGTACTTTGCTTGCTATTGACCCTGGGATCATTATAAATGTGTTCTGAGGAACTCCTGATGCCCCTCATTTCTCCGCAGTCAATTTTCCCTTTTAATGTATGTTTGTGTTTTGTCTTCCACGTTAGATTGTAAGCTTCCTGAAGGCAGGGACTATTTTTTTCTTATTTCTATCCATAACTCCTAGCACAATTCATGGTATAGAGTAAAAATTAATAAATATTTATTGACTACAGTAGTCTTCCAAGGTTTCATGTATTTTGTTTACTTTTAAGGAACTCTTGCATAGAAAGACAACATAAGCATTAGTGTTCATAATAATAACAATAATAGATAAGTACTACAGCATTTTTGATTTCATCTATGTAGGGATCTCCCAGTGTGGGATTCTTCAACAGAAATGCATAACTCCAGGTAGTTACATGAGGCACTTAGTGGTTAAGTGCTTAATCAGCGGCCACATAGCTTTTGTCTGACGAATTTGAACCCAGAATTTCCCAACTACAAGTTTAATATTCTGTCTACTATCTGAGTTCAGTAGCAATTCTTTGCATAATATAAGGTCAGACTTAGAGTTCAGAAAATGTACAGTTTTGACTATGTACTGACTGCATGCCATTGAAATATCCCCTAAACTCTCAACTAATCAGGTACATCTCTAATATTAGAAGTTAAAGAATAATCGATAATGGGTAAAAATAAGAGAGATTTCCAAACCAATGAAATCACATCTGTATCTAATAAGTTATTATGATATTTGTCATCACATGTTATCTGATATGTGTATATGTGTATATCTGTGTACATAAATATGTGTATATATGCACATAATTTTGCATTTTGCAAAGTATTTTATCTACACTGCTCCCTTTGATTTTTTTTTTTTTTTTTGCAGGGGGGAAGGCAGGGCAATTGGAGTTAATCAACTTGCTGAAGGTGACACAGCTAGTAAGTGTGTCAAGTGTCTGAGGCCAGATTTGAACTTAGGTCCTCCTGACTCCAGGGCCCATGCTCTACTGACTTCTCCACCTAGCTGCCCCTGCTCCACTTAATCTTAATAAAATATAAAGGTGAAATATATACTAGTCCTCATTACCTCATCCCTGGACTATTGTAATAACATTCTGGTTGGTATTCTTCTTTCAAGTCTCTTTCTATACTTCATCTCACTCTCCACTTATCTATCAAAGTAATCTTACTAAAATATAGGAATGAAAACATAGCTCCTCTACCTCCCTCAATAAATTATACCCTTTCTCTTCTGCCTCAAGAATCAAACATGCTATTTTCTGTTTGGCACTAAAAGTCTTTCAAATCTGATCTCTTCCTAGCTATGTGATCTTCCTATATTTTAATCCCTTTCACAAACTCTACCCAACTCACTGCCTTTCCACTTGATGTCTCTCCATGATCGTAATCCTCCCCACCTACACCCTATGGTTTCCCTTGGATTTTGTCAAGACTCACTTCAGATCCAACCTTCTATAAGAAGCACTCATTGTTCTTACTCCTTCAGTCCTCCTTGAGATGAACTTCTATTTATGATGCAAATAGTTCATATGTATATCTTCAAATTTTGTTTACACTATTAGACTATAAGCTTTATGAAGGGAGGGACTATACTTTGGTCTTTCTTTATATTCCCAAACTTAGCTCAGTTCCTGGTACATGTTAGCCCTGAATAAATGCTTATTGACTGACATGAATTGATTGACATCTAAAACATGAGTTATCTTTAATTTTTACCCCATAGCCAGTTGGCAAAAATAGTACAATTTTCTGCAATATAATTGTGCTCTTTTGGGATCAAAGAAACACTTTGTCATTTTGCTCAAGATGTAAAAACATTCATTTTCTGTATTTAATTGGTTCCTTTCCATGTTAAGGGTTCATTACCATATTTTACAGGTATAAGAATTAATGTTTAACATTTGTTTTATACCAGATGTATTCATCTTTAATTTTATTTGTGCAAGATGCAGAAAGGGATGTGATTCAGGTAAGCAATAAAGGCTCTAGGCAAAATAAATTACTAATGAAATAAGCTACAGCTGATGCCTTGGATTTTAGTTGTTTTCACTAAAAAAAAAACAATGACTTTAAAAATCATGAGGATGCTAAACTATGTGCTAAGCTGCTCTCATCAAATAAATCATCAATTATATTCCTTCAGGTAAATTATCAGGAAATAATGGACTTGTGCTCCTGTATGGAGCTCCAAAGACCTGCTCAAGATTTTCCAAAGCTGTAAGTCTAAAGAAGACTTTTAACATGCTTCTTCATTAAATACTTTTACATAGATAAAGTATAAAGGAGATTCAATTTACATAAGGCTAGAAAGCCCCTTTGATTATCTAATCTAACATTTAAAATTTTCTGCAATAGACATATGGATCTTCTACAGGAAAAATGTCAGAAGTAGAATGGATATAAATAATTCCTATGAAATGTTTCTGTGCATTCTGCCCCAAGCAGGATCTTGTTGATTTAGATATACAGAATGGCTGAGAGTTGTTTGAATAGATTGAGGGCAATACCCAGTCCTTCTGATATTTTTGATAGATAAGCAAATGTGATTCTGAAAGAGTTTTGCAGCTCAAATAGAAATGAGACAACCTACCTGACCTTTAATTTTAAAGAAATAAACAATCAGCATCTTTGATCCCGGGGTGTACATAAAAATTGTGTGTGTGTGTGTGTGTGTGTGTGTGTGTGTGTGTGTGTGTGTTTGTATACAGATGAGAATAAAAACTAATTTGAAAGAGAAAGAAGGCCTCTAAGTTTTTGTGAGGTGAAATCACCTTGAAATGAATATATTTTTTACCTTTTTATTTCCCAACATCACTTTAAATATTTTGAAGAAATTGAGAAAAAAGGAATGAACTTGATAAATTAAGTAATATTATGTCAGTATTATTTCAAGTCAGTGTATTGTCAAAAAAATCCACCTTTATTATATGTTTCATTCTCAACTTCTTCATTATGATAATTGATCAAATGACCTATCAACAAACATAGATTCACTGTCTACTGTGAAACAGGTATTTTCCTTGGTGTTGGGGATACAAATAAAAAGCAGTTAACGCCCTACTTTCAAGGGATTTATAACAACATTTCACTTCCATTTTAAGTAGGGGGTTATAAAAAAGTATTTTCATTAACCTTCTCTTGGCTAAACGTGCACGCTCTCGCGCACACACACACACACACACACACACACACACTGATTTCCTTTTCAACAAAAAGCTAATATTTGTCCCTTACTTTCTATAACTGTAGAATAGATGTTCATGTCCAGATCTTGCTTAGTTTCCAGAAGAACCATTGTGATTCTTGCTTTGGAAACTCCTCACTTTAAATCCTTTCTTTCTCATTGCTGCACTACAATCCTTAATGGATCAGGGAGTCTGTGAACTTGGATGGGGAAAATTATATCTTTATTTTTTAATAAATGTATCAGGGAGTCTGTGAACTTGGATGGGTAAATCATATCTTTATTTTTTAATAACCTTTAACAGAAATTTGGTACTTCCTTAAGTTATAGATAAACATAATGAACATTATTTTGAGCCCAAAGGTTTTACCAGACTATCAAAAAGGTGTATGACACACAAAGATATTACAAACCCTTGCTTTGTAAGAGGACTTGTTTTGACTTTAATTCAATTGACCCAGCCTTCAATCAGAGGTATTATGTGAACTTTATTAATCAATAAAGACTCAAAGCCAACAAACTAAAATTCTGTCCTCTAAAGGAGCTTATTGTTTCCCAAAAAGAAATAATATGTCAAAGTACAGAAATGTAACCTCGGGGGAGTGTGAGAATGAATACACATATCAGGAAAGGTGTTGCCTGGGTTATAGCTGTGAGACAAATATTCAAAGAATGTTGATATTCCAAGAAGTTTAGGTAAAGCCTTTCTGTCATGGAAGACAGGCATTGATTGACTAACACATTTTGTTTTGATACAGGGATCACATAGGAATACGCAAATCCCTCTCACCACCACCATGTAATGTGACCTTTGTGGGGGATTGGATCAACTCATAGAGTGTGACTGACAGAACATATAACTTTCTATTGTTTTCCTATTTCTTAACTGAAAGTGTTTTAACATCATTCATCTGGAACCTTGGTTGGCCAATGTATTTAATCAGAAATGTGTTGTCTTCTTGGGGAAGCTAGTTAGCCCCGTGGATAGAGCACAGGGCATAGAACCAGGAAGGTCTGATTTCATCCCTGGGCAAGTCACTTAACCCTGTTTTTGTCAGTTTCCTCATCTGTAAAATGAGCTGGAGAAGGAAATGACAAACCACTCCAGTATCTTTGCCATGAAACCCTCACATGCAATCATGAAAAATAAACATGACTGAACAAGAGCAAGTTGTTCAGGATAACAGTAGTTATCTTTCAGTATTGTCTTCCTTCCTTCCTTCCTTCCTTCCTTCCTTCCTTCCTTCCTTCCTTCCTTCCTTCCTTCCTTCTTTTCTTCCTTCCTTCCTTCCTTCCTTCCTTCCTTCCTTCCTTCCTTCCTTCTCTCCTTCCCTCCTTCCCTCTTCTCTCTTCTCTTCTCTTCTCTTCTCTTCTCTTCTCTTCTCTTCTCTTCTCTTCTCTTCTCTTCTCTTCTCTTCTCTTCTCTTCTCTTCTCTTCTCTCTCTCTCTCTCTCTCTCTCTCTCTCTCTCTCTCTCTCTATCTCTCTCTCTCTCTCTCTCACATCCATGTGCATTTGTATCCTTTACATTCTCTCAGTGACATTTCAATATTCCAGAATTACAGATGACTATAGACTTAGGAGAATTAATGAGATTTTCAAAATAAATAAATAAAGCACTTTATAAATCTTAAAATTGCACATAAAGCCTAGCTATAATATAAATGTTAGGTATAAAATAAATTCTATTATCATTGGATGTTCTTACCCCAACTCCCATTCTCATTGATAAATAGGTCCCAGAAGAAGACTAATTATAGTTTCTGTGGTCCTTATCCCACTCTCACTGTTAAGATGGATAGCAGGATGGCAGACAAGCTATATATTCCTTTTAGGAATGTAAGATTACTGGTAGGGATGCATTTTTTTTTAAAGAACATATCAGTTCAGGTCCAGTTCCACAATATTTTTCCTACAAATTAACCACTAGCTATTGTTAGTATCTTTCTCCTATCAAGTCAATTTCTTTTAACTTTTTTTTTAATTTGGTAAGTATCATTTTCTTCTTTTTCTACTTCTCTCTCCCACTGAAAAGAATAAAGCAAAACTTTGTGACAACTATGCATAGTCAGTTTATAAATGTCCCATATTGGCCATGTCAAACAATGTGTCTCTTGTTTTACATATTTAATCAATGACCTTTCTGTCAGGAGATAGGAAGCATTCTTCATTATGGGTCCTCTAGCATCATGGTTGGTCATTGCATTGATCAGATTTCTTAAGTATTTCAAAGCTGTTTGTCTTTACAATGATGTTATGTCATAAATTTGTCTCACTTGATAAATGCTTATTAATTAGTCAATTGATATAATTATTAAGAATCTAGAATTATCATCTTCAAATGTCTAACTGACAAAAAGGCTAATGCTGATAGATGAAGAGGAAAAGATATTAAACTATTTTTAAAAGAAGGGTTATATTAGAATATGTTTTATCCTCTTCAAATCTGAATGCCTGAAATATCACTTTATAATAGTATAGAATTTAATATTTACATGTATTATTATAAACATAATTCAGGCATTATTCCAAGAGTAGAAAATGTTTCAATATGGATCTCGCTAAAAATAAGTTTGTATTTCATCATAAATTCATATTCCAGTCATTGTTCAGGTAGTATAGAGCATGTTTCAATAAAATTATTATTTAATGGTATTAATTATCATAACTTTCTATCTCTTCCTCCATGTTCAGTGGTAATTATATATCAGTAAGGCAAGATTCATGACCTCAAGGATGACCATGAACATTCTCCTATGGTTTGGAATCCCAAAGTATGAAAAACTCTCTAGGTAGAAGGCAGAGGATGTATAACATTCATTTAGACACCAGAGGATCAAATCTCAAGACCAATAACTCCAATTTGATATAGCAGTAATTATATTCCAAAAAACCAGTAAGCTCACCTCAATGTAGCAACAAGGAAATTATAACACAGTATTATAGCAAGGAACTAAATCATCTGTAACCTCCCTCCCTACTGGGGCCTCCTGTAAACACTCATGACTCTTAACTCTCTGCTTGCCTGCTTTCTATCCCCACTTAGTTTTCTGGTATCTGAAGCTCCCTGGTTTCCACTGAACTCTCTGCTCTGCACTCTTTCTGCAGCTCTGTCATCTCACAGTTCTTAATTCTTCTCCTTGGGTTAGATTCTGAATTCTCACTTCTGACTTCTGAATTCTCAGTTCTCAATGGCTACCTTCCGGGTGCATATCCTCTTTTTAGAGACCAAGGACTTCATGCTCAGTCAGCAAAAGCATGTGAGCCTAAGGCTTAGTGCCTACTAAGTAAAGGCCTGCCTACAAATAAACTTCAATCAAGCTGTCCATAATTGGCCCCACCTAAGGTCTACTGAATGAGTGGAAAAGGTCTTTAATCCCTGATTGGCATCACAAAGGTATGGGCCTGCTTCTAACCAAGCCTCCCTTTGTTGGCCCCACCTGAGGTCTACTGAGTGGGTGGGAAAGGTCTTTAATAACTGATTGGAATCACAAATTATCAGCCACACATAAATTTTTATATCTATAGAAACAAATTATTGTGTTAGTAGGACATTTCAAGAAAATAACTCAAGAAAATTAGTAACGATATAATAATCAACTATACATAAACAGGCATTGATTTTCTGCCTACTATCTTCCAGGCACCTGCTAAGTATTAAAGATATAAAGTTAAACTACCCACAAAAATTTATAGGGAGAGGTAGTACATGCTAGGGGAAAGGGAACATATACTAATTCCATTGCCATTCATATAAAGCATATTGCGTCTGGCTTAGAAGATAGTATCTAAAATCAAACATCTGCAATGTATAGGTTGAACTCCATTCCAAAAGACTAAGAAGTTTTGTAATGAAATTTTATTATACTGCCTATTTTCTTAAAAGAACTGGGTTATTGAATCTGAAACACTGTCTCTTCTTCTCCTCCCTCCCTTCTCTCATCCTTCCTCTTCTCCATCTCCTCCTCTTTTCTTCTCCTCCTCCTCCTCCTCCTCCTCCTCCTCCTCCTCCTCCTCCT
>CM053622.1:111712874-111751025 GCA_028646595.1 Phalanger gymnotis
CCTACTGAATTAGATTGAATCTGAGCACCTTCATGGAGGCAAGATGGAGATTATATACACAAAGATTGTGGGAGGGATTGAGGGGTGGTCTGAGGTGACTAGAGGAGGGGTTTAGGGAGGGACTTGAGGAGGAGTCTAAGGAAGAGCTTGATGGGACTGAGATGAGGTCAGACTCCAGGGTGGGAAATAGCTGAAGGCTACATGGAGACATACAGACAATAGAGGGTTGGGGTAACAGAGCTAGGGTATAGATATTTTGATCAGGATTAAGGGTGGGAAACAGCTGGACAATAGAGGGCTAGGCAAGGTAGGCAAGCCAGATCAAGTGGGAAGATTCAAGGAGAGTTCAAGGGTTCAAGGGGTTCCCAGAGACTGTGCCCTCATCACAGTGACCTGATATTCACCAGGATGACTGGAGATGGCCCAGGACACATTGGGAGACCCTGGGCCTTTCAGTTTAAGGTCTTTTCAAGGTCTCACTTTGAGTGAGATAAAGCCCATTCAGTGAATAGGCCTCTTTAAGAAGTTGATCAAGGGATAGCTCCTTTAGTCAAAACTCTGGCCAAAAGAGAAACAGTTACTATTTAGTATTTACAAATACTGTGCTAGGAGGTCAGGAAGCTATTGTAAAATCTATGAGCTTCAGAGTGAACTGGGTTTAAGTGTTGGTTTTTGAGAAAGAAATCCAGCCAGTAAACCCAAAGTTAGTGAGACATCCTCAAGCTATTGAAATGTACCTTCCTTTGGGCAGGGGAGGGAGAGGAAGAGGGAGGAGAGCAATAGGGAGAGGGACAGTGACAGAGATAGGGAGAGGGAGTGGCTACTCACAGGCTGTGCTTGTCCTTCATTCTCAAAAAGGACCATGACTTCAGGGAAATGATAACATGACTTGCAGTTGATAGTGGAATGAATAAATGAACGAAAAGATATTTATTAAACACTTACTATGTGCTAAGATCTGGTGATACAATGCAACAGGAAAGGCTGTCCCTGACCTCAAATGCCTTACATTCTAATAGGGCAAATAAGGGAACAGTATGTGCTATGAGTGTGGTTTGGAAGTATTCCTGGCTTGGAAGTGTTCAGGAAATGGTCTTGTAAGCCTTGGGATTTCTAAGATAAAGTTAAAGTTTACCTTCCTGAGACTAAGTTCTTAAGGGCAGGAGTCCAATTTCTGGTGAGAGGAGTCCTATAAAAAGGCTTGCGCCCATGCTCTGCCATTTCCTAAATGTGTTTGGTGATTCATTTTTTGTATGTCTGCACTTGCTCTGTTATCTGTAAACAAGAATTAGGGGTAAATTGATTTTAAATTATTTTACAGGTCTAATTTTAAATGATCATATACATATCAAATATTTGATTTCAGTGAGTACGATGAAAAGCTAACCGATTTTGTGAATGTGCTAAATTTAAGAGAATATATAGTTGGGGAAAATTTTTTAAAAATAGATATTTAAGCACAATCTAGTTCTTAGCTCAGCTGAAATTACCACTGTTTCAGTAGAGGTTAATTGTTATTTAGCTCAGTTACATCTTGTGTTTTTTTTTTCTTTCACTCATATCAAGAGCTTCCCAGGTTTGAAAAATAGCATTCTACAAGTCCACGAACTATAGAAAAGGCAGTATTATATAGTGAATAGGGCACTGAAACTGCCATAAACAAGACCCAATTTCTACTGTAACATGGCCAGTAATTTTCAGAGGAAGGAACTCATGTTAAAAATAAAATATATGAAAGACATAATATGAATCAAGGGTATGACACTAGAGAATATGTAAATGAAAGGCTTTATTCTTTCTTTCTCTGTCCATTTGCTATTCTCTAATTAAATGATGGAGTTATCCAAGTTTAAATGTAGAATGCTCTCAGAGGCAACGGTAAAAACTATAGGTTTATGTGATTCAACTGATGTCCAATGCTTTTGGGCAGGTTTTTGCTTACTGATTGGCAACTGGTCTCTTCAATGAGAGGTTACAGTACATAAGGACTAGCACTCTAAAAGCTAATTATTTGTCAATATTTCTAAGTGTGCTTCCATTAACATCATTTTGGCACAAAAATTTCATAACTTCTTTATGTCTTTCGTCACTCCTCACCTTTTCTTAAAAGGGAAGAAATTGGTATCTTTTCCTAACTCCTTTATGGTACTTTTCTTATCCGATGAAGGAAAATAAGGGCAATTGTTGGAAATGTGGGTTGTCTTCTTTTCCCCCGAGCATCTTCCTAACTATGATCCCCCTCTTAATGTTACTTTTTTCATAATCTATTTGAGATACTTTCCCCTAGGAAATAGTAAAATTAATTGCTAACCTTTGCTTCTCTTAAAACAGAACAATACTGAAAAGGATTTTTGTCCTGAAATGTTGTCTTCTATTTTTCATAGTATATTAAAAAATTTAAATGCATTTTTAACAATTAAATAGTATGATTTTCCTCATAGCCCACATATTTAGTCAAAATTTTAAAAAATATCATTGCATTTTGAATGTTCTAATAAATAAAAGAAACGTGTTATAAATTGTAGAATAGTTTATTCATTCCATAGTCATCCCAAGGAAAACACACATACATACATATATGCATGTATGCATGATTGCAAGCATTCACGTAAGATAAACAAGTTCATAATGTGCACAGGCATATTTTAATGTGTTTAATATGTCACATGTATCAAATATGTTTTGCAACTATATACTATATTATGCATGTCTTTATTAAGACAGGGACAGAGATTAGACTTGAAATTTACTTCATATTGGGTGCTCACAGATGAAGAAATGCCCTCTACCAATGAAGGTCATCATCTTCTCTCATTTTTCTCCATCTATTTTCCCCATTTTGTATGAGTTAGTGGGAGTTTAGCTGAAATACTGACAAGAAATGTCAAATTCAGAGAGGACATCTAGATACCATGCTTCTGCTGAATGTCAAAAAGAAGAGACCTCAAAAGGAACAATGTTGGCAGTATTTTTTCCAGACCTGGCTGTTGAGTATAATCATCTTGTTCTATAGTGTTTGAGCTGAGGGTTAAAGCAATCTGGAGTCTCTATTGATCATCCAGTTACTGATGGGGAAATCTCTAAAAATCTTGGGTTTTAGTTCCCACTGAATCTTGAGCTTCATGGCTGTATTCATGGGTCCCAGGTGCAGACTTCCTGTGGTATTTCTACCTCTGCTTTTGGTCTGGGGTTCTGGTAGAAGTAATTGATATTTTAGAAACTTAATTACATACGATATGTTTATAGTGGAAAGGCTACTGTTTACAGAGGGAAATTGTGCATCACCCAGAAATCCTGGTTATGGAGCAAGCCTATATTTGATAGCAGAATTTCCAGGGTACTGTTTTATTATGCATTGTTTTCCCATTATCGTATATATTTTTTATCATTGCCATAATTAGTAGAAGTAGTTCTAGGCTGCCAGAAAAAAGTACAACTGCACTCAACATATTTGTATGCTTCCTTGTGTAGTTGAATCTATGAGGGCAGGATCACATGACTAACACTAAGTGAAATACAATAAAATCAAGACAGAAGATGAAGCTTTCAGCAGGGGGTGGGAACTGAGAGTGAAGATCTGATTGTGGTGATCAACAAATCTATATACTACTTGACAGCAAGTCAGTATTGCCCATCAAGAAGAGCAGAAATGAGAGATAAATGGTTGCAGTGTCCCAGACAGAGCTTGGCAATTAACCCTTTTAACCTTTCCTGTATAACCACGCTGCTAGAGTGAGCATGGACCAGGACTGGGAAATTTCTTAGTAAACGGGGGCATATAAGTGCTTCTCAAGGTCATTTGGTGGTTAAATTGATCTTGAGCAGACGTTCTCTTCTGACTGAGGGAAGGGAGGAATAGGTCAGCTATTTATGAATTATAACCACGGGATAAACAAAGCTGGGAGAGGCATCATTGATTTCTATTTCTTCTAAGAATGATTATCTACTTTTGCTATTTAAAAAAAATCCAATTGTTTATATACATCTTTATGTGAAAAGTGTTTTGTAATTCTGTTCATATAATCCCCGAGTTTGTCTGGGCAAGTAGATTCCCAAGTATTTTATATTGTTTATGGCTATTTATAATTGAATTTTTCTTTCTATCACTCACTGTTTGGTTTTGTTGTTAGTATATATATATATATATATATGCATATATATATATATGTGTGTGTGTGTGTGTGTGTGTATGTGTATATATATATGTGTGTGTGTGTGTGTGTGTGTGTGTGTGTATATATATATATATGTATATATGTATGTATGTATGTATTATATATATGGTGATGATTTGGGGGGGTTATTTTATATCCTATAAATTTGCATCTGTTAATTATTTCAACTAGTGTTTTTAATTGATTCTATAGGGTTCTCTAAGTATACCATTACATCACAGGCAAAGGATGATAGCTTTGTTTTCTCACTGCCTATTTTTTTTTTCATTTAATTTATTTTTCTTGTCTTATTGCTATGTCTGGAATTTTTAGTACACTAGTAAGTGATAGTGGTGATAATGAGCATCCTCATTTCACTCTTGATATTATTGGAAAAGCTTCAAGTTTATACCCATTAGAGATGATTGCTCTTTATTTTAGATAAATAGTATTTGTCATTTTAAGAAATGTCCTATTGATTCTAGGGTTTTTATTAGAAACAGCTATATTTTGTCAAAGAATTTTCCTGAATCTATTGATATAATCAGATGATTTTTGTTGTTATTATTGATATAGTCAATTATGCTTATAGTTGTACTAAGATCGAACCAGCCAGGCATTCCTGGCATAAGTCCTACCTACTTTTAGAGCATGATGTTTATGCTATATTGCTGTAATCTGCCTGCTCATATTTTATTAACATTTTTGCATCAATATTCTTTAAGTAATTGTTCTATAATTTTCTTTCTCTGTTTTTGCTCTTCCTGTTTTAGGTATCAAAACCAGTTTGTTGTTATTGTTGACACATCTTCCAGTCATGTTCAACTATTGATGATGACCTATTTGGCTTGTTTTTTTTTTTTTTTTTTGGTAGAGATAGAGAAGTTATTGCCACTTTCTTCTCCATGTCATTTTAAGATGAGGAACAGAAGCAAACAGGGTTGAGTGACTTGCCCAGGGTCATACAGCTAGTAAACATCTGTGGTTGGACTTGAACTTAGGAAGAAAAGTCTTCCTGAATCTAGGCCTGGATACTTGTGTCATAAACGGAATTTGATAGTATTATTTCTTTACCGCTTTTGCCATCTCCAGTCATCCTGATCTATATCTTGCTCCTGGACCCATATGACTCTAGAGGAGAAAGTGAGGCTGGAGCTTTTACACAGCCTTCTCTCACTTAAATCCAATTCACTTGCAAATCATAGCATCATCTTCATGATTTCTTGTTCCTCTTTGAGAAGGAAGGACAAACAACAACAACTCTGTCAAACAGTTTATATAATATTGAGGTTAATTGTTCATTAAATGTTTAGTAGATTTCTCTTGGGAATCCATTTTGTCAAGTAATAAGCTGGGAAAATGAGCAGACAAAAGAAAAAAAAATTATGACCATAGAAAGTCAATATGGTGACAAGAAAGATCAAAATATAGACTCAGAAGAAGATTATGAAGTCAAAGCTCTTATATCCAAAGCCATCAACAAAAATATGAATTGATCACAGGTCATGGAAGAGCTCAAAAAATATTTGAAAATCAAGTAAGAGAGGTAGAGGAAAAATTGGGAAGAGAAAGGAGAGTAATGCAATAAAATCATGAAAAATAAGTCAACAGCTTGGTAAAAGAGATACAAAAAATACTAAAGGAAATAAAACCTTAAAAACAGAATAGGCCAAATGATAAAAGAGGTTCAAAAATCAGTGAGGAGAAGAATGCCTTGAAAAGCAGAATTGACCAAATGGAACAAAATTCACTGAAAAAAACACTTCTTAAAAAGTGGAATTGGCCAAATGGAAAAGGAAGAACGAAAGCTCACTTAAGAAAATAATTCCTTAAAAATTAGAATTTAGCAAATGGAAGGTATAAGAAATCAAGAAGTAATAAAATAAAACCAAAAGAATGAAAAAAATAGAAGACAATGTGAAGTATCTCATTGGAAAAACAACTGTCATGGAAAATAGATCCAGGAGAGAGAATTTAAAAATTACTGAACTACCTGAAAGCCATGATCAAAAAAGGAGCCAAGACATCATCTTTCAAGAAATTTCCAAGGAAAACTGCCCTGATATTCTAGAACCAGAGGGGAAAATAGAAATTGAAAGAATCCACCAATCACCTCCTGGAAGAGATCCCAAAATGAAAACTGTCAGGAATATTACTGCCAAATTTGAGAGTTTCACAGATAAAGAGAAAATGCTGCAAGCAGCCAAAAAGAAAAAAAAAATCAAGTATGGGGGAGCTATAGTCAGGATAATACAAGATTTAGAATATTGCATAATAAAGAATCAGAGGGCTTAGGATATGAAATTCCAGAGGGCAAAGGAGCTAGGATTACAACCAAGAATCTTCTACACAGCAAAATTTAGTATAATCTATTAGGGGAAAAATGGATATTCAATGAACTAGGGGATTGTCAAGTATTTTTGATGCAAAGAACAAAGCCAAATAGAAAATTTGACTTTCAAATGCAAGACTCAAGAGAAGCACAAAAAAGTAAACAGGAAAGGGAAATCATAAGGGACTTGATAAGGTTAAACAATTTACATTCCTACATTGGAAGATGATACTTGTAGCTCCTGAGAACTTTCTCATTAGGTGTAAATTGAGTATGAAGGGATGATATCTAAAAAATAAAATTAAAGAATGAGAAAGAGGAATGCACTGGGAGAAAGGGAAAGGGAGAGGTAGAATGGAGTAAATTATCTCACATAAAAGAGGCAAGAAAAAAATTTACAATGGAGGGAAAGATGGGGGAGGTGAGGAAGAGTGAGTGGACCTTCTCATCAGAACTGGCTCAAAGATTGAATTACATAAACATTTATTTGGGTATAGAAATCTCTTTCACAATATAAGAAAGGAGCATGAGAAGGGAATATGAGAAGGGCGGTCATAGAAGAGAGTGCAGATTGAGGGAGGGATTGTCACAAGCAAAACATTTTTGAGGATGGACAGGGTGAAAAGAAAGAGAGATAAGAATAAATAGGGGAGGGGGAGCTAGGTGCCACAGTGAGTAGAGCACCAACCCTGGAGTCGGGAGGACCTGGGTTCAAATCCGGCCTCAGAGACTTGACACATGTACTAGCTGTGTGACCTTGGGCAAGTCATTTAACCCCAATTGCCCCACCAAATAAAAAAGCAAAAATAAATAAATAGGGGGATAGTATGAAGAGAACTACAGTAAGCAATAATAACTGTGAAAAAAATTTGAAGAAAGTTTCTCCAATAAAGATATCATCTCTCAAATTTAAAGACAACTGAGTCAAATTAAAGCCATTCCCCAATAGATAGCAGTTTTAATAATTGCTTGCTATTAGCTATAATTTTCATGTTTCACAGTTCAGAGTGGTTATAATAACGCCATTCAGAAATTTCCTCAAGCCCTAATCATTATATGCAATGTTGCTCTTATAATTGCTTATAAGATCATAGATTTAGATCTGGAATCAATCCCAGGATCACATACTCCCCCTCCCCAAACATTGTAATTGCATAAACTGACACCCAGAGAATAATTTGTTCAAGGTCCCACAGAAAGTAAGTGCATAACAAGAAGAGACAATGAGCATGTTTTCTTTTCTACATGATTAAATATTAATTTATGAGTATTCCTATGTATGTTTGAGATTTCTCTGTATATCTTCTCTGTGCATGTATGTGTTTATATGCATACATATGTATATACATGCATGTATGTGTGTATATATGTATATAAATACACATACATGCATATATATGTGTATGTGTATGTGTGTGCATGTATTCCTACAGGTTTTATATATTTAAGAGAAAAAACTAATAAAGTGCTCAAACTTCCTTCAATTAAAGAAATATTTTTAAAGGAAGTAAAGATTATTAAATTGAATGAATATACTAGGACACTTTTGAAAAATAGACTCATGAAAAATAAAAAGGTTATTCACCATCATCAGAGAATAAATGGTCAAGCATCTGATAAGTATTTATTAAGCATCTAATATGTGCTAAGGCATTTGATAATTGCTGGAGCTACATATATGAGCCAGTGAAAGAGAACCTGCCCTCAAAAATCATACATTATACTCGGGAGGAAAATAAATAAAAGGGGATTTAAAAGACTTGGTTTGGAAGGAAGGAGGAGATTTTGGAAACCACCATGAAGTCACATGAAGGCCTAATTTAGGACAGCATAAGGAAAAACCTGATCTGAACAAGTTCAAGTCCCAGAGGTGTATCCAGGTTCAGAATGGGAGGGAATGGGACTGCATAGATGAGACAGATGGAGTAGAGGCAGCATGATTTTTAAATGAGATTGTTGTAAGAAAACAATGAAATATCCATTTACCTAGATTTTTACTTTATGTGTAGAAACTTTTAATTATCAAAATTCTAAATTTTTAAATGATGACTTTTAAACAGCACAGTTTTAGCCAATACTCTTTTGCTTACCATGCCTCTCTTACTCACAAAAAATACAGTTGTTGTCCAATACTGTCATTTGTTAGGTCCATTGTTGACCTTTTGACTCTTGAAGTTTTCATCTGAGTCTAATGTCAGTGGAAATTGTAGGATTCATTGTTATTGCAATGAGTATATATTTATTAATGAAAATGTGCAATTTAAGGAATCCAGAGATTTCATAGCAAAACTGAATTTCACAGGGGTAAGTGACCTTAGTGGGCATCTAATAAAACCTGAAATATGAATTCCCTCAACAACAGTAACAATAATTATAGTTAACATTTATGAGCATTTTAAGTTTTGCAAAGTGATTAACAAATATTAGGCAATTTGGTCTTCACAATCACCCTGCGAAACAGGTGCCATTTCCCCCATTTTATACATAGAGAAACTGAGGCAGACAGAAGTTTAGTATTTCTGGGGTCACTATTAGTACCTGTCTGATACCAGATTGGAACTCCGGTCTTCTTGACTTCAGGTCCATCATTCTATTGCCATTGTTACCACCAACACTGCTGTTTACCTCATTTTATAGAGTTTACAAAGTGCTTAATATACACTGTCCTATCTGATCTTTCCAACAAACCTGTAAAAAGCAATGCATATATTATTTCCCTCATTTCATATATTGAAACTAGTGGCAAAAGTAGTATTTTAAATATTCCAGCAAGTAGACATGTGGTCTTCATTTGAGACACTCTCAAAAAAAGGAACCCATGACCACACAAGGAAGATTTTTCTTTTTTTGAACAAACAGTTCTCATAGGAAGCTTTCCTTTCATGTAATTTAAATTTGTCTCTTTGAATCTTCCAGCTATTGCGGCTAGTAGGGATCCCTGCTAATCAAGGAAAAGTAAAAAAAAATAAATAAATAAAAGTTGAATTCCTCTTAAAAATTAGGATTTTTATAAAGCTTGAATATAAATGTCATTCTGCAGAGAATATGGTAGAGTAGATAGAGTCAATATCATAGCCAAGAAAACTTTCATTCAAGTACCACACATACCGTCGATGACTGATAAAGTTACTTAAACATTCAGTGCTTTAAGCAACTCTTTAAGATTATAAACTACAAAGAAGCTACACAAGGAATTCCCTCATCTGGGAATTCTTTCTATTAATGAAAACACAGGTGCAGTTCTCATCCCTTTCTGCTTTTCCCTCACCCCTAAACTCTCCTGCCATCTATTCTCCAATCTACATATGTCCAGTTCCTTCAATTGACTTTATATTATATGGACTCGAGGTCTAGGACCGTACTTATTACCCTCTTCTTGATACTGTTGATCTTATTAAGTGTTTTTCCTTCAAAGTATAGCTCACAACTAAACATAATATTCTAGATATATTAATAGTCTAGATTTTCTAGAGGCAACTGGTGGCACAGTGGAGACAGTCATGGGTATGGAGTCAGGAAGACCTAAATTCAAATCCAGCCTTAGATACTTACTAGCTGTGTGATTCCTGATAAGTCACTTAGCCTCTCAATTTCTCTATTCTCCATTTACTCAAAATTGGGCGTAATAATAGCACTTATCTCCCAGGGTTGTCTTAGGGGATCAAAGGAAATGATATCTGTAAAGAACTTAGCACAGGGACTTGCACATAGAAGGAAATGTATAAATGCTTATTCCCTTCCTTACCCTTACATTTGAAAGAAGTAAAAAGCAACAGAAGTAAGCATGCACTGTGTTCTAAGCACTGTGTTTCAGCATTGGGGATAAAATTCAAATATGAGCAACTGCCTATCCTTAAGTATCTTATTTTCTAATGGGTGCATTAAAATATATAGGTCAATGACAACCAGGGAGGGCTATTTTGGTTTGGGAAGTCAGAGGAATAGTAAATATAGTCATAGGGAAGTTAATTGGCATGCTCTTTCTAATTACAAGAGCAATATTGTGTTGATTTTGGTTCCAGGGCTGGAATAGTGGGGCTTCAGCAAGCAGAAATTGGTGCAGCAGCTAGTCAGGTGGCAAGAACATGGCTGGCAAGAAAGGTGAAGGATGGCTGGCTGATGCCTGCTAGATAGAGATATAATATACTCAACAATTAGAATAGAACAGGGAAGGAGCACAAGAGTGTTACACCCTCCAGAGAGGCATATCTAGTCCATCAATGGATGCTATTTGCTGTCTAAGAGCTTATACTCTACTACATGAAATGGTGAAATGAAAAGAGGATTATACTTGGATTCAAGAGATACTACAGGGCACATCCCAACTTTCATTCTTGCTAGATGTGGTGAGAGCAAATCACTCTTTAAAGTTTAATATATGGTTTGCAAATCAACTTTCTAAGTAGAAGAGTAGTAAAGCTTGACTAGGAACCATTATTTTTGCTGGAATCATAAAAAAAAGTTTTTAGCACTTTAGTGGATTGCAAGATTAACATGACTTAATAGTTTCATATGGCAGTACACAAAATAACATAAATTTTGAATTGCAGTAAGAGGAGAGTGTTCACTCTGATACATGGTCGTCCCATTTTTTATCATCTCTACCATCATTCTTGCTGCTTATGACCTTTATACATATCATTGTCATCTTTGCACTAGTACTTTATCTTCTTTCTTTTCCTTTCCTTATTGCTTCTTCTAGATTTTCAGCTTTCATGTTCAATAATTTATTACTTACCTTTACTAGACACTAAACCACCATTTCCCTTATAGAAATTGAGCAGAACAATGACAATGGGTCACCATGTGTAAATTTCACATCTGAAGAAAGCCTTAGACTCATAGATTTTCAGCACGGGATGGAATCTTGAAGGTCTTCTTATCTAGTCTTTAGCTAACCATTTTCCATGGCCTTTGTTTAGGCTTTTCTTCTCCTCTGCCATAATTAAAAGAGATTTATTTTTTTTTATACCTGCATTTGTTTCTCTTCAAGATTTTAAAATCTGCCAGAAATCTTACCTTTGGACACCTGAAGGATCATTTTATGATTTTGCTATCAAATTTTTTTGGTTAAATAATGTTTATAGCAACAATTTCAGAATTAAAGGAGTCCCACATAATTAGTGAATTTTTTTGGTGGGGGGAGTCACTAATGCAGATTTGGAAACTTGAAGTCAATGTTGAATCTTTAAAAATGCAGGCTAGTTCATTAGTCTTTGTGCACCAAATCCCACCTACTAACCTTGTGTGATAGGCTTCCCCAGAAGATGAAATTAAAGAGACAGTAAACAATTTTTTCTTCAATAAAATATTTGCATGTGTGGACCAGTTGAGCAGATTTACCTTCCTGAGTACAATTTTGAAATTTAAAAGCATCTTATGACAACTTTGCACTTAACAATGTGCTGATTAGCTAGTTTTTATAATAATAGTCCTTTTGGTAGTGACAGCTTTATCTTGCCCTTTAATTTTAAAATTAATGAAGTAATCATTTATCGTCATCTCTTCCACTGTTATGCCCAATTACTTTAGTGCTGAATGGTAGTTTGCATTTTTGCTGCTCCATTAGTCCCACTGCTTGCTCTTTCTGGACTTCCCTGCTCAACTGAGAGATAATTAAATAGTGCCTTTTACCTTCTATATAACCTTGAAAGATGAATTTTCTTTTCTCATTACTTACACCTGATGGATAAATGAAAATTTCCTATAAGTTGTGGTTGCCCATTGCTATTTAGGAAATGTTAGTGAAAAGAGAAAATGTTAAATTCGTATTTCTCATCACAATGATACTCAGTCTCTGACTTTATTCAATGAAGAATTCTTACCCCACCTTATCATTAAGTAATTATCAGATAACTCTCTGTGATATAGAGAAATAATCTCTATAGCTCTAACTCACCTACCTACCTACATGTCTGTCTGTCTATATCCATATTTATCTACTAACCATTATGATAGGGAAAAGCAAAGCAGTATCATAAAGAGTCAGACTCAAAACCAGGAAGTGATAGGTTCAAGACCTGCTTCAGAAACATACTGGTTCTGTGACACTGGGCCAGATACTTAACCTCATGATGTTTAGGCCACTCCAAAAGATAATAAGTTTCAGAGAAGTTGGCCACAGGCATTGGTAAGAGTTCCTTATGCCAGGGAATACACACATCTAGTTCCTATCCCTGTGGCTGAGAGAAACTCTAAATTAATTATTGCTCATTTTTAGTAACTCACAAGCTAAACAATCTTTTTACCCTTTCTTATTATGTGGAGAAACAGCTTCGAAGTGTGTGGATTATTGCAATTTTCCAAATATGTCAAAGTTTATTTTTTCCCATAAGATTATATATGTAGAACTAAAAGGGATTTTAGAGGTCTAGTCTAACTCTTTTGTTGCAAATAAGGAAATTGATACCAAAGGTAAATAACTTGTCCAAGATCACACATCTAGATCTGAACCCAAAGTCTATGACTTTAAAATATCAGTCTTTACACTGTACCAAATTGACACTTAAGAACATAAGATTATGTATCACTATAAATTTTTAACATTTTTTTCATTTTTCAAGTCTTGTCTTGTGATTCCAGTAGTACATGAAATGCAAATCAGCCACTCATCGATAGTATATAGTATAAGAGAGTTGTCTAGGTCACTGACAGACTTGCCAATAGCCACAAAAACAATATGTATCAGGGGCAAGGCTGGAACTCACCTCGTTCTGAATAAAAGGCTAATTCTCTCTTCACTATGGAACAGTGCGTTTCACTAAATTTTTCTGCTTAAAGAAAAAAGAAGAAACAAACAAAAATCCTCAAAGAACTTTCTTCATAGTAGCTCACCACACTTTGAAAACAAAACCATGCTCATTAATCAAATGGGTTACACCCTGTAATGAATGGGGCCAGGACCAAAAAAATTTCTAATCAAAATTGAAGACAGCTTTTATAAAGTGCTTTTGCACTTGTTTTTAATATATTTTTAATGTTAGCAAATGCTGCTAAAATTGATGCCTTGTAGTCATGTTGCTGTTCCTGTGGAAACTGTAACTTTGAACTTTTTACTATACTTTTTTTTTGTACATCTGGGGCCAAAATAAAAGAGATTTATATAAGAATTGCAATTTGATTAACTGAAAATGTATTACATACCATGGAAGAGACATAGACAATGATGATGTAGATGAAAACTAACTGATTCTCTACCCTTTTGAAATATATAGTCTAATGGGAAGAAATACTGCTGTGCACAGCATATTTTATTATGGTGTACACTGAGGGAATTCTCTTTTTTAGGGGGCATAATGGAGAGGGCACTGAAATTGCAGTCAGAAGACTCAAGTCAGAAGTTCAATTCCTATCTCAAATATATACTCCCTGTGTGACCATGGGAACAACTCTTAACTTGTGCAGTATTACCACTCTCATTTTAAAACAGGAGGACGTAAAAGCTCCAAACTCCCAGGGTTGTTGTAAGGAACAAATGATATAATATTTTTAAAAGGGGATAACAGTAGCATTTAATTGCTAAGGTATTGTGAGGATCAAATTAGATACCAATTATAAAATGCATAGCATTGTGTCTGGCAAATAGTAAGCATTATATAAATTTTAGTTATTATTATTATTATCTTTGAAAAAATGGAAACACTTTACAAGTGCTATCATTGTGATTTTTAAAGTTAAACATTTACTGAATGTAAAATTATAAAAGATGTTATTGGTTTTTATCAAGCAAAGGAAAATAAAACTGAGCTAAAATTTTAATTAACTGTACTTTAAAATACAAACTTGAAAAATGAGGCACGTAATATGAAAAAAAAAACACAAACCATTATGATATTAGGCATATTTCATACACTTTCTACTATGCCTATGAAGGACAACAAAAATGTATATATAAAATAAGAATGAATATTATATGCATAAAAGAGAAGCCTAGGTAAAGTTATGTAAGAAATATGCTCATTTGAAGGAAGTAAAAGATCTCAACAGTCTCAGATGAACAGAAATTACATTTAATTCAAAGGAAGAAGCATACATTATTATGTGGAGGACTAAAGATAGCATGTAGAGTTTCCTTAACAGTTGGATACTTAGTCTGTCAGAAATGCAGGGTGCAAGAAGGCAAGGGGAATGAAATCAGTCAAGTTTATTTATGTTACCCTATAAGCAATGTGGAGCCACTGACTTCATAGCGTTTTATAGGAAAATTATTAGTTATATCAAGGACGAACTAGAGAGGGGGAAGACTGGAAGGAAGGACACCAACAAGAAACACAGAACAATAATCTAAGTGAGAGCTAATGAAAGAAACTATAGTTTCTTGGACAGAAACATATTTGTAAAGATATAAATATTGAAAAAAATACACTGAAATAGGATTTCACATTGAGAGCAAATAGACACTTTGTCAAGACATATGACCAACTCTACTAAGGAGAGAACACTAAGACTTCAGGTCTGACCTCAGATATCTATAAGTTGTGTGGCTCTGTACAAGTTTCTTAACCTCTCTCAGCTTCAGTTTTCTCAGTTGCAAAATGGGGATAATAATAGCATCTATTTCCCAAGTTGTTGTGAAAACAATGATAGTGTTCCAAAAGTCTTAGTGCAATTTTAAACTTTAATAGCCTAAAGCTACACTAAAATTTTTGGAACATCTTATATTTTAAACTGCTTTATAAATTTTAAAACACTATATAAATGATACCTAATAGTATGATTATTAAATAGGAGTCAAAGACTAAGTAACCTACAGAGTATGAATGTGGATCCTCCTCTGTCTTCTGGCATTTGAGTGTGCGATCTGTTTATGAACATCAAATATAGGTGGGAAATATGGCTTTATATTTAGACATGGATATGAAAAGTTCATCAACTGAAAAAAATATAAAATAAGAATGGTTAATAAGGACTTGAAAGTTGGTCGAAAAAGGAAGTCATATAAACTTTATTGAAGAGTGAAAAAAAATACAGAATTTATTGCCGAATAACTTTCGCCGGTTTTTGATAGATGAAAGAATGGGAGATGTGTCTTGGAACTGAAAGCACATTCTGACCTGATTCTCCAAAAAAGCAGAATATAGATCCCACAAGTTATAGATCAACTAATTAGATGTACTATACCAGCAAGATTTATGGATAGATTACTAAATAGATTTTTTTTTCTGTGTATGAAATCACAAATTAAATGGATAACAAGTAGGACCCAACAAAAATTCACTAAGTAGAAGTAATTCTGCATTTATCATCCAAGCAAACATGTGCAATGTGTTGTACTAATCATAGCAAGAAATACAAAGATAAAATAACATGGTCTCTGACTTCAAGGAGTTTACAATCTCATAGATTAATCATGCCAGACTAGCTTCATTTCCTTCTGGAAATGTGCTAGCTGGTAGATCAATGTGGTGTTCAAATAAGTCTGACAAACCACAACGGTGTAGAATAATTGAATAAATTAAATTTACACCACTTACTTATAATGCTATAGAGAAAATGAATACTTTCCACAACTAACTCGACTTGGTAACCTCTCAGGAAGAGACCTTACCCTTTAGAATCTACATTCATATAAAATGAAACATGATACAGATAGATGTAAGACACTATAAATAAATTTAAAAAGATAACTACACAAGCTTAGGGTAAAGATGGCAATTGAAGGAAGAACCTGAGAGAAAGAATCGGATATTTTAGTTAACTATGTTAAAAATGAGTTCACAATGTGATATTATTTTAAAAACAGTCACTGTGATTTTAAGCTGCAATGATCAATACATTGTGCTAGGAAACTCAAAGACTAATTTGGTAGAGACTGGAAGTACAATATGCCTGCTATATGCCTTTTGATGTGTTTTGTCAGAGAACCAATCCAACTGTATTTGGATACAAGCATCACCAGATTGTACATAGAATCATGAATTTTAGCTCATACCAACAGATGAGGAATGCAAAATAAGATAAAGAGGGATTGTAATCCTGTTGTTAGCGGGAATTCCCAAAGCAAAAAAAAAGAAAAAAAAAAGAAAAGAAAAGTCACCATGAATTGTTTTAATTTTTAAAATACTAAATAAACATTACTAGGAAATATATGTTGGATTTGAGTAAAAACAACAACAAAATATATTATAATGTCATTCTTTGTGGCAGCAATGACCCATTACTTTTATACAGCACAATTTGATCATATCTTCTCCAATAATTTTCTCCATAGTATTATTACTATTTCGAATAATGCAGTTATGCATATCTATGTAGCTGCAGGCCATTTCTTTTGATCAATGTTTTTTTGTGGTATAGATTTGATGGAGGAGATCACTGATTCAACAAAGACAAATAACTTAATGAATTTTTTCACAATTCTAAATGGTTTTCAAACACAGTGGGAAATTTCATATCTTTTAAGCATTGATTGTAGGTTTCACAATCCAATCAACACTGAATAGCTTTTGTTCTTTTTGTAGTCTTTGCCATTTTTAAAATTTATTTTATTTCTAATTAACAATTATTTGTTTTGGAAAAAACATCTTTTAATGAATATTCATAGTCACTACAAATCCAAACAGGAATATATACATGCATACATACACACACATGCATATACATGTATGCACATGTTTGTATATATGTATGCATGCATGTATATATGTATATGCATATTTCCTGGAGGTAACAAAGAACTGTTTGAGTTTATTGAATGAGGAAGGATAGTGATATGGTCATGTCTGTGCTTATACAGATGCATCAATTTCCTATATATTTTCGAATATTAGAACTTTTTAGAGATGTTTAATTTTTTCCAATCTACATATTTTCTTACTATTTTAGCTTGAGTGACATTGTACGTTTATAATATTTAATAAAATTATTTTTCTTTATGTAATATTTTTTTCTCCATCCCATAATTCATTATGCCTTCTTCCCATATTTATTTTGTGGGAAATATGTCCTTCTATTTTTCTCTAAGTTTTGAGAGTATATCTTTTTTAGATTTAGGTGTTATTTTACATATTGTCTAAGTTCTTGGTCTAAATTTATGATATGTCAAAATGATAAACAGATTCTCACTACAAAACATCAAAACACAGGCCTAGGATCTATTAGGCTTAGAATCCATTTCTTTACTAGGAAAATTTCCAATGTTTATTATTTTATAAATTTGTTTTTAGATTTGTGCTTGTAGATAAGGCATCCATTGGGGGATCTCTTAAATTAAGAGGGGGAAATTGAGGGGATTAGGACAGCAAATGGTTAATTGTGAGAATTAAGTGAACCACAGGGATTACATCTCATCTTTCAATTTTGAAGCTACTTTAGTTCTGTTCAATTGTGAGTGTAGTCCAATTTCTGTCTTGTGGGGAGAAAAATATTCGACTGTGAAAATTGAAAGAAAATCTTATTGCATTGTTTGAACCTAGCCCTGCGTGACTGGGAAACTGGACCACCTCTCCCTTCTCTTTAGAGACCCTAGGTTATGCTGACTAGAAGAAACTCAGTCAGATCCAAAGATTGATGCAAGGAGTTTTCTTGCAATTGTACATCTCAAAGAGTCCATATGTCTTATCTGAAAATTGACCCCATAATGATCAACCAATTGTCATTTCCATGTTATTTTGATTGTTTGCAGACATTTGAGAGGAGCAGGAAACCTTTTTGTTTTCTGAATTCGGGGAATTGCACCTGTTTGCTTTCCCCTGCCCAATCTGGAAAGTCCCTAATCTTTCATTCAATTAAAAATCAAATTACTTAATATATTGTTTCCTTTTAATTAATTTGTCTTATTTGACTCTTTTTAATGTATAAAGTCTCTTTCTCCCTGTATTTGGGGTCTAGGCTTAAGCTGAGATTGTCTGGTCCCAGGTTTTAGGCAATTGACATGCATTGCTTAATAAATCAATATGCTTGAAAGATCAAACTTGTGTTTCTTAGTCTTTTTTATCTTTCACTCACCACAGTTTTTAGCAAGTCATGCTTGGTAGAGTCAGTACTTGGACACCCAGCCAAGAGCCTTCCAGAAAAACTCCCTAGAGACTTCCAGTTAGTCTTTCACTGAGGGACTTTTTCATGGAAGACTGCCTTTGGAGGTAAGACTGCTGCTTTCAGTCTCTTTTTTATTGTGATCTTTCATAAGGTTTAGGGTTTTATTTTGTCTCCCAACAGTATTAATTTTAATTATTTCTACAAGAGTACAACCCTAGTTTTTTTTAGAAATAAATTGAACCATAATAAATTTTATTCTAGCTCCAATTGTCAACCAACTGCCACTGACGGGTAGGAGTTTGAGCAGAGCTGAAGTGAGATAGAAGAGGTAGCATGTATGAAATCACCACCACCATCCCAGCTACCACATATACTAAATTTCTGGTAGAGATAACTTATAACACTGAGATCGAGTGGCATAGGAAAGTAAAGGGCACTCTTTGCCTGGCTCATATCAAGACTGTTGACCAAATGTATCAGTAAGGGAGGATTCATGACCTCGAGGATTACCGTGAACATGCCTGTATGGTTAAGAATCCTGAAGTATGAAAAAAACTCTCTAGGTAGAATGCAGAGGAAATATAATATTTATTTAGACACCAAAGGATCAAATGCCAAGACCAATAACTCCAATTCAGTATAGTAGTAATTATATTCCAAAACCTCTAAGCCCATCTCAATGTAGCAATAAGGAAATTATAGCACAGCATTGTAGCAAGGAACCAAGTCATCCTGAAACCTCCCCACCACCCCCCGCTGGTGCATCCCTGTAAACACTCACAAATCCTAACTGTCTGCTTGCCTGAATTCTACCCCCCTCATTTCTCTGGTCTCTGTAGCACCCTGGTTTCTGCTCTTCATTCTGCATTCTTTCTGCTGCTCTGTCATCTTGGAGTTCTTACTTTTCCTCCTTGGGCTGGATTCTGAAATTTAACTTCTGACTTCTGACCTCTGGATTCTCAGTTCTCAATAGCTACCTTTCAGGTGTGTATATTCTTTTTAGGGCTGGAGGCCTTCATACCCAATCAGCAAAAGAGTATAGGCCTGAGGCTTAGCATCTATTTAGCAAAAGGGTGTGGGAAAGATCTTTAATCATTGATTGGCATCATAAAGATGTAGGCCTGCCTCTAATCAGGCCTCCTTTAACTGGTCCCACCTGAGGCCTATTGAATGGGCAGGAAAGATCTTTATTCACATTATCACCACACCTTACTATCAGCTTGGTTCCAACAGCCATCATATCATAAAGAAAATAACTTCTGAAGAGTGGTCCTGCCATACTTTACACCAGCAAGAATTCAGCACTCTTTTTGGGCCAATGACCCTGTGTCCAAACCCACTGCTTAGCCTGGGCACACCTGCCAACTCCACCATTATATCGACAGAAGGGAACACATCGTTTCTTGAATGTGACATCTTTCAAATACTTGGTAGCTTTTCGGATATGCATGTCCTTGATAGCTTGGGCTGTTTCATGGATGTTTTTGAAGTGGACCCAGAGATTTGAACCCCTTGACTTGCATGATTTTGTGGGGTTCTCTGGATCAAGAGAGTACTTCACCATTTTAAATGATTACCTAGGATGGCTCAAGGGAAGAGGAAGAGCAAAGGCTGGGAGACTTGATGAAAACTCAGCTATCAACCCTGTCCCTTTTCAAAAGTGTTTGCTTTTGATTACCTCCTCCCCCTATCTGCCCTCCCTTCTATCATCCCCTCTTTTTTATCTCCTTCCTTCCTGTGGGGTAAGAAATCCAAATGAGTGTGTATGTTATTCCCTGAGAGCAAGATTCACTCATTCCCCCTCACCTGTCCCCTCTTCCCTTCCTACAGAACTGCTTTTTCTTGCCACTTTTATATGAGATAATTTACCCCATTCTATCTCTCCCTCTCTCCCTCTCTCAATATATTCCTCTCTCATCCCTTAATTTGATTTTCTTAGATATCATCCCTTCATATTCAATTCACCCTGTGCCCTCTGTGTCTATGTCTCTCTCTGTCTCTCTCTCTGTCTCTCTCTCTCTCTCTCTCTCTCTCTCTCCATATATATATATATATATATATATATGTATATATATATATATATATATGTATATATATATATATATTCCCTTTAGCTACCCTAATACTGAGGTCTTCTCCATGTAGGAATGTAAACAAAACAGTTCAACTTTAGGAAATCCCTTCTGATTTCTCTTTCTTGTTTATGTTTTCATGCTTCTTTTGATTCTTGTGTTTGAAAATCAAATTTTCTATTCAGCTCCGGTCTTTCCACTGAGAAAGCTTGAAAGTCCTCTATTTTGTTGAAAAAAAAAATTTGCCTTGGAGCATGATACTCAGTTTTGCTGGGTAGGTGATTCTTGGTTTTAATCCTACCTCCATTGACCTCTAGAATATCATATTCCAAGCCCTTCAATCCATTAATGTAGAAGCTACTAGATCTTGTGTTATTCTGATTGTGTTTCCACAATACTCAAATTGTTTCTTTCTGGCTGCTTGCAGTATTTTCTCCTTGATCTGGGAGCTCTGGAATTTGGTGGCAATATTCCTAGGAGTTTTCTTTTTATGATCTTTTTCAGGAGGCGATCAGTGGATTCTGACAATTTCTATTTTACCCTGTGTCTCTAGAATATCAGGGTAGTTCTCCTTGGTAATTTCTTGGAAGATGATATCTAGGCTGTTGTTTTGATCACGACTTTCAGACATTCGAATAATTTTTAAATTCTCTCTCCTGGATCTATTTTCCAGGTCAGTGGTTTTTCCAATGAGATATTTCACATTGACTTCCACTCTTTCATTCCTTTGGTTCTGTTTTATAATATCTTGATTTCTCATACAGTCACTAGCTCCACTTGCTCCAATCTAATTTTTAAGGTAATATTTTCTTCAGTGATCTTTTGGACCTCCTTTTCCATCTGCCTAATTCTGCCTTTCAAGGCATTCTTCTCCTCATTGGCTTTTTGGAGCTCTTTTGCTTTTTGAGTTAGTCTATTTTTAAGGTGTTGTTTTCTTCAATATTTTTTTGGGTCTTCTTTAGCGAGTCATTGACTTGTTTTTCATGGCTTCCCCACATCACTCTCATTTCTCTTCCCAATTTTTCCTCTACTTCTCTAACTTGTTTTTCCAACTCCTTTTTGAGATCTTCCATGGCCTGAGACCAGTTCATGTTTTTCTTGGAGGCTTTTGATGATGTCTTTGATTTTGTTGACTTCTTCTGGCTGTATGTTTTGGTCTTCTTTGTTACCAAAAATTATTCCAAAGTCTGAGTCTGAATCTGAGTCTGTTTTTGCTGCCTGGTCATGTTCCCAGCCAACTACTTGACCCTTGAGTTTTTCATCAGGGTATGACTGCTTGTAGAGTAGAGAGTACTTTGTTCGAAGCTTGAGGGGATGCAATGTTGTTTTCAGAGCTATTTCTATACATCAAGCTCTGCCACACCAGCACTCTTTCTCCTCCAAGAACCACCAACCCAGACTGGACTCAGATCTTAAGCAGGCTCTGAACTCCCACTCTGATCCACCACTTAATTCCTCCCACCAAGTGGGCCTGAGGCCAGAAGTAACTGCATCTGTAGTTCTGTAGCTGCACCATGCCCCCTGCTCCCAGGGCAGTGGCCAAATCATGAACTCCTTTCACTCTGTCCCTACAGCTTTTCCCCCTGACCTTCTCTATTGTCTTTGGTGTTTGTGGTTTGAGAAATCTGGTAACTGCCACAGCTCACAGATTCAGGGCACTAGATCCTGTTCTGCCCAGCTCCCAGTCTGGTTGGTCCTGACGCAACCCACTCCTGAGCTCTGCTCCCCTCCACTCCCAGCTCCGTGAATGACAGATCTTACCCAGTGACCATCCAGGCTGTCCTGGGCTGGAGCCCTGCTTCCCTCTGCTATTTTGTGGGTTCTGCAGTTCTAGAATTTGTTCAGAGCCATTTTTATTGGTGTTTGGAGGGTCCTGTGGGAGAGCCCTAGGCATTTCCCTGCTTTCCAGCTGCCATCTTGGCTCCACCCCCAATTATTTTATTTTAATAAACAGAATTTTCAAATCCAGACCAGCCCATGATGGCCCTGGTTCCTTCTCTTACTCTGTCCTAGCAGCCTTGTTTTTAACTGCCCATGCCTCCATGCCTATGGCCTCCACCTCAAGTTGATGAATTCCTTTCCAAAATTCTATTAAGGCAATAACAGAGTAGAGATGTTTTTCTCTTTAAAATGGACAAGCCCATGAATCCCCACTTTGCTTACTCACCTTTCCTGGGGAGTGTCATCTATGATTTCATACCTGCTTTCCTTTCTCCACTTTTTGTCAGGTCACGGCATGCAAGGACTGCCTTTCTGTTTGCTTGTATCTGCATTCATAGCACTTAAAACTTAATATATGCCTCATCCACATCTCTGTCTGATTCAGTTACTCTTTTGAGGAGATGAAGGAACTTGGAGCTTATTTACAATCTTTCCCTCAGTCAAACTTCAAAAATCCAATAAGTTAACAAGGGAGAGTATACAGCAAGAAAAGAGAATAGGACCAATGTTAGAATCTTGAATATTTGTTGATCAACAAACATTTGTTAAGAATTTACTAGTTGTTGTCTTTAGTACTCATAGAGGACGAAAATGACAACACTATGTCAAAGTCAAGGTGACTTTGTCCAATCATACTGATAAGAGTTTGGAAGGCTCTGCCTCAGATGGGACACAAATAGTCAACATGAACATTTGGAGTGGAGAGGTCTGCAAGTTTTTCTTTTGGGCTACTACAATTCAGCTTTGTTCATAGAGCACGGGACCCCTTTTTATTACTTAGGCATGCTATGATGGGTGGCCCAGTGCCACTGTCTCCCATGTCTCATAGTCAATTCCAAAGTTCTTCAGAGAGACCTTGAGAATGTCCTTGTATTGCTTATTTTTATCTCCATGTATGCATTTGCCTTCTGTGAGTTCTCTGTAAAATAGCATTTTAGGCAAATGTATGTTTGGCATTCAAACAACATGCCCAGTCAATTAGAGTTGTGCTCTCTGTGGTAGAGATTGAATGCTTGGCAGTTCAGTTCAAGAAAGGCCCTCTGTGTCTGGTACCTTGTCTTGCCAGGTAATACTCAGAATCTTTCTAAAACAGTTTAAATGGAAGCAATTAAGTTTCCTGGCATGGTAATGATATATTGTCCAGGTTTCATGGGCTGACAATGAGGTCAGTACCATAGCTCTGTAGACCTTCAGTTTGGTAGGCTGCCTCCAAAATTCTGAGCTAACTGGTAATTCATGCATCAACCTCATCATCTACGTATATATCTCTAGAAAGTATATGGCCAAAGTAAGTGAACTTATCCACAGCATTCAAAATTTCTCCATTTTCTGTAACTAATGTCCACATATGAATAATGTAGTGCTAGCTCCTGGAGAATTTTTGTTTTCTTGGTGCTGTCAGGCAAAAATTGTCACAAGCTCAGAAAATCAACCCACACTCTGTTGTATTTCAGCCTCAGAGACTGCATTGAGAGTACAATCATCTGCAAAGAGTGTACAATCATCTGCAAAGAGCCATGCACCAATTCTCTCTTCACTTTAGTCTTGGATTGTAACCTTTCCAAGTTAAATAATTTACTCCCATTGTGGTAGCATGTGGTTTTTGTCCTTGTTGAAGGCGTCCAACAACATTGCTGAAAACATTGTGGTAAAAAGCATGAGAGCAAGCATATACTCTGCTTAACTCCAGTAGTGACTGGGAAAGTATGAGAACATTGTCCATCATCTAGAACCCATGCAAGCATGCAATCATGAAACTAGCATACGACACATATGAACTTGTATGGACAACCAAATTTTACCATGATTTCCTCAAGCTCTCATGACTGACAGTATCAAATGTCTTAGACTGATGAACCTCTGTTCGGCTGTTAGCAGACTGTTTCTCAGTCTTTTATGAATCTACACTGGCTCTCAGGTAGAAGACTGTCTTTCAGGTGAAGGATCAGCCTATAAAAAAGGACTCTTGCAAGAATCTTGCTGGCAATAAGAGAGAGACCCATCCAGAGACTGTCACAGGACAACTTATTTTCTTTCCCTTTGTATAGATGGACAATGAAGGTATCCTTGAACTCCTAGGGGAATAACTACATCTTGCCACAAAAACTGGAATTTTTCAATCAGCTTTTGTATGAGGAGTGAACCCCCTGCTTTGTAAATCTCAGCTGGAATAGAATCATCACCAGGTACTTTTCTTTGCCACACAAGAGGAGCCTAATGGCAATTCAAAACCTCTTCTCTTTTGCTAAAGAGGGATTGACTTCAACCTGAGGTGTACAATAAATGTCCTCAGCATTAGTTGATGATGATTTGTTGAGAACACTATGGAAGCATTCAGCTCATCTCTCCAGAATCATGTCCTTATCATTAATCAGTGTGGCTCCATCAGCACTGAATAGTTCAGATGCACTAAGTATCTTTTTTCCTGTAAATAACATTCAGGGATTGATTAAAACACTACAGATTGTTATTATCAGTAAAAACTGAATTTCATCTACTTTCTTACTGAGTCAAGAATCCTATATCTCTCTGAGCTTCACTTTCATTTTTATTTTGATGGAATCAAATGCTACCTTCTTAGAGACAAATGAAATATCCTCCTAGTAAACTCTGTGGAGGTCTCATTTTTCATTTAGCATGTTCTGAATTTTCCCATCATTTTTTGTCAGACCCATTTTGATGTTTGTGAGTGTTCTGGCTCAGATGAGTAAATGTGGTGCCAGGCACCAAATGTCTGAAATCTGCCCACTTCTTTACCACTCCACTGTTGCAAACCATATGTTGGCTCAGCTTTCTCTCCAAGTTAATAAAAAGGTGTTCATATACAGAAAAATGCTCTAACCTGCTGACATTGTCTTCTGGTAGTCATCTTGCCTTGGGGCCATAGCTGTTGTTGAATGCAAATGTTAGGTTAGATATGATAAGTTTATGATCAGTCCAGTATTTTGTACCACATATCACCTCCATCACTCTCACGTCCTGTTTTTCTTTTCTCTTTACAATGACATGGTCTATTAAATGTGAATGTTTTATGTGAAGATGCATCCACAGAGTTTTACTGCATTTAGGTAAATGGAAGATAGTATCAGTGACGCCAAGCTTATGAGATGTACTACTCTTCAATAGTAAGTGATTATTGCTGTCATTTTCTGACTCCATTCTTCCCAAGGACTCTGTGGCATTCTGTGCCTACTCTGGCTTCAAAGTTCTTCAGAATTACAAGCTTGTTCTCCTTTATCACATTAATGGTGAAGGTCCCCAGGCCTTCAAAATATGTGAGGTATTGGACAATGAGGGAAAGAAAAATTAAATGGTCCAGAAGATGATGAAGAACCAGTAAATAATATAGAAAAGTTATGGTTAGATAAATAGGAGAAGAATAAGCCAAGTGTGGAGGCAGTGTTCAAAAGTTTCCAAAGCTATAGAAAAATCATAAAGAATGAGGATGGAAGAAAAGTTATTGGAGTTATTTATGGTCATATCTAATAATCTGCATTACCAACTAGCAGATAAGGTAAAGAGAATTATTTTTAAGTAGACAATGAATTAGATACCTTTTAAGGGACTTTCCAACTCTAGAATTCTGAAAATATCAGACCTCTGGCCAATCTGTCATAAAATTGTCAAACTTACCTAGTAATCTTAAAGTAATGAGAATAGCTTAAAATTACCCAGGGGGTAAAAATCTAACCCCCAGTTTTCATGTTATCAAAGTATTCTGTACAAAAATAACACTATCATTACCAGCTACAGCATTTGATAGAACACTTTAAGATTTTCAAGCCTCTTTCCTAATGTTGGCTCATTTTATCCTTACAACATCCCTGGAAGATAAGTGCTATTATTATCTTCATTTTACAGATGAGGAACCTGATGCAGAGACACTTGCCTAGCATAACACAGATAGTAAGTGTTAGAGTCCACATTTAAACTCCTGTCTTCCTGCTTCCACTTTAAACATGACATTCTTTTTGCTTCAACAGCAGTGATGGACTCATATCTGATCGATTTTTTAAAAAGTAGCATTGGAAATGTACCCATTACATATGGAGTCTACCATCACAGACTTATTTGTTCCTATAGGAGAGGTAGAAATGATGCCAAATCCAAAAAAAGAGACAGAACAAGATGTTAAATTAGATAAAATGTGCATAAAGGAAAGCAAAGTTGTAGTGATAAAGTTGTGAGAATACTGAGGTATTAAATTAAAGGTATCGAGAGGGGAAATGACAAAAAGTGTGGAAACATAAATTTCAGTCCTCATAAGGACCAAAAATGGCAACTAGGATCGCATCATCAACAATTGACCTCTATGTCTATTTTTCCATCTTTATAACTTTTTAATAAAAACAATGAGGATATGTCTATGATGATGATATTGGTTGGGAAAACTCAGGTTATCTCAAACATTCCTAAAGGACCTCATATTTGCCCTAGTATAATTAATTGAGAGAAAGAAAATAAATGCAAGATTCATCTGTCTTTATTGAATTTTGACTACATATATATGCATACACATGTGTGTGTTTTACTAATCAAGTATTATAGCAATGAATCTATCAAAAATATTTATAGGGCTAAAAAAATCACAATAATAGATGTCATCTGGAAGAACAAAATCTCAAATATCCCAAAATGGTATTTTAAAAAAATAGTAAGGAAGGGGATCTTGCAGTACTATATCTTAAGTTTCAAAAAAACAACAAAAAAACATAAAACAAAACAGTAATCATCAAAATGATTTGGAATAATTTGAATAATAGAGAGGCCAATCTTTGGAACACATTAAGTATATAACTTTCACAACCATAAAAGGTAGTTAACTAGGGTTTGGCCAACCCAAAGACTTAACTTATTGGGTTAAGTACTGATTACCTGGCAAAAACTGCTGGATAAAATGATAGCAATTAGGTGGAAATATTTCTTAAACCTGTATCTCATATGAAATAACAAGATAAGATTTAAATAGATATATAACCTAGGTATGAAAAGGCACATTGTAAATAAATAAGAAGAGCAAGAAAGAAATTACCTTTAAAATATATGAATAGCATGTGATTTTTATACAACTCTAGAACTTGGCATAGTGCCTGACATATAGTAGATGCAGAATAAATGCTTGTTGGCTGGCCTTGACACTTACTTTGATTTGGCTTGAATTGCTTTGAATATAGAAGGGATAGAAAAGACCATAGAAATTAAAATGGGCAATTCTTACAAACTAATATTAGAAAAAAACAAACAAACATTTTTACACAAACAAAGCCAAACCAGCTAAGATAAGGTGAAAATTAACTAGGAGAAAATCTTTCAAGCACGTTTCCCTGATAAAGGTCTCATTTCCATGATATAAGGACAATAATAAGGGTCATTCCCAAAATTTTAGCATAGTAATTATTTAACAGAACTTCTAAGAGAGAAAATCCAAGCTATCTTTAGACATATTTTTAAATGCTCCAAATCACTGACAGTTGAAGAAATACAAATTAAATCAACTCTGTTATGAAGTTTCTGGTGTGAAAACAGTGACTTACCAGAGATCTCTTACAAACTCTGTCAGATACCTTCAAAAAAGTGAATCTGAGCAGATTTTAGAGAGGTAGAAGACACTAGGAAACTGAGTGTGGCAGACCTCAAACCCAGGAGAGTCCCCAGGGCCGACTGGATGGATCTGTGAGCTGAGCGAGCGCCAACCACACCAAAACTGGAGCAGCAGTAGAACTCAGCCAGTTCACCTAGGTGGGAGAGGGCTAGGCACCCAGAATGAAACCATACCAGAATAAGAGCTGGAGTAGGCACAGTGCTGCACTGATGGCTGTGGTGGGGATCCCCAGGCCTCTCAGTCCAGTATAGGAGTCTGTTGGAGGTAAGTGAAGCAGCAGTGCAGACTCTGAGGCTGTGGGAACAACTACTCCTGAGGCTTTCAGCCCAGTCTAAAGGTATGAAACTCACCTTCTTGAACTTTCTGGATCCATGATGACCAGGTGAAATGACTCACCCCTCCCTTGAATAAACCCAGAGAATACTGTCCTAGGAGAAACCCTGGAATAGAGGAGCCAGAAGTGGAGGTTCAGTAGTCTTATAGCTCTGGAGGCTAGGGAAACGGCCTCTCTTCTGGTGGCAGAAGGAGACCAGTACAAGAAGGGAAGAGTCCCAGCTGGACCCACCTTGGCAGACCAGCAGCAGTTCCTGAGCCCCAGGGTGGTAGATCTGGCAAGTGACAGCACCAGGACCCTAGGCATGCCTTTCCACAGCCAGGGGAATTGGCAGACACCAGGGCAGACAACAGCTGAGACCACCCATGCTATAGCACAGCCCTAGGGGAAGAGTCTTCCAGCAGCCAGACCACCCCTCCCCCACACCTCACACTGTGATTCCCCCAGGGAAACTCAAAAAGACTTAACTGGGCCTAGATCCTTAGCACACACCAGTCAACTCCAGCTCAGCACCAGGTGAACAGCAGCAATATAGCCTTTAGCTGACAAAACCAGAGGCCACAGCATACAAAGCCAGTAACCTGGAGTCCCAAGCACAAGAAGCTTGGGACAGAGCTCCCTGGGCCCCAGAAGCAGAGATACGCTTAAAAAGCCAGGAAAAAGGCAATCACTATGAAGAAGGAATCTAGAAAAGTAAAAAAAGACTATTGAATCATATTATGGGGACAGAGAAGATCAAAATACAAATTCAGAAGAGGACAGCATTGACATTATACCCACATCTGAAACCTTAAAAGAGAATATGAACTGGTCTCAAGCCCAAATAGCATTCCTGGATGATCTCAAAGAGGATTTTAAAAACCAAATTAGAGAGGTAAAAGAAAAAATGGAAAAAAAAATCAATGATGACAACAAATCTTTAAAAAGTAAAATTGGAGACATGGTTAAGGAGGTTCAGAATCTAATTGGAGAAAATGACTCTTAAAAAGCAAAATTAAACAGTGGAAAAGGTGGTACAGAAGCTAAATGAAGAAAACAATTTGTTAACAATTATAATTGGCCAAGTAGAAGCTAATGATTCTATGAGGCATCAAAAATCAGTCAAAAAAATTTAAAAAATGAAAAAAATAGAAGAAAATGCAATATATCTCATCAGTAAAACAACTGACCTGGAAAACAGATTCAGGAGAGACAATCTAAGAATTATTGGTCTACCAGAAAATGATGAAAATAAAGAGCCTGGACATTATTTTCCGAGAAATCATCAATGAAAATTGCCCCAATGTCCTAGAACCAGAGGGTAAAATAATCATCAAAAAAAATCCACCAATCACCCCCTGAAAGAGATCCCAAATTGAAAACTCCAAGAAATATTTTACGCAAATTCCAGAATTACCAGGTCAAAGAGAAAATACTCTAAGCAGCCAGAAAGAGACAATTCAAATATTAAAGAACTACAGTCAGGATCACACAGGACCTGGCACCTTCTATATTAAAAGGCAGGAAGGATTGGTATGTGATATTCCTTAAGGCGAAAGAGCTTGGACTACAACCAAGAATCAAATATCCAGGAAAATTGTGCATAATTTTTTCAGGCAAAGAAATGAATATTCAATGAAATAAGGGAATTATAGACCTTCCTGATGAAAAGACTAGAGCTCAATGTAAAATTTGATCTTCAAACAAAACTCAAGAGAGACAGCAAAAGGGAACAAACAAAGAAGGGAACACCAACCTTGTTATTCAATAAGGACAAAATGTTTATATCTTTATATAGGATTATTTTGTTTTATGTATTATATATATATGTATATGTATGTGCGTATATATATATGTGTGTGTGTGTGTGTATGTATATATATATATATATATACATATATATATATATGAATCTTGAGAATGGTATAGTTGTTACAACAATCAAAAAGGATATACATAGCCTGAAGGTGTTAGTATAAAGTAACTGATGTGATAAAAAAAAAAAAAAACCATAATGGAGGGGTGCAAAGGGATTGGCTTGGGAGAGGAGGTAAGGAGGAGGTAGAAAATGGTAAATTAAAACACATAAAGAAGCAAAAAAATATTATAGCTGAGGGAAAGGCAGGAGGGATAACAGCAGTGTTTGAGGTTTACTCTCAATGGGTAAGTTTCAAAGAGGGAATAACATACTCTAATAAGTATAAAATGAAACTTGTCCTACAGGCAGTAGGAGGGAATATGGGAAAGAAAAGGGAGGGGTGGTTAGAAAGGAGGGAAGAAGTAGTAAAGGGAAAAGGGTAAGATAAGAGGGGACTGAAAGGGAGGGAACATGGAGGGAGGCGGTGGTCAAAAGAAAAACCCTTTTGAGGAGAGAAAAGGAGAAGGGAGAAATAAAAACATGAACAAGGGGAGTAGGATGGAAAAAAAGACACAGATAACAATCATAACTGTGAATGTGAATGGGATGAACTGTCCCACAAAAGGCAGGCAGATAGTGGAATGGATTAAAAACCACAATCCTACAATATGTTGTTACAAGAAACACGTTTGAAACGGGGATACACACGGGGAGAGGTAAAAGGCTGGAGTAGAATATATTATGCTTCAGCTGAAGTAAATGAGAAAAAGCAGGGGTAGCAATTCTAATCTCAGACAAAGCAAAAGCAAAGATAGACCCAATTAAATGAGATAAGGAAGGAAACTATATTCTGCAAAAACGGCACCATAGAGAATGAAGTAATATCATTACTTAACATCTATGCAGCAAATGGTACAGCATCCAAATTCTTAGAGAAGTTAATGGAGTTACAGGAAGAAATAGACAGCAAAACTATACTAGTGGGGGAACTCATTCTCTGCCTCTCAGAATCTGATAAATCTAACTTCAAAACAAACAAGAAAAGTAACAGAGGTGAATAGAATTTTAGAAAATGTAGATATGATAAACCTCTGGAGACAACTGAATGGGGATAAAAAGGAATGTACTTTTTTTTCTCAGTAGTACATGGCACATACTCAAGAATTGACCATGTACTAGGGCATAAAAAACTCATAATCTGGTGCAGAATGGGAGAAATAGTCAATGCATCCTTTTCAGATCATGATGCAATAAAAATTATATGTAATAAAGGACTATGGAAAGAAAACTAAAAATTAATAGGAATCTAAGTAATCTAATCCTAAAGAATGAGTGGGTCAAGGAACAAATCATAGAAACATTTAATAACTTCACTCAAGAGAATAACAATAATGAGACAACATACCAAAACTTATGAGAGGAAAGCAAAAGCATTTCTTAAGGGAAGTTTTATATCTCTAAACGCTTACATGAATAAAATAGATGAAAATAAGATCAATGAATTTGACATGCAACTGAAATATCAGGGAAAGAACAAATGGAAAATGCCCAATTAAATACCAAATTAGAAATACTGAAAGCCAAAGGAGAGATTAATAAAATTGAAATCAAGAAAACTATTGAACTAATAAATAAAACTAGGAGCTGCCTTTATGAAAAAAAGGAGCCTTTGCAAAATTTCATTAAAAAAAAAGAAAATCAAATGACCAGTATCAAAAAATGAAAATGATGAATTCATTTCCAATGAAGAGCAAATTGAAACAATAATTAGGAATTATTTTGCACAATTGTATTCTCATGAATGTGACAACCTGAGGGAAATGGATGAATATTTACAAAAATATAAATTGCGCAGGTTAACAGAAAAGAAAGTAAAATACCTAAATAATCCCATCTCAGAAAAAGAAATTCAGCAAGCCATCAATGAACTCCCTAGGAAAAAAATCTCCAGGGCCAGTTGGTTTTACATGTGAATTCTATCAAACATTTAAAGAACAATTAATTACCATATTTTGTAGACTATTTGGGAAAATAGGCAAAGGAGTCCTACAAAATTCTTTTATGACAAAAATGTAGTACTAATACCTAAACCAGCAAGATCAGAACAGAGAAAGAAAATTATAGACCAATTTCCCTAATGAATATTGATGCAAAATTTTAAATAAAATATTAGCAAAAAGATCACAGCAACTTATCATGGAATGACCAGGTAAGATTTATTCCAGCAACGCAAGGCTGGTTCAATATTAGGAAAATTACCATTATAATTGATCATATCGACAACAAAATTAGCACATAATAATATGGTTTATATGATTATCTCAATAGATGCAGAAAAAGCTTTTGACAAAATACAACACCCATTCCTATTAAAAACACTAGAAAGCATAGGAATAAATGGAGCCTTCCTTAGAATTATAAATATCATCTACCTTAAACCATCAGCTAGCATTATATGTAATTGGGATAAGCTAGATGCATTCCCAAGAAGATTAGGGGTGAAACAAGGATGTCCATTATCTCCTCTGTTATTCAATTAGGTACTAGAAATGTTAGCTTTAGCAATAAGAGAAGAAAAAGAAATTGAAGAATTAGAATAGGCAAAGAGGAAACTAAGTTATCACTCTTTACAGATGATATGATGATTTACTTAGAGAATCCTAGAGAATCAATTAAAAAAGTACTTGAAATAATCAATAACTCTAGCAAAGTTGCTGTATATAAAATAAGCCCACATAAATCCTCAGCATTCCAATATATTACTAACAAATCCCAACAGCAAGAGATAGAAAGAGAAATTCCATTTAAAATTACTGTAGACACTAAATATTTGGGAGTCTACCAGCCAAGACAAACCCAGGACATATAAGAACACAATCACAAAACACTTTCCACATAAATAAAGTCAGAAGTAAATACATGGAAAAAACATCAGTTGCCCATGGATAGGCTGAACAAATATAATAAAATGACAAATTTACCTAAATTTATTTTCTTATTCAGTGCCATACCAATCAAACTATCAAAAATTATTTTACAGAGCTGGATAAAATAATAAAATTCATCAGGAACAACAAAATGTCTGGAATATAAAGGGAATTAATGAAAAGAAATGCTGGGGATGATGGCCTAACCATACCAGATACTAAACTGTATTATAAAGCAGCAGTCATCAAAACTAATTGTTAAGGCTAAGAAACAGAGTGATGGATCAGTAGAGTAAGTTAAGTACACAAGACACAGTAGTAATTGACTATACCAATCTCCTCTTTGACAAACCCAAAGAATCCATCTTGTGGGTTAAGAATTCACTATTTCACAAAAAGTGCTGGGAAAATTGGAAAACAGTATGGCAGAAACTGGGCATAGACCAATATCTTACACTGCATACCAAAATAAAGTCAAAATGGGTTAATTATTTAGGAATAATGGATGATACTATAAGCAATTTGGGACAGTAAGGGATAGTTTACCTGTCAGATTTATGGTAAAGGGAAGAATCCCTGACCCAACAAGAGATAGAGAGTGTTATAAAATACAAAATGGATAATTGTGATTATGTTAAATTGAAAATTTTTCATAAGACAATGCAACAAAGATTAGGAAGGAATCAGTAAATTGGGAAAGAATCTTTACAACCAGTGTCTTGGATAAAGGCCTCATATCTAGAATATACAGGGAACTAAGCCAAATTTATAGGAATACAAGTCATTCCCCAATTGAGAAATGGTCAAAGGATATGAACAGGCAGTTTTTAGAGGAAGAAATTAAAGCTAGTCATATGAAAAAATGCTCTACATCACTATTGATTAGAGAAATGCAAATAAAAACAACTCTTAGGTACCACATCTCTCCTATGAGATTGGCCAACATGACAAAACAGGAAAATGATAAATGCTGGATAAGATGTGGGAAAATTGGAACACTGAACACTGTTACATTGTTGGTAGAGTTATGAACAAATCCAGGCATTCTGGAGAGCAATTTGGATGCCCTAAGGGCTATAAAAATGTGCATACCATTTGACCCAGCAATACCATTTCTAAGGCTGTATCTCAAGGAGATCACATAAGTGGTAAATGGACCAGTATGTACAAAAATATTTATAGCAGCTCTTTTTGTGGTAGCAAAGAATTGGAAATCAAGAGGATGCCCATCAATTGGGGAATGGCTAAACAATTTGTGGTATATGAACGTAATAGAATACTATTGTGCTATTAGAAATGAGGAGCAGATAGATTTCATTACAACCTGGAAAGAATTATATGAACTGATGCTGAGTGAGGGGAGCAGAACCAGGTTACTATTATACAAGGTTACAGACACACGGTATCTGTAAGGACTAACTTTGATAGACTTGACTCCTCTCATCAATGCAAGGTTCTGGTGGAGCCAAGATGGAAATCAGGGACTTGCTTAAGCTCTCTCACAAATCCCTCCTAACACCTGTAAAAATGGGTCTGAACAAATTATAGTGCTGTGTAACCCACAAAATAGCAGAGAGAAACAGATCTTCAGCCCAGGAGAGCCTGAATGGTTGCTCGCAGGGTCTATTGCATGGTGTGGAAAGCAGATGGCAGCCCAGCATGGGCCGTGCTGGGACAGACAAGACAAGGAATCAGCCAGCTAGAACGGGCCTTGGGGACATGAAACAGTGAGCTGTGGCAGTTACCAGACTTCTCAAACCACAAATACCAAAGAGCAGGTTAGGGAGAAACTGTGGGCAGAGTTCAGAGCAGTCTGATCACCAGCTCTGGGAGTGGAGGAGGTGGTACAGCAGTGGGGGTAGCAGCAGCAGGAAGATCCTGAGGCTGCTTCCAGAACTCCAGTGTCAGCTGCTTCCCAAGTCCTTGGCTCACACATTGGGAGAAATCTATCAGCGGATCAGAGCAGGACTTCAAGGAATGCTTTTTGGGCACGAAGGCTGATTCTCTTGCTGTGCCCTGCTTGGATCTGTATTGTGGTCTTGGTTGGCAGTTCTTGGGGTAGGAGGAGCACTGCTGGGATAGAGCCGGGGGTAATGGTGGAGTAGAAGTAGCTCTGAAAAGAGCAGTTCTTGGACTCTAAAGCCTGCAACAATGTACTCTCTACTCTACAAGCAGTCATATCCTGCCAAAAAGCTCAAGGGTCAGGTTGTTGGCTGGGAGCATGAACAGGCAGCAAAAATGAACTGAGTCTCAAACTCAGACTCAAACTCAAACTCTAGATTCCTTTTTTGGTGACAAAGAAGATCAAAACATACAGCCAGAAGAAGTCAACAAAGTCAAAGAACCTATATCAAAAGACCCAAGAAAAATATGAATTGGTCTCAAGCCATAGAAGAGGTCAAAAAGCATTTGGAAAAGAAAGTTACAGAAGTAGAGGAAAAACTGGGAAGAGAAATGAGAGTGATGCAAGAACACCATGAAAAACAAGTCAACAACTTGTTAACAGAGATCCAAAAAAATACTGAAGAAAATAAAACCTTAAAGAATAGACTAACGCAAATGGCAAAAGAGCTCCAGAAAGCCAACGAAGTGGAGAATTCTTTGAAAGGCAGGATTAGCCAAATGGAAATGGAAGTCCAAAAGACCACTGAGGAAAATACCACCTTAGAAATTAGATTGGAGCAAGTGGAAGCTAGTGACTTTATGAGAAACCAATATATTATAAAACAGAATCAAAGGCATGAAAAAAAATTGGAAGACAATGTGAAATATCTCATTGGAAAAACCACGGACCAGAAGAATAGATCCAGGAGAAATAATTTAAGAATTATTAGACTACCTGAAAGCCATGATCTAAAAAGAGCCTAGACATCCTCTTTCAGGAAATTATTAAGGAGAACTGCCCTGATATTCTAGAGCCACAGGGAAAAATAGAAATTGAAAGAATCCACCGATTGCCTCTCGAAAAACACCCCAAAAAGAAAATTCCTAGGCATATTGTTGCCAAATTACAGAGTTTCCTGGTCAAGGAGAAAACGCTGCAAGCAGCCAAAAAGAAACAATTTGTATATTCTGGAAACACAATCAGGATAACACAAGATCTAGCAGCTTCTACATTAAGGGATCAAAGAGCTTGGAATATGATATTCTGGAAGTCAAATGAGCTAGGATTAAAACCAAGAATCGCCTACCCAACAAAACTGAGCATCATGCTTCAAGGCAAAATATGGATTTTCAATAAAATAGAGGACTTTCAAGCTTTCTCAATGAAAAGACCGGAGCTGAATAGAAAATTTGAATTTCAAGTACAAGAAACAAGAGAAGCATGAAAAGGTAAACATGAAAGTGAATTCATTAGGGACTTAGTAAAGTTAAACTGTTATGTTTACATTCCTATGTGGAAAGGTGATGTGTGTAATTCATGAGACCTTTCTCAGTATTAGTGGAATTGAAGGGAATATACAGAGAAGGCACAGGATGAGTTGAATATGAAGGGATGATATCTAAAAAATGAAATAATTTTAAGGGGTGTGAAAGGAATATATTGAGAGAGGGAGAAAGAGAAAGATAGAATGGGGTAAATTGTCTCACATAAAAATGGCACAAAAAAGCAGTTCTGTTGGAAGGGAAGAAGGGACAAGTGAGGGGTAATGAGTGAATCATACTTGCATTGGATCCAACTTGAGAGAGAATAACATACACACTCAATTGGGTATCTTACTCCACAGGAAAGTAAGGGGAAGGGGATGAAAAAGGGGGATGATAGAAGGGAGGGAGGAGGTAATCAAAAGTAAACAACTTTGAAAAGGGACAGAGTCAAGGGAGAAAAGTGAATAAAGGGGGACAGGATAGGATGGAATGAAATATAGTTAGCCTTTCATAACATGAGCATTGTAGAAGTGTTTTACATAATGTTATATATGTGATCTATGTTGAATTTCTTGCTTTCCTAGAAGGGTGGGTAGGGAGGGAAGAGGGGAGAGAACTTGGAACTCAAAGTTGTAAAATCACATACTTAAAAAAATAAAAATGTTGTTTTTTGTATGCAACTAGGAAACAATATATATAGGGAATGGTGCATAGAAATCTATCCTGCTCTACAAAAACGTAAGGGGGAAGGGGATAGAGGGGGAATGGGATGAAAGAGGGGAGGGCTGACTGTGGAATGAGGCAATGAGAATATATGCCATCTTGGAATGGGGAGAGGGTAAAAATGGGGAGAAAATTTGTAACTCAAAATCTTGTAGAAATCAATATTGAAAACTAAAATATTAAAGAAACAAATAATGCTTCAAAAGACTCATGATGGAAAAAGCTTTGCACATCCAGAGAAAGAATTATGGAATCTGAATGCAGATTGAGGCAAATTATTTGCTTTTTTTTTCTTTCTTTTTTTTTGGTTTCATTTCTTCTTTCTCATGATTCATTCCATTATAATTCTTCTTTACAAATCGACTATTATGTAAATAAGTTCAATGTGAAAGTATATGTAGAACCTACATTGGATTACATCCTGTCTTGTGGGGAGTGGGGAGAAGAGGGAGAGAAAATTTAGAACCCCAAAACTTTTGGAACTGAATGTTGTGAACTAAAAGTAAAAAAAAAAATGTTTTAAAAAACACAACTGTTTTTACCTTACAACCTTTAGATTGAAAAATTGAAAAAAAGGAAAAAAAATACAAATATTGGAGGATCTAAAAATAAGTCAAATTAATGTTCTATTGGTGAAATTGTGAATTCGTCCAGTCATTTTGGGAAGTGGTTAGTAACTATGACCCTAAGGTTACTAAATTTTGCAAATTCTATTACCAAGTAATATAGCTACTAATTTGAGAAAGGAAGGAAGGAAGGAAGGAAGGAAGGAAGGAAGGAAGGAAGGAAGGAAGGAAGGAAGGAAGGAAGGAAGGAAGGAAGAAGGACAGAAAGGAAGAAAGAAAGAAAGAAAGAAAGAAAGAAAGAAAGAAAGAAAGAAAGAA
>CM053622.1:111751525-111773154 GCA_028646595.1 Phalanger gymnotis
AGGAACGATGGAAGGAAGGAAGGAAGGAACGATGGAAGGAAGGAAGGAAGGAAGGAAGGAAGAAAGGAAGGATGGAATAAGCTAGAAACAAGGAAGGAGGGAAAGAAGGGAGGGAATCAGGAAAAGAAAGAAAATAAGGAAGAAAAACACAGAAAGAAGAAAAGAAAGAAACAAGGAAGTAAAAGTTTCTATATGTACAAAATTATTTGTAGTTATTTTTCTCATGGTGGCAAAGAAACAAAAGCTATGGAGGTGCCTATTAATTGAGGAAAGTCTAAAGAGATTATAATATATGAATACAACAAAACATTATTTTGAGAAATAATGTTTTAGAAACACTATTTAAAAACACATCAGAGAAACCTGGAGAAATATATAAACTAATGCAGTGCGAAGTGAGCAGATATAGGAGAATAATTTATAATACAACAACAAAGAATAATCAACCCACAGTTCTGAAAGACAACAACTCTGATCAGTTAAATACTCAATACTGATTCCAGAGGCCTGATGATGAAGAATGCTACTCACCTAGTAAAGGAGAGGTAAATGACTAAATATGAATAAAGAAACTTTTTTTTGTTTGGACATGACCCTTGGGAAATCTATTTTATTTGACTATGCATATTTGTAAGGAGGATTTTGTTTTGTTTCCTACTCCCTCTCTGTGGGGGAGGGAGAGTGGAAAAAAAAGGGTTCCTTAATTGAAAAATTAAAACTAATAAAAGGAAAAAACAATTTAAATATAATTGATTAATATCTTTTAGACAATCTGTTCATACTTTAAAAGAAGTAAAGAATTGAAGAAACTTTACATTTAAAGTATGCCTCAACTATACTGCTTTTGAAACTGTATCTATTTCATTTTCCACTTTCTTTCTAAACTCAATGTGTTATATTCCAATTATTTTTCCTAAAAAAAATGAGTACTTATGATTGCATTAAGAACTAAAAGCTAAAATTTAGGTTCATTTGCCTAATGCACTTATTTAATAATTTCTTTATTATTTTATTCAGTCACTTTACTATATACTTAAGACTTAAGCATTTTAATCATTATAGTTTACTTTATAAGAACAAAATTTTCTAATGTACATTAATATTTGTGCAACAAAAATGAATAGTAATTGTTCCAGGTAAATTATGCAGGTCCATGTAATGCCTAAAAAGTCTAATATATCCCTTCATGCTCTACAGGTAACAGTAGGATATTTGTTTCAATCTGTAGCATCTGAGTAATCAACTCAGGACACTCAAGAGCCATCTTTTATATCTACATGGTGGGATATTCCAATAAAATACTGATAATTGGTTCCATTATAGAACAAAAAGTTGAAATAGAAATCTAAGGGAGATTTGGTTCCAGAGAAATAGTACTAAATGGAATATAGCTGGATCTGTCATTTTGCAGAAGAGGAAACATAAGTTAGGTTAGAGTATACAATTCAGTTAAATAAACAAGAATTTATTTAGCACCTACTGTGTGCCAGGCACGATTCTATACAATGGAAATAAAAAGACAAAAATTGAAATAGTCTTTATACTTAAGGGGCTTATCTTCACTGGGAGAATACAACATATATGGATGTAGTTATATACCAAGTTTCTAAAATAGATTGTCAAGTAACTTCAAGAGGAATAGGAAATTAATAAATATGGGGATGAGGACAAGTTTCAGGTAAGATTTTGCATTTGAGCTAGATTACGGAATAAATTAGGTGTTGTTTGAAGTGGAAGTGAAGAGAAAATGCATTCCTGACAAGGAAACTACATGTGCAAAAACATGGAGGTGACGAATTGAATATTGTGTATTGAGATCACTAAGTAGTAGAGTTGGCCTGAAAGAGAGAATATATTTAGGGCAATAATGTGAAGAAAGATGGAAAAGTAGATGGGAATAAGTTAGTGAGGACTTTAAATGCCATCTTGTGTCATTTGTACTTTTTCTTAGAATTAATAAGGAGTTTCTTAAAATTTGGAGCTGAGAAAGGGCCTATAAATACAATCTATTCCATTTCCTAATTTTAATGATTGTGAATCCATGACTTAGAATAGTGAGTTTCCAGCTCCCCTCTCTCACAGACATGCATATGTACATATCTTTATGAATTTATACATGTGCACACAAATATATATTGAGAGATAAAAAGTACATAAATATATATGTATGTGCATATATGTATAGCTATATCATGTGTTTGTGTACATGTATAGATGTGTATATATGCATGTATATTTATACACAGAGAGGGAAGATTGAGTATGTATATATGGAATATATATTTATATATATATTTGTATATGTTTACATACACACGCACACACATATATATACACGTATATATATACACATATAAAATGTATATATGTATATGGGGCAGCTAGTTGGAACAGTGGATAGAGCCCTGGCCTAGAGCCAGGAAAGTCTGAGTTCAAATCCTGCATCAGATTCTTGCTAGCTGTGTGATCTTGAGCAAGCAACTTAACCTCTATTTGCCTCAGTTCCTCAGCCATAAAATGGGGACAAAGTGGAGAAGAAAATGGCAAATCATGCCAGTATCTTTGCCAAGATTACCCCATGGGGTATATCCATGGAGTCACATAGAGTCGAACATGATTAAATGACTGAAAAACAAATGCATCTATGTATCCCCTCACCAAACATCATCTGATAGTATAACGATAAACATAAACACTTGTGGGAATGGGATTCTCAATCCCTAGACTACCTAGACTAGACCACATGGCTTCTAAAGTCCTTTCCTATTCTTTATACTCTCTGATATTTTGACTTTAACGAGTTTGGAAGCTCAAAATAGTTCGTGTTTATGTATGTGTCTAGTGGTGTACTGAATAGCAAACTTATGCCTACAATCAGGAATATTTGAGTTCTTTTCCGTCACCAGGTATTTATTAGCTGTGGGACCCTGGGCAAGCCATTTAACCTCTATCTCAATGTCCTCAACTGTAAAATGAGGTAATAATAGCACCCATCTTGCAGGTTGTGAAGATCAAATAAGATAAAATTTGCAAAAAGTGCTTGGGACATAATTGGCATTAAGTAAATGCTTATTCCCCACCCCTTATAATGACTTAAAGATGCTAATATAAAACAATAGTGATTGGCTCTTATTTTATGCCTCTAGAGAAATTTCCTCTTTAAAATATACAGCATAAAACATAATTCAAAAACTTAGGAAGGAAATTCAAATTTAATGTCATGAACAACAGCAACAACAAACAGCAATAACCTGTTGATGAAATATATTCCTAACAAGGGTCTGATACCAAGGATCATGTGTACCAGTTATTATTGCAGAATTGATAGAAGACTGATAAAAACAGCCAAACAACAAGTAGTGCTTCCATGTGACAGTTGAAAGGATTGGTGTTACTTAATCTATGTGAAAGAGTCTAAAATTGATTTAATATCATTTTCAAGGGAAATAAGCATATTCAGGAAGAGAATAATTTCCTCTTTCCTCTTCTATATAAACATTGTTTTGATTGCATCATTTTGCATTTGCATCATCATTTTTTCCTCCATACAATAAATTAATTAAAAAGTATGTGTAAAATGATTATTCTACCATATGTCAGGCACTTGCTAGGAACTGGGGATACAAAAACAAAAATAAGACAGTCCCTTCCTTCAAGCAGTTTATGTTCTTCTAGGGAGAAAGGACATAGGGAGGCAGAGCCAAAATGGCAACTTGAAAAGTGGAGAAAGAACATACATCAGAGAGTGGTGTCCAGGGAAGGGAGAATTACTCTGCCAGTTTCATAAATTATAAGTGAAACTCTAGTTTCGCATATCTATTTAATATCTTGAGTCTTTGCAGTTTAGCTACCATAAACCAAGAGTTTTGTTTTGTTTTGTTTGTTTACACCACACACGAACACACACACACACACACACACACACACACACACACACACACACACACGGCCGTCTATTTAGAGCTTGAGGGAGCTAATTTAAACCCTTTGTTTCAGAGAGGGTCCAAGAGATATTAATTGACTTAGAATCATAAATGTTGAAGTAGAAGGAGCCGTTTAATCCAATACCTTTCCCCAGTTTTCCAAATGGGAAAACTGAGTTCCAGGGAGTTCAGGTAACCTGCTCAAGATTATGTAGGTAGTAAGAATCAAAAGTGAAATTTCAGCCAATTAGTTTGCTCCAGAGTCAGTGCTGTCTCCATTGCATTATCCTGTCTTAATTTTCCAAGTTCACACACATAGCAAGTATCAGTGCCAGGATTCACATCCAAGTCCATTAACTTTAAATGCCGTGTTCTTTTTTTTCTGACTTTGAATTTTAATTTTCTGATCATTGCAGATAGCAAATAATTTCTCATCATTAAACTTAATCTCTTTTTTGTTTGTTTGTTTATTTATTTTTAATTGAGTTTTAATTTTTAGTTTACAACACTCAGTTCCACACGATTTTGAGTTCCAGATGTTCTTCCCTCCCCTACCCCCCTTCCCAAGATGGCATGGAATCTGATATATCTTCTTATTATAACTTCACATTGAACTTACTTACAAAATAGTAAAGTTGTAAAGAAGAATTATGACCAATGGAATGAATCAGGAGAAAGAAGAAACAAAACCAAAACCAAAACAAAACCAAAACAAAAACAAGAGAAAGAAAAATAAAAGAAAACAAAAAAAAGGAGAGTCAATAATTTGCCTCAATCTGCATTCATACTTCATACTTCTTTCTCTGGATGTAGAAAGCTCTCTCCCTCATGAGTCCTTTGGAGCTCTCTTTGAACCTTGTCTTGCTGAGAAGAGTGAGGTCTATCAAGGTTAGTCATCACATCACATCACATCACATCATATGTGGTTGTGTATAATGTTCTCCTAGTTCTGCTCCACTCACTCAGCATTATACCATGTAGGTTTTTCCAGGTTATTATGTAGTCCTTATCTTCCCCATTTCTTATAGCACAATAGTATCCCATTACACTCATATACCACAACTTGTTCAGCCATTCCCCACTTGATAGGCATCCCCTTCATTTCCAAATCTTTACTACTATGAAAAGAGCCACTATAAATATTTTTGTACGTATCGGTCCTTTTCCCATTTTTGTGATATCTTTGGGATACAACACTAGAAGTGGTATTGCTGGGTCAAAAGGTATGAACATTTTTATGGCCCTTTGGGCATAGTTCCAAATTGTTCTCCAGAATGGCTGCATAACTTCACAACTCCACCAGCAATATAACAATGTTCCAATTTTCCCACATCCTCTCCAGCATTTATCATTTTCCTGTTTTGTTATTTTAGCCAATCTGACAGGAGAGATATAGTATGTAAGAGATGTTTTGATTTGCATTTCTCTAATCAGTAGTGATTTTGAGTATTTTTTCATATGCCTATAGATATCTTTAATTTTTTTCCTCTGAAAACTGCCAGTTCATGTCCTTTGACCATTTCTCAATTGGAGAATGACTTGTATTACTATAAATTTGACTCAGTACCCTGTATATTTTAGAGATGAGGCCTTTATCAGAGACACTGGTTGTAAAGATTTTCTCCTAATTTTCTGCTTCCCTCCTAATCTTTGTTGCGTTGCCTTTTTTATACAAAAACTTTTTAATTTAACATAATCAAAATTATCCATTTTGCATTTTGTAATTCTCTCTATCTCTTGTTCTGTCATGAATTCTTTGCTTTTCTATACATCTGATAGGTAAACCTTTCCTTGCTCTCCCAAAATGCTTATAGTGTAAGCCTTTATTCCTAAATCATGAACCCATTTTGACTTTATTTTGGCATATGATGTAAGATATTGGCCTATGCCCAGTTTCTGCCCTACCATTTCCCAATTTTCCCAGCAGTTTTTTTGAAATAGTGAATTCCTAGCCCAGAAGCTGGGTTTTTGGGGGTTTGTCAAATTGTAGATTGCTATAGTCATTAACTACTGAGTCTTGTGTACCTAAACTATTCCACTGATTCATGACTGTTTCATAGGCAGTACCAGGTAGTTTTGATGACTGCTGCTTCGTAGTACAGTTTAATATCTGGTATGGCTAGGCTGCTTTACTAGCATTTGTTTTCAGTAATACCCTAGATATTCTAGACCTCTTGTTCTTCCAGATGAATTTTGTTATTATTTTATCCAGCTCTGTAAAATACATTTTTGGTAGTTCAGTTTGTATGGCACTGAATAAATAAATTAATTTAGGTAAAATTGTCATTTGTATTATGTTAGCTCTGCCTAACCATGAGCAACTGATTTTTTTTCCATTTATTTAGATCTGACTTTATTTGTGTGAAAAGTGTTTCGTAATTTTGTTCATACAGGCCCTGCGTTTGTCTTGGCAGACAGACTCCCAAATATTTTATAGAGTCTACAGTAAGTTTAAATGGAATTTATCTTTTTATTTCTTGCTGTTGGGCTTTGTTAATAATGTATAGGAATGCTGAGGATTTATGTGGGTTTATTTTATATCCAGCAGCTTTGCTAAAGTTGTTTATTATTTCAAGTAGTTTTTTACTTGATTAACTAGGATTCTCTAAGTAAATCATCCTATCATCTGCAAAAAGTGATTATTTAGTTTCTTCTTTGCCTGTTCTGATTCCTTCAATTTCCTTTTCTTCTCTTATTGCTACAGCTAACATTTCTAGTACCAAATTAAATAATAGGGGTGCTAAGGGACATCCTTGTTTCACCTCTGATCTTATTGGGAATGCATCTAGCTTATCCCCTTTACACATAATGCTTGCTGATGATTTTAGGTAGATGCTATTTATAATTCTAAGGAAGGCTCCATTTATTCCTATGCTTTCTAGTGTTTTTAATAGGAATGGGTGTTGTATTTTGTCAAAGGCTTTTTTTTTGCATCTGTTGAGATGATCATATGGTTTCTGCTAGTTTTGTTGTTGCTATGATCAATTATGCTAATAGTTCTCCTAATATTGAACCAGCTTTGCATTCTTGGAATAAATCCTACCAGGTCGTATTGTATTATTCTTGTGATAAGTTGCTAATATTTTAATTAAAATATTGGCATCAAAATTCATTACGGAAATTGGTCTATAATTTTCTTTCTGTTTTGACTCTTCCTGGTTTATGTATTAGTACAATATTTGTGTCATGAAAAGAATTTGGTAGCACTCCTTCACATATTTTCCCAAATAGTCTATAAAGTATAGAAATTAATTGTTCTTTGAATGTTTGAAAAAATTCACATATAAAACCATGTGGCCCTGGAGATTTTTTCCTAGGGAGTTCATTGATAGCTTGCTTAATTTCTTTTTCTGAGATGGAGTTGTTTAGAAATTTTACTTTCTCTTCTGTTAATCTGGGCAATTTATATTTTTGTAGGTATTCATCCATATCCCTATGTTGGGATCCCTAGGTTGAAAATTATGGGAAAAATTATTCTTAATTATTGTTTTAATCTCCTCTTCATTGGAGGTGAATTCACCCTTTTCATTTTTGATCCTGGTAATTTGATTTTCTTCTTTCTTTTTTTGATCAAATTGACCAAAGTTTATCAATTTTATTCATTTTTTTCATAAAACCAGCTCTTGATTTTATTTATTAATTTAATAGTTTTCTTGATCTCAATTTTATTAATCTCTCCTTTGATTTTCAATATTTCTAATTTGGTATTTAATTGGGGATTTTCAATTTGTTCTTTTTCTAGCTTCTTCAGTTGTATGCTCAATTCATTGATCTCCTTTTTCTCTATTTTTTTTCAAGTAAGCATTTAGAGATATAAAACTTCCCCTAAGCACTGCTTTTGCTGCATCCCATAAGTTTTGGTATGTTCTCTCATTATGGTCATTTTTTCGAATGAAGTTATTAATTGTTTCTATGATTTGTTTCTGGTCCATTGTTTCTTAAGAATTAGATTATTTAGTTTCCAATTAATTTTTAGCTTATTTTTCCATGGGTCTTTATTACAAATAATTTTTATTGCATCATAATCTGAAACGGAATTTTTTGACTACTTCTGCCTTTATGCATTGGATTGTCAGGTTTTTAATGCCCTAGTACATGGTCAATTTTTGAGTATGTGTCAAATGTTGCAGAGGAAAAAAAAGTATATTCCTTTTTATCCCCATTCAGTTTTCTCCAGAGGTCTATCATATCTGTCTTTTCTAAAATTCTATTCACCTCATTAACTTCTTTCTTGTTTATTTTGAGGTCAGATGTATCAAGTTCAGAGAGGGGGATGTTGAGGTCCCCCACTAGTATGGTTTTGCTGTCTATTTCTTCCTGTAACTCCCTTAACTTCTCCTCTAAGAATTCGCCAGCTATACCACTTGGTGTATATATGTTAAGTAATGATATTGCTTCATTGTTTATGGTTGATTAGGATTGCTACCTCTGCTTTTTTTTTTTTTTTTAATTTAGCTGAAGCACAATATGTTCTACTCCAGGCTTTTACCTTTGCCCTGTGTGTATCCCCCTGTTTCAAATGTGTTTTTTGTAAACAGAATATTGTACGATTATGGTTTTTAAGTTCATCCCATTCACATTCACAGTTATGATTACTATCTTTGTCTTTTTCTCCATCCTACTTCCCCCCTGTTTATGCATTTATTTCTCCCTTTCCTCTCCCACTCCTGAACAAAGTTTTGCTTTTGACCACCACCTTCTTCATTTTACCCTACCTTTTGATTCCTCTCCCTTTTCTTACTGTTTTCCACTTGCTACTTCTTCCCTCCCTTCTGACCACCCCCTTCTTTTTCCCCCCTTTCCCCTCCTACTGCCTGTAGGACAAGTTAAATATTTATATTTATCAGGGTATGTTATTCCCTTCTTGAACCAAATCTGATAAGAGTAAAGCTCAAATACTGCTCTTCTCCCTCCCTTCTTTCCCTCTACTACATTATGTTTTTGTGCCTCTTCATGTGATGTAATTTACCCTTTTCTACTACCTCATTACTTCTTCTCCCATAACCATCCCTTTATATCTCTTAATTATATTTTTATCCTTATATCATTTTATACAGATACCCACAGTCTATGAATATCACTTTCAATTGTCGTAATAAGTATACTATTCTCAAGATTGATGTATACATATATATGTATATATATTCACACACATATATATGTATATTTACAGATGTAACTAATTAGCCTTATTCATTAACTAGGGTTTCCCCCCCCCCCATTTACCTTCAGATGTCTCTCTTGAGTTTTGTATTTGGAGATCAAATTTTCCACTGGACTCTGGCCTTTTCATCAGGAAGGTCTGGAATTCCCTTATTTCACTGAATGTCCATCTCCTTGAGTGGGAAATTATGCTCAGTTTTGTTGCATAGTTGACCCTTGGTTATAGTCCAAGCTCCTTTGCCTTTTGGTATATCATATTAGAGTTTCTTCTGTCATTTAAGGTGGAAACTGAAAGATCCTTCATGATCCTGACTGTAGTTCTATGATATTTGAATTGTTTCTTTCTAGCTGCTTGCAGTATTTTCTCCTTGACCTGGTAGTTTTGGAATTTGGCTATAATATTTCTTGGAGGTTTCAATTTAGGATATTTTTCAGGGGGTGATTGATAGATGGATTCTTTCTATGATAATTTTACCCTCAGGTTCTAGGGCTTCCTGGCAATTTTCCTTAAGGATTTCATGGAAGATACTGTCCAGGCTCTTTTTGTCATCATAGCTTTCAGGTATACCAATAATTCTTAGATTGTCTCTCCTGGATCTATTTTCCAAGTCAGTTGTTTTTCCAATCAGATATTTCACATTTTATTCTATTATTTTCATTCGTTAGATGTTGTTTGACTGATTCTTAATGTCTCATAGAATCATTAGCTTCCACTTGCCCAGTTCTAGTTTTAAATGTTTTGTTTTCTTCCTTTATCTTCTCTATCTCCTTTTCCGTTTGGTCGATTTTACTTTTCAATGAGACATTTTCTCCATTTACGTTCTGGTTTTCCTTAACCATTTCACTTATTTTACCATTTAAAGATTTGTTTTCCTCATTGTATTTTTTCCATTTTTTTTTCTTTTATCTCCCTAGTTTGGTTTTTAAAGTTCTCCTTGAGTTCTTCCAGGAATCTTTTTTGTCCTGGCGACCAGTTCGGTTTCCTTTTGGAGGTTTCATATGTGGGTGTAGTTTCCATGCTGTCCTCTTCTGAAATGGTATTTTGGTCTTCCCTGTCTCCATAATATGAATCAGTCATCTTTGGCTTCTTTGAATGTTTTTTCATGGTGTTTTTTTTTTTCTTTCTGGCTTCTAAAGTGGATCACTGTTTCTGAGGCTCAGGGGTCTCTGTCCCAATTTCTTGTTTTGGAATCTGTGGGTCTGATCACTGGTTTTATGTTCTGTGACCTCTGGTTTCATGAGGTATGGGAGAGGAGTGACCTGGCTGCTGGGGGTCTCTTCTTCCCCAGGACTGTTCTATAGAATGAGTGGTCCCAGCTCTTGTCTGTGCTGGTGTCTGCCATTTCCCCTGGCTGTGCAAAGCTTTGTTTGCGGTCCTGGCATTGATGTTAGTTCCACCCCCTGGGGCTCAATTACTCTTTGTTCTGCTGAGGTGAGGGCTGCTGGGACACCTCTCTTCCTGCACTAGTCTCCTTTTGCCACCGCAGGAAGGGCCCTCTCCCCCATTTCTTTCACTACTGAAGCTCCCTTTCTGGATCCTCTGTTTCTCCTGAGGTGTTCTACTCTGGGTTTATTCAAGGGAGGGATAAGAGTGGTTTTACCTGCACATCATGACTCCTGGAAGTTCAAGTAGGTGAGTTTCAAACCTTTATATTGTGGGTTTGAGGCTTCTGGGCTAGCTGCTCCCATGGCCACAGGCTCTGTGGTCCATTCTGACAGACTCTCAAATCCTGTGTTCTTACTAGTGTAGCATACGGTCGTTCATAAAGGCTTTAAAATATTGTTTGATGTCCTGAGGAGACATTAATTGATTAATTCAATGTAACGGAGCCAATGAAGTCAAATACCTGAGAGGAGAGGAGAGGAGAGAGAGAGAGAGAGAGAGAGAGAGAGAGAGAGAGAGAGAGAGAGAGAGAGATTTAAATTGGAAGCACAGAATGCTTTTCTTGATTATCAAAGTATTAAAATATTGGGATAGCTGCTTGAGGTTGCATTCATTGAATCTCTGACAGTAGAAATTCTGTTCATAAGATCTTCCAAAAATGAACATATAAAATGATTGTGTAAGTTTATTGACCAATAACTTCATATAAATTAGTTTGGAGATTTGGCAGGGAAAAATTTCTGCTGCACTGAAAGAGGCTTCTGCAAATAATGAGATAAGATTATTTTTTGTTCTCTAAGTACATCAGAACACACCTAGAGTGTTGTGTTTGATTCTTCATGCTATAGTATAAAAGGGACGTTGAGAAGCTAGAAGGCACACAGAAGAGGACAATCAAGAAGTGAACACTCTTGATTCCATGTCATATAAGGGTAAAATGAAGGAAATGAAAATGTTTAACTTAGGGAATAGAAGCCTCCAAGGGTATATGATTGCTCTGAGTATTTGAAGTGATGCCATATAGAATAGAGATTAGTCTTGTCATATTTGGTCACAGAGAACAGAATCATTATAGAGATCTGAAGTTGTAAAATGCAAATGTTTGTGATATAAAAGGAAGCAAAAAGATGAAGAAAAAAAACAAACAAAAAAACCTTGAAACAATATGAGCTATCCAAACATGAAATCAAGTGGTTGGAGAGGTGATGACTCTGATTCTGATTCTAACCCTAAACCTCTGACTCCAACTATAACCCAACCCTAACCCTAAATCCATGCCTCTGACTTTAAAGGTGAATTCATTTCTAACCCTAAGTTCTTTTCTGACCTGATTCTAACTCTAAACTATGTCATACTCATTCTTGAATGTCTTTGATCAGAGGATGCATGGCCACTTGTTCGGTACACTTTAACTGAAATTACGTTCCTGCGATCATCGGCACTGGGAAAGATGTTTTTCACTTTTTTTGAGTAATGCATTCCTTTGGTCATCTGGAAAGTTCTATGGTGCTCTTCTCAAAATAATATTTTTAAATGCATCAAATAAAATACATCAATTAAAAAGGAAACTAACTATATTGAAATAGTGATATACATGTATATATAATGTATATATGCATATAAACACGTATATGTATATATACTCATATATATGTATACACACATGTATATGTACACAAACATATACATAAGTTTTTTCAAGTTCACAGATCCAGATTCAGGATCCCTGAGGATCCTGAGTTCTTTTCAGGTTATTAATTTTTTAGGATTCTATGCCTTTTGCTAAAGTCTCTTTATCATATTACTGATAAAGAATTCTGTGTTCATTTGATATCTCTAGATCTCTCCCCCTCTTTATAAAACATATATATTCATACATATTTGGATAAGAGCTTCAATAAAGTTTTACTTTGCAGACTTCAATCACATGGCATATATTAAAATATTCCTAAGGAAACTACGTGTTAGGGAAACTAGACTGGCATCACCTTGGCACAAATTTTGGAAAAAAAAGTATTTCACTAGATGTTTCTAAATTATGTGTAAAATATTTTGACTAATAATTTAAAATAGTGAGTTCCAAATTCTATCCCTCTCTCTCAGCCTTCCCTCCTCCTTAATATGCCATGTAATTTGATTTTTATTATACATGAGAGGTTATGCAAACATTTCCACCTTAGCCATGTCACAAAACAAAACACACAAAAAAACAAAAATAAAGTTAAAAAACTACAGTTCAATTAGTAATCAGAGTTTACCATTTCTCTCTCTCTGGAAATTGATCTTATTTTTCATCATGGGTCCTTTGAAATTGTCTTGGATCATTCTTGATCAGAGTAGCTATGTCTTTCACATTTGATTATGCTACAATGCCTTGGTACAAGTTGATATGTGAAAGAGAATAAATGGACATAGAGTGGGAGCAAATTAAAGTATTTAACATAAAATCACAGGCCATGAAGCATCCATGTCAGCAGCAGAGCAAAGACCAGAGTTGATGACAGATCATGCTGGCATGAAGTAATTTGGAATGAATAGCTCCATTTGAGGAAAAATATTAAGCTCACCATGAGGTTTTGGGAAATGGTTAGAAATGGCTACTAGCCCTAAAGATAGTAGTGCCTCCTGTCATTATACAAAGGACAGATGATTAGTTATCAAAGTGGAAGGAGCTGTCCCTCACATAAAACTTTTTTTCCATTAAATTGCTCACATGAAAAATAGCATCCTTTAAAGAAAAACACTTTGACAACAAAGAATAATCATGTGCTTTTCCACTGAAATTCTCATCAGCCTCCTGTGTATCTATGGAACAATATTATATCTGCCTGTGAACTTGCTCATCTTCATATTGTCATCACGGAAGAAGAATTTAGGGCTATATCTAATCAGACAAGGGGAAACAATGGAGACATGGCTGATTAGGAGTTTTTGGCCATCATTCTGACTCCCTCCCATTGCACTTCCAGATTTTGCATGCAAAAATTAAATAATAACCAATAAAATGGACGATATGCAAGAGTTGCCCATCTTCCAATATATCATTTTGTGAAAGTCCAGGAGCCATAATCGTGATGTATTTTTATTGCGTTTTAAGCCATAAAGTTGAGTTTTGATGATAATGGTATTCTTTGATTTCAGTGTTCCCAAAATTCTTTGAGGTAGATTTTTTTTTCTCCACTAGAAGATGCTACCTCCAAGTATTAAAAAAGAAAATAATCCAAACTCTCATCCTTTCCCCCACTTTTTGTTCAATCCTTTGTTAACAAAGCTACATTTGCTTCTAGACTTAGGAATTTGCCAGATAGAATACCTTAGGATCACAATTTAGAGCTGGGAGGTCCATCTCTCTCATTTTCCAGATGAGAAAGGTATGGCATTAACTGACTGTTTAATTGACTAAACAGATTAAGTAACTTGGCCAAAGTCAAATAAGAAGTAGCAGAACCAAGATTCAAACTCATGCCTTTTGATACCAAATTTATGACTCTTATACTCCTATAAGTAAGCATTGAATGCTATATGAAATATCTAAAAAGTCAGGTTACTTTTCTTTTCCCCCAAACCCAATTAATCTCTGAAGCAGGAGGCAGGCCCATAGTTTATTTTATAACAATCGTTTTGCCAAGTAACAACCTAGATTTTCCAAAGTTAATCAGATCTTGGTAAGCACCATGTATTTGCAGCTTACTAAAAACATATGCAAAGGCTAAAAAGACAAAAGCACAAGGAAATCTGAATTAGCTTGCCAAGTCAATTAGCAAGGCATTAGCAGAAATACAAATTATTGAAATTCTTATTTGTAATACCCTTCCCTAATTTTACATACCTTAATTTCTTCTGTCAATAAATGAAGTCATATAAGAGGTTGGGTTTTAAGATGACACTTTAGTGAAGTAATTTAAAGCAAAGTGTTCAAAACATAGTAGGTACTTAATAAATGTTTATTGAATAAATGTAGGCAGACATTAATACATGTATAAAAATGAATAATATTATGTAATTTCAAATTATCACTATGGTATATTTTTTGTAATTTTTTTGTTGTTGTTCATGACTTTTTATGTTTGCCATTGTGAACACTTTAACAGAAATTGATCCTGCCATCTTTGTAGTATCATTTGAGTAGGACAGAGCCCAGGGAGCAGATGGCAGTAATCACAGTTGCTGCTATAACAGTCTTTGACAAACCATGCTGATAAAGCCTTGAGGATCATGTCAAATGCCTAAGCAAGTACTGCAAATCTTTCCTTTCCTTCCAAAGTAGCTTTACTGCTGTCTCTTAGCAGGAGACATTGGTGCATTTCATAAAAATCAATCCACCACCTACTGTTCAAGAAGAGATGAAGGTCTTCATTTAAAAAAATGAAATGTGTATTTCTGTAGTACAGAAGTTCAACTTTGCATAAATTCAGGAAAAACACCTTGATATTGAATATTGTTTTGTATCTTCAGAGTTAATATTCATCAAGAAAAAGTAATACCAATCACTTACAATGAGTAAATTCAATCAAACTATATGTTCTACATACTCCCCAATATTAAAGTCAATTGCTAAGGACAAGATAAATAGATTATTTTAGGAACAGATCATGTCCCATTTATCTGAAAGCATTCTATTCTAGTCTATAATATTTTAAAAAAATTGTGTGTCTTCATATATTTGTATATATGTATGCATTTTTCTGCGAACTTAACAAATAGCAACAAACACAAGTATTTAAGAGTACAAAAAAGAAGTGTGACACAATCCTAAAGAAGAACATGAACTTTTGTTACAGATATTAAAATGATGATGATGATGATGCCGATGATGAGTGTCCCAAAAGTCTTAGTGAACTTTTAAGTTTTATCTGCACTAAAATTTTTGTGACACACTGCATATTGAATTTGAATTTAAGAGGTGTAATAGCTAAATTTTTATTTGCTTGTTTCCCCTTTATCTTTACATTTAAAATGTTTTTATTGATGTTATTTTTTTCTATGTCTCTCAATACCCAGTAACTTACCCCTACCTTTCCAAATATATGTCCTACATTGTAACAAACATGCCTAGTCAACCAAAACAAATTGATATTTGACCATGTCTGAGAATGTGTCTTATTCTGCTCCTCTAGTCATTCCTCTCTGCCAGAGGCAGAAGTATATGTCATCATTTGTCTTCTGAAGTTCTGATTGGTTGGCATTTTAACCAGAATTCTTAATTCTTACAAAGCTTCCCTCACATCAGTTATTGTTGTGGTGTCTATAGGCACTTCTTTAAATTCTACTCATTTCATTCTGTATCATTTCAAACAATTCTTCCCATATTTGTCATTTCCTATATTACCCATCTACCTACATTTCTTCTCATTTACATTAGACCCAGCTTGCAACCATACCCTGCACAGAGACCCTCTTTACCTCAGTCATTTTATCAGCAACACAATATTCACAGCCCTGATGGTGACTATGAATATGATGACATAGCTCTGAATCACAAAATATAACAGACTCTCTATATGGAAGACAGAACCAAAACATTTATTCAAACCCCAGAATGCCAAATCCCAACACCAGGAAACTGAATTCATCACATGAACAAAGAAATCCATACATAATAACAATGTAGGGGAAACTACCATCCCATAGCCTTCCCCCTAGTCAGGTCTTCCCACAAACAAAAACTCACCTCTAGCTGCTTCCTCTCTCTCCTTCAGCTCTAACTGCTGTGACAAACTTCCTCCATATTCTTCCACCCTTCCTGTTCCACCTGTTCAGCAAGCTCCCCCCTCCACAGGCTTCATGTAAACCAAGCTTCCATGTGACTTAAGCAGGCCTATTAATGTATGGGAAGATCTTTAAATTTACCCTACCATTACAATCAGTCAGTCTATGCACACTTACAGTTGTTGCTGGGTAGATGCATGAATGTAAGTTTGCTTCATGACTTTATTGAATACAATTTAGAGACTGAACTAATCATGTTTTTGGTTGTTGCTTTAAGACCTTTGTGTATAATTTGCTTTTTGGTAGTACTGAGTGGAATGACCCATTTTCTTGATTTCTCTTTTACTTTTGTTTTCATTACATTTGACTGTGGTAGTACTATTTTTATTACTCATTTATTCCTATGTGTTTTATACTTTGCCCATTTCCTCTTGCCTCTTAAAGGCAAGAACTATTGTTTACCTCCTTTTGTATCCCTAGCACATAGCATAGTGCTCAGAACATAGTAGGCCCTTAATAAATTGTTTTCAATTGACTGATTGATTGATTATAGATCCCTTTGGCAGCCTCCTTCCCAATCTAAATCTCTGAATTTTTTTCTCATTTCCTTATTTGGAAGTTGTACTTGTAACAACAATGCTACTTGCTGGTAAAGTGGCTGTGTAGGACTAATAACACCAGCACACAGCATGGCTGCTAGCACAGGTTCTTTGATCTGCTTTTCTAAGGAAAGCAACTTTAAAGGGTTTACAATCTCATTTTAATTAAACATATATATATATATATATCATTCATTAGTTCATGAGAAAATGTGAGCACTCTATACTTCAGAGTAAACATAAACAGAAATTATTATAAACAGAGCAAAATAACACAAATCAACAGATGGGCTTCTAACTGTCTGTCCAAGATATTACATACATAGTTACCACAGAAAGAAGCACCAACATCTGGGTTTTTCAAAGCCAGGGGACTCCAACAGCTACTCAGAGTCTCTTTTGGTTAAATCACACTGCATTCTTCCAGTGAGTGAACCCCCAAAGCAAAATGCTAACCTCACAGTATATGTACATTTCTTCAGGGCTGGAGGGTATCACAACCATGTTACTCAAACCCATGTGACCTAAGCCTTCCCATGACTTCAGCAGGTCATCAAAGACTCTCAATTCAATCAAAGACTTGATTGAAACAAAGGCAAGACTCAAAGGCACTTGATTGCCTTAGTGCTGAGAAGCACTCCAAAACAAAAGATTACAAAAGTACCACTTTACTTGCCATTACAGTACTGTAAGCCCCTATTCACTCTTCAAATACCACAGTATTCACTCTTCGCATTAACCACTTAAAAATGCTTGGGGGTAAAGAGAAGCAGGGTTAGGAAGTGATAGATAAATAAATATCCATTAAATGGTATATTTTAATTTGTGAGATCTATGTAGTCACTCTCCATTTTTTTTTATCATTTCATCCTTCCCATATTATATTACTCCATCAGATAAAAGTCCTTCTTCCTCTGTTTCAAACATTGCTTTTATTATTTGTTATTGCTCTTGCTTTTGTCCTGAAACTCCTGAGTTAATTAATATTTATTGTACTATTTTTATACATCTCTCAGTTTCCTGATTTGTAAAATGAAGATCCTATGATTGATGACTTCCAAGTTCCTTTCTATCTCAATATTCTATGATCCTATGTTCTCCAAGGGGCAGGGGTGGGGAAAGAAAATATTATAGCAAAACAACATGTACACATTATCAACAAAATTAAGCTGGTTAAAATGAATGGAATCAGTGGATCAGCCAACCAGGGTGATTTAATTACCATTACTTGTTGATTATGGGCCCTGAGCTAGGTCTTTTGCTGTGTTAAAAGGTAAATCTAGAAACAAAAAAATCAACAATAAAAACCTACTATCAGTGAACTGATTACATTTATACGTACTTGTAATGAACACACACAGATGGAAGGTACAAAGTACAATTTAGATAGGAAGAGATGAGTAATGAAATAGAAATTTCATGGTTGAGTAATAAAAATGAAAGTGAAAGAGAAATAAAAAAAACTTGAAAAGATGAACGAAACTTGGAACTTTTTCAAAACTTGGAAAAAGGAAAAAAATGATCTATTCTAAAGTAATTCATTTTTTAGTTGGGAAGGCAACTTACAAATTAACTACATAAAATGATATAGAAAGCTAATTTTAGAGGGAAGAACTTAGCAGTCTGTGTGTGGGGGCAATGGGTGAGAATTGGGGGACCTGGAAACAATTAGGTAAAAATAAAATATCTGTTGAGTAATCCTCTCCAAATGCTTTAAATTTAGAAGGCTTTATGTCTCAACATCCTAAGATAGTATAATAGTAATCTTCACTGCTAGTTGTTTTAATTCATTCTTAACAGCCATTTGTGAGAATCTTTTGTGTTAAGTATTTCTTTTTGCATAGAAAAAAGCTATCCCACTGCTGACTCATATTGTACATTGAGTACCTTTTTAATTCCCACCTTGGAGAGACAATAGATATGATCAAAAAGTAATTTAATTTTTTTTCTTGACGCACAAGTGTCAGATAGTACTAAGCCAAAGGATGTGAAGAAATCTGAATGCATGCCTGGAACTAGAGCAGAGGGGACATTTGGTGAAAATAAATAGTACAAAGACCCACACTCCTTTGAATACAGCAGTTGATCTTATTGTTGCACACATATTATCTCATTTTTATTCTCAGCAGCCTTAGAAAGTAGGAGAAATTGTGATCTCCAATTCATGCATTTTACATTCAAATATAAAGCAATAGGCTTTATATTAAAGCAGTAAAGCTTGGACTGAGGCATTAGAAACAAAGTAATTCTGAAACAAGGAATAGATTCCTTTTATACATTGTGATCTTTTGTCATGCACACAAAATAAAAAAAAATCTTTGCCATAATAGTTTATTTGGCTAACATCCTTGCTCAAACACCTGTTAAAATGAATAGAGGGAAAAATTGCTAGTGCCTTCCCCACACCTCATTTCATTTTCTTTTTTTCATACTTTTCACCAATTGCTGGTCAATCTGAAACTGGGGGAATTATATTTCATTTTTTTCCTTTTACCCTTCAGCAAAGGCTTCCTTACTATTTATGTTCCTTTATCAATAAAATTAAGTGAAATGCATTTTAATCAAAAACATGTTAATTGTTCAGCACATTCTGCCAATAAGCCTGGTCTTGTATCTGTAACTACTTTGCCTGAAGCAGTATAATTGTAGTCACTCAAAAATACACAGCAGTTGGAGAATATGTATATTTTAAGACTCCCTTTGCACATGCTGGCCACAGAGTTACCTTCTGTTGTTGGTATTTAATAGTCCCTTCATTGAGCTAAGTGGTATTTTTGGCAGTGTTAGTCATCCAGAGCCTGTAGCAAGGCAGATGGAAAAGGAGATTAAATACTAGCCTTTCCTTTCATGACATAAGTGATCCTACAAGGTATCCTGGATACCATCACCTATAGGAGAGCAGCTAAAATATGAAAGAGCCAAGGAAGGAATTCCTTCATGTCCTGAATTAGTCCCAAATAAAATCTTTTTTATTGTTTCATCATGAAGGTATCAATCATCCGTTGCTAGTCATCCTTTGAGAATTAATATATCTACTTGTGGTGTGGTGGAGTATTCAGGGATGACTAGAACCTCTGGTCGCTCTTCCATCTTTGCTATCCACCTTTACCTAACTCTCTCCCATGGCTCCAAGATTGTATAGGATAAGTAGGAGACACACCCCAATAAAACCTTTTCAGCAGATGGGCTAAAGCAGATTGAGGATAACCAACAGGCCTCAAACTTTTCAGCGCATTAGGGGGGTGTCTACTCCACACATGTGAAAACTTTCCCCAATGGAAAAGGTAGATGACAATAATTTGTTCCAAGGGCCAGGAAGGTGGTTGAAGCAAGTGGGCTGTGGAGTACTTAGAGCTTGGTCAGGCATCAAAGAAGCCAAGGTTGTCCACTGCATCTTGGGCCATCACCAGTCATCTTGACTTTTGTCCTGCCACTGGACTTCAGTGACGCATCCACCTGTGATGTCATTGGTCCTCTTTGAAAATGAAATACAAACAGCATCTACTCATAAGTTTGTAGGCACTGGGATTTAAAGAAAATAAAAATCAGCTGAAACCCACTTTAACTCTTTTTACTGAATCAAATCATTTCCCCCCTTAGTACCAGATTATTTTAGATGAACTTTAGCTGAATCGCTTTAGGCCTTGCTCTTCCATTCATGGAATCATAGATCTAAAGGTAGAAAAGACCTCAAAGGCAATGTAGTCCAATTCTCTTATTTTATAGAAAAAGAAATTAAAGCCCAAGAAGGTTAAAAGACTTATCCAAAGTCACACAGGTAATACACATGAAAGGTAGGATTTGAACAAAGGTCCTCTGACTCCAGAGCCAATGAGTGATCTTTCCCTTGTATGTACTACTTCCTCATTCATAGCTATTTATACACTCATCCTGAAATCTCTTCCTTATATGAAGTTTTATCCTTTATTTCTTATCACTTACTGATGAACTTCATAGAGAAGCAATATATTCTTTTACGTTTGACTCAGCTCCATATCTCATCTACTCAAGGTATATCCAGAATAGATATATGCTACTAACAGGTACAAATACCTGATCCTGAAGTCCCCAACTAATTTTTTTCCTATTAGGATATTTCCTAAATGAATGTGAAAAAGTCAATTCAATAAGCCTTTCTTATGTACCTCCTATTTGCAATAAACTCTCTGATGTGCCGATGACACAACAACAAAAAGGAAACTTCAAATTCCTAACCTCAAGTTTATATTCATTAGAGATGGTGTGATAGAGGGCCATATTTAAATTTCTCAAGAAATATAATGTAGCACTAGAAAATAATTTTTCATATTTTATACAGCAAATAATTTTGAACCTTTTGAACCAAACATACCCTTTTTGCCATTCTGTTTCATGATTCTCAATTGAATTAGAGAGGAGATAAAACAAATAAACAAACAAAACATCTTACATGAGCTGGGAATTGATTTTCATTTTGTTGTCTGTTTTGCCATCTCTACCTATGATTTTATTTTGGTGTTTTGATTTGATAGGTGGCTAGAAAAGACCCAACATCCAATTTCTGGTAGCAACAAATTACCTCCAAACATGAGAACATTGTTAAGATAAGAAAGGACCCAGGAAGCCACAAATGATCCAAAATTCGTCTTGATAGAGAATTTCAACTATGAAATCCTGTCAGTTGTTCACATCTAGCCATTTAAAGAATACTTTCTTGGGTGGCTGAAGAGAATATGCATGTCTGTATATGAATGTGTATATAGGTATATGTGTATATATGTGTATGAGTAGGTATATAGGTTTATCTGTGTGTATATATATATATATACATGTATGTGTGTGTATATATGTGTATATATATATTTACAGAGA
>CM053622.1:111773654-111820917 GCA_028646595.1 Phalanger gymnotis
GAGGAGGGCAGACTGGGGAACGGGACAACCAGAGTGTACGCCATCTTGGAGTGGGGGGGTTGGAAATGGGGAGAAAAATCTGTAATTCAAACGCATGTGAAAATTAATGCTGAAAACTAAAGATGTTAATAAAAAAAAAAGAATACTTTCAGTGATGACTGGAAGTAAATTTCTATGCAAAACAGGCTAATATATTGTTGGAAAGTTCCATTTAAAAAAATCTGTCATAACATTCTCTGCAATCCTCTTTTTGAAAGAAGACAGACTTTATGTCTCACATTAGGATTTGCTAACTTTGAGGGCAGGGAATGTTTCATTTTTTTCTTTATGTAACCAGAACCTACCACAGAATCTTGAATATAATAGGTACTTAATAATATTTGTTGAATTGAATGGAATGGAACATCAAATATCGGTTAGGCATACGTACATATTTAGTTGCAACCTCCTTTCAGATAATTGTAATCCATTGCTCCTAGTTCTATTGCCTATGCCAACACAGAATAACTCTAGTCTCTTTTCTCCAGAAAAGCCCTTTAATTGCTGATAGCAATAATGATGTCAGCCTCTCCCAAAGTCTTTTCTTCTCCAGGATAAACATTCACAATTCATTTAACTGTTACTCATACAACTCCAAGCATCAGGAGAAAAACAAAAGAAAGAAACTGGACCTCATTTTTTATTATCAAAATATTTTTGTTACATCTCTTTTCAAAGCCTGGGTGAATGTAAACCTTCGGGACAGAACTGCTATTTATCATCAGTGAAAGAGAAAACAATTAAGAGGTAAGTATAATGTAACTGAAAAAAGCAAGAAACATATGTTTTTCTCTTTCTTCTGTCAGTCACTTGTCTTTCTTTTGCATCATCTCCAGTTATTCTTTTCACACAATAGAGTATTTACCAATGCTTTGTCAACTTCATCATAACTAACCCTCTGTTTGCGGATCTCACACTCACTAGTTCTGATTCCTCACAGTAACAAAGTTATTAAGAGAGAGCTATTGTGTTTTAAGATCTGAAGCACTATAATTATTTTTTTTTGTTTGATTGTTTTTTTGGCAGGGCAATTTGGGGTTAAGTGACTTGCCCAAGGTCACACGGCTAGTACATGTCAAGTGTCTTAAGCCAGATTTGAACTCAGGTCCCCCTGACTCCAGGGCCAGTGCTCTACTCACTGTGCCACCTAGTTGCCCCTTTTTAATTTTTAATTTTTTTGAAGCTCTATGATTAAATGAGAATTTTAGCCATTTTTTCATCTATAGTGAATTCTTCCAATAAAAAAAAATGGCCATAGCTTCTCCTGAGTATTCTTTCAGAAGCCAAAACATGGATGTATCTAATGCTTTAAAACATAAAGAAAAATAAGTGGACTTGGTGGGCAAACAAATACCACATCCACAGGTCATTTCTTTTTTTTCAAAAGGCCAACTTAATTTAGCCCAAATAATGGCTGTTTAATATATATATATATATATATATATATATATATATATATATATATTTAGCTTTTGAATGTCTCACTTTCCCTTCTCAGTTAACTCTTTTTCTTCTTAACTAAATTACATTAGCCATCTTAAAAGAGAGATAAACAGCATATAATAGTAGATTTCATTCTGCAGTAAGATTCAGGAATTCTGATTCAGACATTTTCTTTTCATTCATTTGGTCCTGGACAAAGTGAGTATTTGTTCCCTTTCTTCCTCAGTTTCCTCATTTCTGAAATGTGGGTTACAGCAACACTCACCTCAGTGCTATTATGTGGATAAAATGATTATATATTTGCATGGTTATATATGTTATAGATAATATAACAGAATGTATTTATAAAATGTATTACATATAATATAAAATATTATATTACAATGCAATATAGCATAATCATATATAACATAATTACACATAATATAATATATGATAATATATAATTACTACTATATCCATGATGATTTTTTAATATTTCATTGTAAATATAATGGTTTATTCATTTTATCTCAAATATAATAAAATGTCATTAACCCCATTTCACAGATATGACTTTTTATGGTTTTCCAAATGTGTCCTCTTTAGATACTAAAATAGGATGATTTAGTCATGGGAAAAGTAGATTCTGTCTTAGGAAAATCAGCCAGTCAGCCAGCATTTACTAAGCATCTTCTATGTGCCAGGGATTATCATAAGTGCCAGAGACATGAAGAAGGGGAGGGGAGAGTTCCTCCTGTTAAGGAACTCACAGTCTAAGGAGTGAAACAACATCCAAATAATTATATTCAAAGACAATGTGTGAATAGAGAGAAAGATAAATGAAAGATAGATAAATGATAGGGAGGAAGGAAAAAAAGAAAGATGTTGGTAGGAAAGAAAAATTAATTAAGCACTTATTATGTCTCAGGCACTATGCTGTGGACTACACAGATATTATCTCATTTGATCCTCACAAATCTGTAAGCTAGTTACTATTATTATCTCCATTTTGCCACTGGGAAAAATCAGACAGATAGAGACTAAGTGACTTCTTCAAGGTTATAAAACTAGTATCTATTATTCCACTTAGCTGCCTCTTGCCTATAGATAGAGATAGATGTATATATAATCATTATATACATACATATATATATATATACACACACACACACATATATATAGGAGAATGTGTGTTTGTGTGTGTGTGTGTGTGTGTGTGTGTGTGTGTGTGTGTGTGAGAGAGAGAGAGAGAGAGAGAGAGAGAGAGAGAGAGAGAGAGAGATAGAGAGAGAAAGGTAGTAATGTAGTACGGTGGATACTAGCTGAGTGACCATGGAGAAATAAACATGCCAATACATATGATACACATGTACACGTATATTTATATGTGTATATTGATAAATATATAATATAATTATATGTATCTATACTAATAAGTATAGAATATATTATGTTGATAAGTATAAGTATATAAATATGTATGTATTCATATATTTATAGAATCTTGTACTTATATAAGTGTATATACTTATATATACAAACATGTATGCATATATACATGTGTATATTCACAACACACATGTATATATTCATATGTGTACATATGCTCTCTGTATATATGAGTATGTATACATCTACACATACATACAAAATAAGCAGAATGCATCTCACATTATTATTATTATTATGTTGATCAAATGATGTTATATATTTTCATCTCCATCTAATTATATGTCTATACACGTATGTACGTGTATAGTCTCTCTCTTTCAATTTTATATTATTTACAAAATAAATTTCAGCAATATTAGAAGAAAGGTAGTAATATTGAGTAAATATGTGCTGAAAAAAGTGGGATTTTAGATGAGAACTAAAAGAGGCTAGAGTAGCCAAGGGGTGGAGAAGAACAGGGTGAATGTTCCAGGCATGGGAAACAACCAATGAAAACACTATATAAGTTGGAAGATGGAGGGTCTAATTCAAGAAACAGCGTAGAGGTCAATTGCACTGTATTTTAGATTATGTGGAGAGGAGAATGATATAAAATGACCCAAAAAAGTTGGAAGTGACCAGGTTAGGAATGGACAAACAGATGATTTTACATTTCATCCTGGAAGTCATAGGGATACACTAGAGTTTAATGATTTTATTAGGTGGCGATGTCCCGACTAATAACTAGAATACTTTTTCCTATTCTGTTTTGGAGCTAGTAATTCATTTGAATTGTTTCCAACTATTAGACAGCAAAGGATTAATGTTTTTTTTCCAAACATTTCTTCCTGAGAAGATATGCTCCCTAGTCAGAAATATATTTTAAATAAAATGGCAGCAATGTTCTGAATAATGAGCTCAAAGGAATTTACTGGGAAAAGATTACTCCTTTGTCAAAATCTTCATTTCTTCTTCAATAGAAAGTTCAGGAGTGCTCTTGCCCAATATGAATTGATTCTACTCCCCTAATGAATTTGCTCCTAGTTACAGTCTTGTTTGGGAAAAATAAATATCAGTTTCACAAACAAGACTAAGCTTTGGAGTTAGTTTCTCAAAAAATGACTTATGATACCAATTCTAAGAAGTAATATTATCTATTCATACCATATGAGGATTGATTGAAAGAATGGGGTGTCTTTAGTTTGAAGAAGAAAAGACTGACAGGAAAATTATAGCAATTATAAAGTATAGTTATACCTCAAAATCTAATTTGTGTTGTTAGAATTTTACAACATTTAGGGTTTCATTTAACACACGTAGTTCATTTTATGAACTATTTCTTCAAATTTATTAACAATTTCCATTTCAATCACCTTAGAAGTAGCTGGGGGCAGTAAGTAAGGGCTACCATTTAGCCATTTTAGCAACTGTATGGTTTGCATGTGCTGTGTTTAAGTTCTCTCAGAATACTTGAGGTCTCATATTTTATAATAGCGATTATCTGCTACAGTATGGCCCCTAAAATGAAGAAATTGTTAAAGTGATTCTCTTTTGTTTTCTTAAACTCCCAATTTGTCACATTTGCTTCTACATAAAGTTAATTTGTTCTACAAATTTCACATTAATTTAAATGTTTTCATTTACTCCTTTTGTTATTATTGCATTCCCTAAATATTTTTTTTCTATTAAATGTTCAATTCTGTAAAAACGAGTATAAATCAGTTATAATTTGGGAACCAAAGAATGCATATAAGCTATGATGCTCTGCATTATTCAATGACAAATAAAATTTTAACCTTAAACTCTCATAGAAGCTTCCAGAGATTCATGAGTTTGCCAGTTAAGGGAGAAGGACAAAAGTCCACCAGATGCCTTCATTTCCCCCTCTCCAATGATGATTATTTTATTTTCCAAAAAAAGAGGCATGAGTTTAAAACAATGATTATGAGGAATTCAGAGGAACACAGGCAGCTTTATAAGAACTGATTCAAAGTAAAATAAGTAGGATCAGAAAACAATATGCATGATAAATTACTACAACTATTTAAATTACTACAATCAGTGGGGAAAAATGGACCTGGCATCCATGTAATTATAACCGCCAACACTGATCCCAAAGAAGACAGAGGATCTTACACTTTTGTAGCTTCTTCAGAGATGGGAACTGTGAAACTGGGGCATTCTTAATTCTAGTGCCTTCCCTATTAGTTTCCTATTTATATTATACATAGCTTGCTTTTATATGTTTCTTTGCATGTTACTATCTCGTTAGATTATAAGTCCTTTTAAGGGAGGGACACTTTGCCTCCTTTTATCAGTAGTTAGCAGATATTAGGTGCTTAATAAATATTTATTATTGATTGATTGTATAACGTCAGATTTAATTCAGTGTTGGCAATTACTGCAGAAATTATCTTCTCTTTTTTATTTTATCGTAACGGCTGGCTCTTTAGATGTCAGAAGAAGAAATTTTAAATTTAAGATGATGTAAAAAGAAAAGATTAATTGTACAATAAACACATAGGTAAAAATCACAGTTTCTTTAAAAACACCTATAAAACAATTTTAAAAATTGAAATGACAAAATTAATTCTTCTATCCTCTTTGAAAGTTAAATATTTAAGTGGGTTCAAAGTTTATAAAATGCAAAAGCATCTTCATTTTTCTGATTTTATGTAATAGATTACAAAATGAATTTAAGTAAATATGTTTATATGTGTGTATATATATGCATCTGCATGTATTAGGCAATCATACATTTTCAGGAAATTATTTTTCCCTATTATATAACCCAAAATTTTTATCAGGAAAACCTTACAAAATGTATATATGTTACGATTGCCTTTGCCTTTTGGATTCCTAGATCTCTAAGTGACCTTAGTGGTCATATTTGCTAACATTATCATTTTACAAATGAAGAAACCAAACCCCAGAGAGAAGTTACTTGATTATGACTGCATAGGTGTTAAACAGAACACATTGGATTCAAACCAGGGTACTCTGAAACCAAATTCAGTGCTCTTCTAACTATAGTATTCTTCATCTCAGTCCCCACCCCCACTCCCCATTTTAAATAAGGAAACTAAGACCACCCAGAGTGATGAAGTTCCTTCACTACTCAAAGTCAATTATTATCCATAACAAGATGTGCATATTTCTACATACCGCTATCAAGTGAGATTTCATCTTTATCTTAGTTACAGAACATATCAATCAAAGATGAAATATAAGTATGAATAATTATTAGGCACTTCATTGAATCACTTATTCAATTAAAGATATAAACTAGTCATGAATGCAACAAAAACAGATGAGATTACAAAGGAAATATCTTATACCTGTTTGAAGATATTATCAGGCTCTATAGGCCTTGAATAAAACACAAAGCAATTTGGGAATCTGGCATTCTGGTAGAAAGCCAGCCTAGTTCCATGTAAGCTCTTGAGAAGGAATCATTTTTTAGGTTTGATCTTGTGAATTTTGAAAAACTGGAAGATTTGTATTTGACATTGTCATCTATAGCAGTGTCTGTGGTACCAGCAGAGGCTAATTGTAGTGAGAGCTTATGATAATATGGATAAACCAAGTAAAGGTGACTTTGATTCTGTAAAAGGGTACCAATCCTTAGAGTCCAGGAAATATCTATACTTTAAGGTACCTCATGAAGATTTTAGGGAGTGAAATTCTTGCATCTAACCAAGAGCTGTGAGTTCTAGCTTTTCTACAAGTTAAAGCCCACTTTCCACTGGATGCTGCATGAACTTTTACTCCAGACTTGAAGGTGCAATGAATCATACTACTCTCACTGAACAACCTTAGTACATTCCATATTATGGCCTCTTAATAATCAGTGGACAGCATACCAGTAAGGGCACATGAATGACAGTATTATAAATTATCCCTAACCTTTAGAACCTTAGGGGTAGAAATTATTAGCTACCCTCTGTGTACCCAACCACACAGTACAAATAGGACTTGGGGAAGAAGCTAATGAGGAAAGGGTACTACATGTCTAAAGTGATCATCATGCTCAGTGATCATTGTCCTAGTTAATCAGTGCAAGCAGCTGTAATTCTGAGTCAAATTCAGACAAGGCTTCTGGATTTGATCTATGTATTCTAAAACTATAACTGAAAACATTTTTCTTCTTTTTAAATAATAAAAAAAGATTATTTGTAACACTTCTTGTAGCCTAGTGGCACATTTAAAAAATAGGTATTAAAAATATCAAGTTACAACCCAAACTGAAAATTCATAATTATGCAGCCCCTAAGAGGAATGTGCTATTATGGAGCCCTAGTGTAGTGTGAAAATGAAATCTGAAATGAGCAATGCTTGCATTTACCTTATGCTGTGTTATTTTTTTTTCCTTTTGGGTAAATCTGTGAAGAACAATGACGAGCAGGCTCAATTATGCCACTATCATTGATAGAGATTTTGAATGATGCATGATGTACAAATGTAAGGTGTATAACTTTTATAATACATGAAATGTAAAGGGACTACAGAAATGAAGTAATGATTGAATATTATAGTAATAATTTTAAAATTAAATGAAAAGAAACTTAGAGGGAAACATCTATAAGAGGTTTCCTAAGGAATAATTTACATTTAGAGATGAAAATGCCACCCCAAAATATATCTGGTTATCTTTATTATCATATGTAATTATTTTTTCACAAGTAGCAAAGAATCTCAGAATTAATACCTGAAGTTTCATAGTTCAAACTGTACTTGAAAAGAAATTTTTTATGAAATATCTGAAAAGTGGTCATTCAACCTTTCTTTGATTGAATGGATTATTTCAATCCATTACTGCCAACTTACACCACTATTGAAAAGTAGTATTTATTAAAATAAATTCTTCCTTATGTCAAACTAGAATTTTCTTCACTGTGATACCCACCCATTGCAACCAATTCCACTTTCTAGAGTGTCATTTTTCATTCATACATTATCTTTTGAAATACTTAAAGATAGCTATGATTATCATTCCTCGCTTTCACTGTCTGTAACTATTCTTCTCCAGGATAATAATCTTTTTTCTCCTTCAATTATTCATTACTTGTCACAGTCTCAGGATCTTTCAATACACTGATTATGTTCCTCTGGAAATTTTTCAGTTTTTCAATGTATTTACAAAATGTGGTACCATGAGTTGTACATGACATTATAGTCACGTACATTATAGTCTTGTCTTTTCAAAGTTCATTTAGACAATAAACTCTATCACTCTAGACACTATGAATCTTTGAATGGAGACTAAATTCTTGGTATCATTCTTCCTCCCATATTACAATATTGGTTGATTCAGAATTTTCAGCCAAATATAATCCCCAGACTTTTTCACATAAACATTTAGCTATTCCTTCTTGATTTCTTTATACAATTGATTACTTGAACCAAAGCATAGAATATTACATTAAGCCTCACTCAATTTCATCATATTTAACTTAGTCAGACGTTTTATACTATTACGATCTCTTTGGATCCTGATTCTTTCACTCTGTGTGCTAGTTATGTTTTACACAATTGTGCATGAAAATAATGAATAGTAACAACAGAAACACGAGAAACAAGAGAATCAGGTTCAAAGTTAAAGAACTTGGTTTCCAATCTCACCTTTTCCTCTTACTATTTATGTTATCTTAGATGAGCATTTTAACCTTTATGGATCTTTGTTCTCTTATCTGTCAAATGAAAGGAGTGAAATTGATGGTTTCTAAAAGTCCTTCACTTGGTAAATCTATAATTTTAAGTAGTCAGGGGATCTGCTTTCAGATTCTTTCTGTGACCTATAGTGTATTTTTTGGACAGTTCACTTAAACTTCCTGACACCCAGTCTTCTTACCAGTAAAATGAACAGCAATTCTGAGATGAACTCTAAAGCCTCTTCCAGCCCTAAATTTATGTTCATGCATCCTATTATCGCCATTTTACAGAATAGAAAAATGAAACAGAGAAATTAAATGACTTGCCCATAGCCAAGCAACTAGAAAATTCCTCAGATGGTATTCAAACTGATGGATTAAAATGTTGAATGGCAGAGAGTCAAAGACAGATTTTTAGAGACTCTCAATAGACTTTTTGCAAAATGATGTTGCTGCATTAAAAAAAATATTCCTTTGCTCAGGCAAATCAACTAATACCCTACCACAGTGCTTTCCAGCTTACATTTGTACGTCTTGGGTAAAAGGATAATATATGGGGAAAGGAAATATGAGAGACTTTGTCAAAGGGCTTATTGAAATTTATGTGTATTAGATCTAACCTAGCCAGTCCATATCCTGATCCATTAATTAGATTACTAACCCTGTAACAGATGAATGTATTATTAGTCAGGTATAAACCGTTCTTGTTGAAACTACTGATTATTTCCTTTTCTAAATTCTTCTTTTGTATTCCTTCTAGAATTTCTAGAATTTCATCTAGAAATTAATATAACTGTTTTTGAAATGTCTGGGATAGACTTTGGAGACTCCATCTTCTTTCTGAAAATTGAGACAATGATTGCTCTTTTCTAATCCTGCAACATCTTTGGCATTCTCCCTGATTTTCAAAGACCACTTCCTTCTGTGACATGAGTTTCAAACTGTTATTGAAGACAGCTAGGTGGTACAATGGATAGAGACCTGGGGCAGGAATCAAGAAGACCTGAGTTTATATATGACTTCTGATACTTACTAGTTCTATGACCTCAGGTAAGTCACTTAACCTCTGACTGCCTTAGTTTGCTCAAATATAAAATGAGGAAAATAACAGCAAGTTTGTTACAAAGTTGTTGTGAGGGTCAAATAAGATAATACTGGTAAAAAAAATTAGCACATTGCCTTGAACACAGTAGGCCCTTTATAAAAGCTAATTATCTTTCCTTGTTCAACATTTTTTAAAAAGAAAATAATTGCTTACTGTTAAAATTCAACTTCATAACTTTTGCTTGCAATTTTTAAAACACCAGAACTTGAAATATGGTTCAGAAAAAGGTTTTATAACAAACATAAAGCAAATGTTAAATAATAAAACACTTAACTTTTTAAGCACTCTCTCTAAACGAAGTCTCTATTATTCTTTCACAATATCATATTAACTTTCTAAAAAAAATTTCTCAATCCAAAATCAGAGAACAAAGAAACAAAATACGGATTATAGTTCTGAATTCTGTCCACAAATCATAATGATTGATTGCTTCTCGTAGAAATTTTTATGTCGTTATTGAATACTAATACATGGTGTCCCAAATATGTTAATGGTTTCAAGCTTTTATAATGTGAAACTTCAAGTTGTTAGGAAGATATCCTCTATAGCTAAGGATGTTATGCAAGACATATTTCCATAACTATTTTAGGTGGATTAATAATAAAAACTCATTTGAAAAAAATTAGCTCAAATATTTTACTTGTATTTCAATTATATTGATGCATCAGGTGAATACAATTAATGCTTGAATATTGTGAAAAATTTCAATAACTTTATGGCTCATTTTCTGCCTGTGAACACATCTAGCATGAAACAATTTATCAAAGATTCCATAATTTTCTTTTGATATACAAGAAATATTTTAAAGTATGCATAGAATTGTATTAAATTATACTTTTTATATGTATGTACATGTATATATGTATGAATTTTCACATATGTGGAGACAGCAAAATGCGCCATTAAAAAGAAAAGAATGACAACATTTAACTCTTGTCCTAAGTAGCCTTGGTTTTATTCCTAAACTATTATTGTTATAAAACCACTCCAAAGTAACAATTTGCTTTTCTGGGAATGTCTAAGAGTTTGACACCTACAACATCTTTGATCTTTTAGCACAATACTAGCCCTAATGTGGTAACTATGACAATGGCAGGATCCTTATGCTGGTGGGGATCATATATTAATAACTCAAAAGGATACTATAAGGACATCTAATCACTTCCCTTCATCTTGATACAGGGAAACTGAGCCCCAGAGAAGGTAAATTATTTGTCCTGAATCACACAGCTAATATATATATGAGACAGGATTTGCACTCATGTCTTACTATCTTAATTTCCAGTGCTTTGTATTATTCTGCCTTGTGTAGTATCTGCCAAATTACCAGAGATGCCTTCATTTTATCAATCAGTAATGCAAAATGATCAACCTATTAAAATTATTAAATTTTTATAAAATTAATTTTCCTAAAAGAAAAATTAAGTTGCATTAATGAATTTCAGGTATGAGTGGAATTAAAGGGAATATGTATTTAGTGAGTAAAATATAAGCAGATACAAAGGAGGAGGGTTGTTGGGAAGGGAGAAGAAGAGCATTGCTTTGACAGCAACCTAGTTTTAAATTGAGAAAAAAGACCAAAGAAAATTCTAAGCCATTTGGCAGTGTTTCCTCACAAGTCACATCCTCCCTTCTTTTTTGGCCTTTTTAGAAGCTCTGGCACTTTATTCCTTACTCAGTTTTTGCATCCCCACCTCAAAGCTGAGTTCTGCTCTCTGGCAGCTTCAACCAGCTATTAAGCAGTCAAAGTGGAAGGTCATTTCTCATTGCTGACTGAGAATAATCCAAAGAGCCCCAAAGACCAAAATGAACTCACAAACTTGCTAAAGAGACTAGACTACTCTTTGGCGCAAACTCTTAGGCAGAGACCATATAGTTCTACGTATGCAAGATCTAGCATACTAGGGATTTGTTTTAATTTAAATGCAAGAAATAATGACTCTAAAACTTTACCTTCTACATGGTGCTTATTTGAGAGGATGTGAGATATAGTCATAGCATGTAGATGTTTCACTTATTTGTCTCAAGTTTGTAAAACAAACAGAGAGGCAGTGTCAAGATGATGGAGTAGATAAGCACTCAATATTTATCTCAAACTCCCCTCCAAACAACTCTAAAATAAAGCCTCAAATAGATTTCTGGAGCAAGAGAACCAACAAAAGTTTGAGTGAAACAATTTTCTAACCCATGGGAACAGGTGATCGACAGGAAAAGTCTTTTTCACCAGGGAGGGTGGTGAACCCTAGGAATGCAGTGCAGGCAGCACAGGCTGCTCCTTGAGGATGCCTGCATTGGGTGGGGCAAGTTCCTTAGCTCTCAACCCATGGATGGTAAGGGGTCAGACAACTGGTTAGAAGGAAATTGAGGGGACCCTTTGCTGATGCTGGGTTCAAGTCCTTGTTGCATTGTCTGTATGCAGTTCCAGTTGTAACAATAGTACTTGTGGAACAGGAGGGTAGGAACCGTGGTCACCATTCCAAGGTGGAGAAGAGTGTATTGATTCTGAGAGTGATCACTAGCAAGGGAGCAGGAGAGCAAGGGACCTGATCACAGTTCCAAGCCCAGGAAGAATGCTAACCTTGCTGGCTACAGGGGAATAAGGATACTTCATGGGTAGAGAATGGAACAAAGAACAGGAGAACAGGGACCACACCTCTCCTTAGATCATACTAAATTAGAAGCAGAGAAAATCTACAGATTCAAAGGGCAAGAACAAAAAGAAAATCAAGAAAGGCCTGAAACCTGGGAGAGTTCCCCCCACATCCCAGGAGCAGAGCCTAACTTTAATACAAATTAAATGTCAAGAAATAGGCTGAAAACTTTAGCAAAAAACAACAGCAATAAAATAACTCAACCATGAGAAGATACCATATAGACAGAGAAGATCAAGAAGCAAACCCAGAAGAAGACAATGATGTCATAGTATGAAAAAGGAAAAGAAAAATGTGAATGAGATAAAAAGCCAGTAAGAATTCCCAAAAGACTTTAACTGAAGTTTTAAAAATCAAGTAAGAGAGGTACAGGAAAAATTGGGTAAAATGAGTGTAATAAAAGAAAATTATTAATAGAAAGCCGATAACTTGGTAAAAATAAGGTGAAGAGAGAATGCCTTAGAAAGCAGAATTGGCCAAATGGAATAAATGTATAAAAGCTCATTTAAGAAAACAATTTCCTAAAAATTAGTATTGGAAAGTAGAAGCTAGTAACTCCATGAAATATTAAGAAAAAAGAAACAACATCAAAACAATGAAAAAAATAGAATGGGAAAAATTCAATGGGAAAAAATACTGAACTGGAAAATAGATTGTGGAGAGTTAATTTAAGAATTATTGGAGCACCTGAAACCCACAACCAACAAAAGAGTATAGATATCATATTTTAAGAAATTGTCAATTGAAATTGCCCTTTTAACTTGGAACCAGAAGGTAAAATAGAAATTCAATGAATGCAATGATCACCTCCTGAAAGAGATATTAAAATTAAAACTCCCAGGAATATTATAGCCAAATTCCAGATCACCTAAATCAAGGAGAAAATATTGCGAGCATACAGAAGGAAAACATTCAAATATCATGAAGTCACAATCAGGATCACAAAGAGTTTGGCAGCTTCCACTGTAAAAGATCAGAGAGCTTGGAATGTGATATTCTGGAAGGCAAAGAAGCTGGAATCACAACCAATGATAATCTACCAAACAAAATTGAGTAAAATCCTTCAGGAAGAAAATTGGCATTCATTGATATAAAAGACTTTCAAGCATTCTTGACAAAAAGAAAGAGATGAATAGAAAATTTGACTTTGAAATAAAAGACTCAAGAAAAGCATAAAAAGGTAAACACATAAAAGAAATGATAAGGAAATGAATCAGGTTAAAATGTTTACATTCCCATAAAGGAAGATGATAAGTGTAATTTTGGAAAATTTTATCAATATCGTGGAAATGATAAGGCATATTATATAGAGAGGACATGATATGAGGTGATTATGATGGGATGATGAAAAAATATCATTATGGACAAGAAACAGATGCAGTAGGAGAAGGGGGAAGGGAATGGAAGAAGAGGGAAATTTATCTTATGTAAAATAGATGTGAAAGGAACAGCTTTTACAATGGAGAAGACGGGCAGGGTGGCAGGCAAAACTTGAATTTTGCCCTCATCAGAATTGGCTCAAAGAGGGAATAACACACATACTCAGTTGGATATAGAAATTTACCTTACCCTGTAGGGAAGTAACAGGAGAAATAGATAAGAAAATGGGAGGGAGGGTAATTGAAGGGAAAGTTGATTAAGGAATTTAGTGGTCAGAAACAAAATAGACTTTTGAGGAGGGTCAGGGTAAAAGGAGGAGAGAGAGAGAGAGAGAGAGAGAGAGAGAGAGAGAGAGAGAGAGAGAGAGAGAGAGAAGAATGAATAGTGGATAAATCAGGATGGAGGGAAATACATAGTTCAAAACCATAACAGTATATGTAGATGGGATGAACTCGCTTGCAAAAGGGAAGTGGATAGCAGAATAGATTAGAAAGCAGAATCCACAAATATGTTATTTACAAGAAGAGAAAATACTTGAAAAAGAGACACAAAGAGAGGAAAAATAAGGGGCTGGAACAGAGTCTATTATACTTAAACTGAGATTAAAAAAAGAGAAAATCATGTTCTCAGAAAAAAGTAAAAGCAAAATTAGACATAATTAAAAGAGAAGAGCAAGGAAACATTTTAACATCCTTGGTTTTATTTTTTTTCTTTTAATACATTCTATATTTGCTTATTATTTTATTTCCCCAATTACATGTAAAAGCAATTTTATTTGATATTAAAATTTTGAGTCCCAAATTCTCTTCCTCCACCCTACCAACCCTAATTAAGTAAGTAATTTAATATAGGGTATATGTGTGTAGTCATGCAAAATATATTTCCATATTATTCATGTTGTAAAGGAAAACATAGACAAAAATGAAGTTTAAAAAGTATGCTACAATCTGCATTCAGACTCCATCAATGCTTTCTCTGTGGATGGATAGTATTTTTCATCATAAATCCTTCAGAGATGTCTTGGATCATTGCATTGCTAAGAATGGCTAAGTTGTTCATCTTAAAATATTGATCATCTTACAATAGTGCTGTCACTATGTACAATATTATCCCAGCTCCACTCATTTCACACTATCAGTTCATGCGTTTTTTCAAGTTTTTCTGAGACCATCCTGTTCATCCTTACCTTTAAAAAAAATCATTTATTTATTTACTTTCAGTTTTCAACATTAACTTTTTAAGATTTAGAGTGGCAAATTTTCCCCATCCCTCCTCTCCCCACTCCCAAGAGGGCATGCAATCGGATAAAGGCTATGAACATACAATCGTATTAAACATATTTCCACATTAATCACATTCTGAAAGAAGAAAGACTAGGACAAAGAAAAAAGAATAGAACACATCCATATGCATTCAGACTCCATAATTTTCTCTGGATGTGGATAGCATTTTCCATCATGAGTCTTTTGGAATTGTCTTAGATCATTGTATTTCTGAGAAGATAAAAGTCTATCAAAGTTGGTTATTACACAATGTTTGCTGTTACTGCATATAATATTATCCTGGTTCTGCTCACTTCACTCAGCATAAGTTCATGTAAGTCTTTCCAAGTTTCTTGAAATCTATCTCCTCATCATTTCCTATAAAATGATAATATCCCATTATATTTGTATACTACTATTTCTTCAACCATTCCCCATGCTGATGAATATTCTCTCAATTTCCAATTCTTTAACAGAACAAAAAGAGCTGCTACAAGTAATTTTGTACATATGGGTCCTTTCCTCTTTTTTATGATATCTTTAAGATAGAGATCTAGTAGTGGTATTGCTGGATCAAGAGATATGCACAGTTTTATAGTTCTTTGGGCATAGTTCAAAATTGTACTCCAGAATGGTTAGATCAGTTCACAACTCCACCAAAAATGCATTAGTGTTCCAATTTTCCCATATCTTCTCCAACATTTATCATTTTCCTTTTTTTGTCATATTAGCCAAGCTGATAGGTAAGACGTGGTACCTCAGAGTAGCTTTAATTTGCATTTTTCTAATGAATAGTTATTTAGAACACTTTTTCATATGCCTATTGATAGCTTTAATTTATGCATCTGAAAACTGCCTGTTCATGTCCTTTGACCATTTCATCAATTGGGGAATGACTTGTATTTTTTTTTATAAATTTGACTCAGTTCTCTATATATTTGAGAAATGAGGTCTTTATCAGAAACACTAGCTATAAAAAATAGTTTCCCAGCTTTCTGCTTTCCCTCAAATCTTGGTTGCATTGTGTAAAACATTTTTAAATTAGTGTGATCAAAATCATCCATTTGGTTTTTCATAACATTCTCTATCTCTTGTTTGGTTATAAATTCTTCACTTCTCCATAAATCTGACAGGTAAACTATTCCTGCTCTCATAATTTGCTTATGGTATCATCTTATATGTCTAAATTATATGCCCATTTTGACCTTATTTTGGTATGCAGTGTAAAATGTTGGTCTGTGCCTAATTTATGTGATATTATTTTCCAATTTTCCCATAAGTTTTTGTCAAATAGTGACTTCTTATGGTGTTCATTTATGGCTTATTCAATTTCTCTCTTTTTTTTTTTGAAATGGGGTTATTTAAATATTTTATTTCCTCTTCTCTTAAACTGGGCAATATATATTTTTGTAAATATTCATCCATTTCCTTTAGATAGAAAGATTTATTGGCATAGAGTTGGGCAAAATAGCTCCTAATGTTTTAATTTCTTCTTCTCATTTTTGACATTGATAATTTGTTTTTTTTTTGTTTTTTAATCAAATTAACCAAAGGTTTATCTATTTTTTTCATAAAACCAGCTCTTAGTTTTATTTACTAGTTCAATATTTTTCTTATATTCCATTTCATTAATTTCTCCTTTGTTTTTCAGAATTTTTAATTGAGTATTTAATTGGAGATTTTAAATTTGTTCTTTTTCTAGCTTTTATAGTTGTATACACAACTTATCGATCTCCTCTTACGCCATTTTATTCATGTAAGCATTTAGAGACAGCTTCCCTTAAGAATTGCTTTGGTTGCATCTCATAAGTTTTGCTATGTTGTCTCATTATTGTCATTCTCTTGGATGAAGTTGTTGATTGTTTCTATGATTTGTTGTTTGACCCTCTCATTCTTTTGGATTAAATTATTTAGCTTCTAATTAATGTTTGTTCTATCTTTTCATGGCCCTTTACAACATGTCTTTTTATTGCATCAAGGTCCTAAAAGGATGCATTTAATATTTCTGTCTTTCTGCATTGGACTGTGATGTTTTAATGTATAGTGTATAGTCAATTTTGTGTAGGTGCCATGTACCCCTGAGAAAAAAGGTGTATTCCTTTCTCTGCACATTCAGTTTTCTCCAGGGATCTACCACATCTGAATATTCTAGAACTCTATTCACTTCATAAACTTCTTTTTTGTTTATTTTATGGTTGGATTTATCTAGTTCTAAGGTGAGAGGGGAGGTTGAGATGCCCCACTAGTACAGTTTTACTGTCTATTTCTTCCTGTAACTCACTTCACTTCTCTAAGATTTTGGGTGCTGTGCCACTTGGTGCATTTATTAGTATTGATATTACTTCATTGTCTATAGTATCTTTTAGCAAGATGGAGTTTCCATCCTTATCTCTTTAAATTAGATCTATTTTTGCTTTTGCTTTGTCTGAGATCAGGATTGCTACTCTTGATTTTATTACTTCAGCTGAAGCATAATATATTCTGCTCCAGCCTTTTACCTTTACTCTGCATGTATCTCTCTGCTTCAAATGTGTTTTTTGTAAAAAACGTATTGTAAGTGTATCATTTTTAATCCTCTCTGCTATCCACTTTCATTTTATGGGATAGTTCATCATATTCGCATTCACAGTTATGATTACTATCTGTGTCTCTCTTCATCCTATCTGTCCTCTCCCCCCTGCTGCCATTTACGCTTTTCCCCCTCCTTTCTCCCTTTCCCCTCCCACTTCCTATAGGGTAAGTTAGATTTCTATAACTAACTGATTATGTTATTCCCTCTTTGAGCCAAATTTGCTAAGAGTTAGCTTCAGACAATGATCATCTCCCTCCCCTTTTCCCTCTACTGTAATAGGTCTTTGTGTCTCTTCAAGTGACATAATTTAGCCTTCTGTCCCTTTTCCTTTCCTCTTCTCCCATAACAATTCCTTTTCACAACTTAATTAGATTTTTTTGTCATTCCATCAAAGTGAACTTATACCCACATTCTCTGTCTCTGCATATCCCTTCTAAGTTTTTTAATAAACATACAGTTCTCAAGAGTTACAAGTATCATCTTCCTATGTAGGAATGTAAACAGTTTGCCCTTAGTTAATAACATGATTATTTTTCTTTTTTGTTTACCTTTTTATATCTACCGTGACTCCTGTATTTGAAAATCAAATTTTCTGTTGAGCTCTGGTGTTTTCATCAGGAAGGTTTGCAAGTCCCTTATTTCATTAAATGTCCATTTCCTCCCCTGAAATATTGTGCTCAATTCTGTTGGGTAGTTGATCATTAGTTGCAATCCAAGCTCATCTGCCTTCCAGAATGTCATATTCTATGCCCTCTGATCTTTTACTGTAGTAGCTACAAGGTCCTGTATAATCCTGACTGTAGTTCCATGATGTTTAAATTGTTTGTCTCTGGCTATTTGCAGCATTTTTTCCTTGACCTGATGATTCTGGAATTTGGCTATAATATTTCTTGGCATTTTCATTTTGGGAATCTCTTTCAGTAGGTGATTGGTGATTTGGATGACTAATTCACCCTCTGTTTCTAGGACCTCAGGTTAGTTTTCCTTGATGATTTCTTGAAAGATGCTTTCCAGGCTCTTTTCTTGATTATGGCATTCAGGTAGGTCAATAATTCTTAAATTATCTCTCTTGGATCTATTTTCCATGTCTGTTGTTTTTCCAGTGATGCATTTTATGTTTTCTTCTATTTTTTTCATTCTTTTGATTTTGTTTGACTGATTCCTGATGTCTCATATAGTTATTAGCTTTCACTTGCCCAATTCTAATTATAATGAATTGTTTTCTTCCGTTAGCTTTTGTAAATCCTTTTCCATTTCGCCAATTGTATTTTTAAAGGGATTGTTTTCTACAGTCAATTTTTGACCTTCCTTTTCTAAGCTGTTGACTTTCTCTTGCATATCTCTCATTTCTTTTCCCAATTTTTCTTCTACTATTCTTATTTGCCCTTTAAAATCCTTCTTGAGCTCTTCCAAGAAGGCCTTTTGGGCTTGAGACCATTTCATATTTCCCTTGGAAATTTCAGATGTGGGTATATTAACAATGATGTCTTCTTCTGATTTTTTTTTGCTCTTCCCTGTCACCATAATAATTCTCTACAGTCATGGTTTTTCTTTGTTTCTTTTTGCTCACGGTGTTTGCCTTTTTCCTGACTTTTAAAGTTGAGCACTGCTTCTGGGGGACAGCGGGCACTATCCCAAACTTCTTTTGCTGGGTCTATGTGCCTGGCCACTGGTTTTGTGTGCTGAGGCCTCAGGTGCTGGCAGCTGGAGGCTGTAGGGGTCTGGTAGCTTATATAGTGTTGTGCTGGAGCTGGTGGTGGTGGCTAGTGTGTATGGAGGCCGGGCAATGTTTCTGTGAATTTACTCGGAGCTACACTGAAGCTTGCCAGGTCAGGGGGAGGGTTCAGCTGCTGGAGGATGCCTCCTCATCAGGAGCTGGGCTAGAGTACAGGTATGCTCAGCTGCTGGAGTTTGCCGGTTCCCCTGGCTGTGGCAAGGCATATGGGATAGGCCTGGTATTGGTGCTTCCCTTCTTAAACACTGGGGCCTATAGAATCTCCTGCTGGTTTGCTAAAGTGGGGCTTGCTGCTTGCTCGCTGGGATGCCTCCCATCCTGCACTGCTCCCCCTTCACTACAGAGAGACCTACTTTTCCTCTTAATCTCCCAAGCCTCCCATGCTAAAAGACTGCCATCTCCACTCCCCCCAGCCCCCATCTCTCTGCTTGCTCTACTGTTCGAAGATCGTTCTTAGTGTGCTATTTTCTGGGTTTTACAAGGTCAATAAGGGAAGGTGAGAGTGACCCCCTCCTTATACTGCCATCTTGGCTGCCCGCCAATTCTACTTTTTAAGGAGTTGTTTTCCTCAGTGGATTTTTTTTTCCATTTGGCAAATTATATTTTTTAAGGAGGTATTTTCTTCAGTCAATTTTGTCCTTACTTTTCCAAGCTGTTATCTCTCTTGCATACCTCTCATTTCCTTTCTCAATTTTTCTTCTACCTCTCTTATTTGAGTTTTAAAACTCTTCTTGAGTTCTCTCAAAAAGGATTTTTGGGCTTGAGACCAATGCATATTCCCCTTAGAGGTTTTTGGTATAGGTATATTTACAATGTTGTTCTCTTCTGAGTTTGTGTTTTGATCTTCCCTGTCACCATAGAAACTTCCTATGGTCAATGTTTCTTTTTACTTCTTTTTCATCTTGTTTGCCTATTTCCTACCTTTTAAATTTGAGCTCTCTGTCTGGAGTATGGGTGACACTGTCCCAAGCATTTTTTTTTTTGCTGGGGGCCAGGGGCATGGTCACTAGCTTTGTGTGCTGGGGGCTCATGTGCTTAGGTGATTGATAGCTCACCGCTTGCTGAGGTAGGGTCCTAGGGGTCATGTCTGGCATGTGCTGAGGCCAGGTGGGGTTTTTCTACATTCTCCTGGAGATACACAGAAGCAAGTGGAGGTCTGGACCCTGGAGGATACCTGTTTGGCCTAGATTGCCCTGAATCACCTGGAGTTCTGACAGCTAGAAGATGCCTGACTGCCTTTGTCTAAACTGAAGCACGTGGAGGTCTAGTTTCTAGAGGATTCCTGCCTGCCAGTGTCTGGGTTGAAGCATGTGGAAGTCTGGCCACTTAAGGTTATCTATTTGTCCTGGGCTGTGCTGCACCTTGGTGCTGGCTTGCTGGAAGCTTCCTCTGCTGGAATATGCTCCCTTTCTCCCAAGTGAGATGAACCTTTCTTGCCCACCCTCCAGGTTTCCTGGACTAAAAGACTTCTCCATGCTGTCTTTCCACTGCCTCCACTGTTTAAGGATTTGTTCTGGGGCACTATTTCATGGTGGTTCTGAGGTGAATATGGGAGAGCGACAGTTATTTACTGCTTACTCTACCATCTGGGCTTCTGGAAGTTCCCTGCTCATCATTTCTTATACCAAAATAGTATTCCATCACAATCATATACCATGACTTGTTCAGCCATTCCCCAATTGATGGGGATCACCTCATTTTCCAATTCTTTACCATCACAACAGAGTGCTATAAATATTTTTGTACACATAGATCCTTCACCTTTGTGTTTTTTATCTCTTTTAGGATACAGACCTAGTACCTAGTGGTATTGCTGGGTCAAAGGGTCAAAGGGTATACATGATTTTAGGGTCCTTTGATGGCTCTAGCTAGCTTTGATTACTTCATCTGATGTAATATCTTTTTTGAACATCTATTATTTGAGGAATGGAGGGAAGGGAAATTTTACTAAAATTTACCAGAGACAATGAAATAATATAAATATTAAACATATATTTATCAAATGGCATGACATTCAAGTTCTTAACCAAAAAAATTAAATGAATCAGAGAAGGAAGTAGTAAAACTGTATTAGTGGGTTACATCAACTTTTCTCTCTCAGAGCTAGATATATCTAACCACAAAATAAATAATAAACAAATTAAAAATCAATAAAATTTTAGAAAATGTAAATATCATACATCTCTGTAGAAAACTGAATAGAAATTCAAAGGAGTATACCTTTTCCTCAGCTGCACATTGTACCTTCACAAAAATTAGCCACACATAATAATATTAAAAAGACAACCAAAAGCAAAAAAAAAAACAGAAAATTTTAATTTATCCTTTCCAGATCATAATGAAATAAAAATCACATGTAATAAAATGCCGTGGAAACATAGACTAAAATAAATTGAAAACTACATAATCTAATTCTAAAGAATGAGAGATTGAAAGAACAAATCATGGAAACAATAATTTCATTGAAGAGAGTTATAATAATGAGACAACATACCAAAATATATGAGATACAAGGAAGATATTAGAAATAAAAAAAATCTGAAAAAGAACAAATTAGAAATACCCAATTAAACAGCAAGGAAATCTTGAAATCAAATAAGAGAGCAATAAAATTGAAAGTAAGATAACCATGGAACTAATAAAGCTAACAACTGATTTTATGAAAATGTTATCAAAAAGACAATCTTCTAATGAGATCTAGTTGGCCCGCAATATTTACTTTTAAAGGCATTATTAAAATAAAATTGATGTTTAGTTTTCAATATTTTTTCCCTGACATCATGGACTAGATAACTATAGATGATCAACAGGTAATTTTTTGTCCAATAATTATATCGAAACTCCTTTGTCTGGCCATTTTTCCTACTCTTTACCTATCATTTAAGAAACAGAAGTATCTCAGTTTAGTCTCATTGGTCTTTTAGTAAATTCATCAGCCATATCAACTGGTAAGACTTAGACCAACACATTGACCTTTTCCAAAAATATTTTTGATATAAGAATTAAATTTAAATCTTTCTATTTCCCAAGAATGTTAGTAGCACCACTAGTAATAGTATTTAGTCAGTCATAGGAAATATAATTATTGAATGAACAACCTCAGATTTTGCCAATGCAATCTTCTTCCACATACTTCAGCAAGTTACTGCTCATACAATTTCATACAAGCTTATAGAAATATAATAATATTTAAAAGTATAAATAGGATCTGGTAAACATTCTACATGCAAATAGTTTTGAAATTAGAGTTTTCTTTGAAAAATAGAAGTATTTTACATATTTTTGACTCCTAAGCTTCTCCTTGAAATAACAATAAAATAAATGTTCAGACACCAATATTTTTCTCTGAATATTCTATGGCGGTGAATAATGGAACTTTATAATTTGCAGATAATCAAAATTGTGTGTCACCAGAAGGTCAGTGAAGACTTGAGTGGTGGAACTTTTGGCTGCATATTACAAATGGCATATTTTATGCAAAAATAAATAAACACTTTAAATTATATCAAAGAGAAGCATTGCAAGAAAGATAATTACGCTCGTTATTTCTTTCAAGAAATCCATGGTGATGGCAAATTTCCATATTGCAATGGTAACCAAATAAAATGAAGGGATCTGCACCAACTCCCTCTAACCAACAATGTTGAGTGGGATCCCTACAAAGGACCAGTGGAAGGAGACAGACACAAGATGCCCAGGATGAGAAAGTATGAATGGACTGTGATCTATATCATTTGAGGAAACAGAATTAATGCCTATGTTCATGTAAATAATTTTACTTGAAAAATATATATCCATATGATCCCACCACAATCAAAATTTGTACAATATCTTAAAATTTCTGAAATCATTCCCTCAAAGTAATCCTGTGGAGAAGGTATTAAAGTATTATTATCCTCACCATATGATGAGAAAAGTAAGGTACCAGGTGGCCTTTCTCTTAAAATATACTTGTTAGGGGTTCATTTTTTATAATACCAGGCAAGTATGTATCTACATAATTAAATGTAAGATTTTAAAGTTTCCTATGAAATGCAACAATGGATACATATATAACACTACTTTGTAATTTTCATAGTTTTCAGTAATTTGAGCTGTTATTTCCATGTATCCCAGAGATTTTGTCATTCATTTTTAGTTAATAAATTAATAAATTTTGATTGTCTTATGAGAGATAATACCTATATCAATCATATTTTAACATTTATAACCTATTTTTCAGCTTTAACTACACAGATACTTACAAGGTATGCTTCTCTGTATGCTTGTGGTAGGTGATAGGGGAATTCACTATTGCATTTTTGACTCAGAAAAAAAACAGCAGAAATTATTACATGTTCTGAAATTCTCTACAGCATTTTAATTTAGGAAATAATATAAATACTATTAGAGTTTTTCTAGTTTTTCTAGTAATAATAACTTTTCAGGCAGATTTTCAGGCACAGTCTTACCTGAAAATCTGCCTGAAAAGTTATTATTACTATTTATATACCTTATTAACAGCTATGTAGGAAAAAAAATAATAGACTGTCATTATTTACAAAAGAGACTTTTTCCAAACCCCATTTATTTCTCTTAGCTAGAAGGAACTATAGCTGCTAACAGGGAGATTCCAGGAAGGCTAGATAAGCATCTAATGCCCTAGTAAAAGAAACACTAAACACATAGAAGCCATAAATTCATCTTCTAAGGTTAATATTCTGTAATAAAAAAAATGTGATTTGGGAGCTGGTAAGTTCAAAGGAAAAATTACCTATATGCTCCCAGTTTTCTGAGTTACAATGAGGACTTCAGGACTGACAGCCATCATCAACATCAAATTTTATCAAGATGTTGAGAGTTGCTCTCTGTCACTCTAAAAATAGAATGAAGATTGCTTCTCCTTTAGCATCTCTGATATGTTATAGTGGGAAGGATAGACGTATTAATATTATTTGGGAAACCTGTTTCCGTGACAAGAAATTTGGATCTAAAGTAAGGATATTTGGATTTGAGTATATAGTACTCATTAATACTCCAGGAAGAATATTTGCATTTTTATTTCATAGGGTAAATTTGAAACAAAAAACATAAAGCTCTACATGAATGTGAGTTACAGTAATTACGATTGTGACATACTTCCGCCATAGTACATAATACCTAGATCACAAAATCTATGGATAAAGTATTGTGGAAATTACACAGCAAACATTTCCCTGAATCCTAAGCAAACAGCTAGTAAGGGAAATACATCTAACAGTTTGTTCTCAAACAGGTGACCTTTTAGATAGAACCTCATCAATTGACATAGGTTGCTGTCTGTTTTCCCTTTAAAAATGCATTTACTTTTTATGGTAGAAAAAATGAAACAAAGTTTCAGCTCATTGATTGTGGAATGGTTAAATAAAATGTGGCATTTTAATGTAATGAAATATTATTATTTGGAAGGAAATGGCAAATACAAGCAATTTGGGGGGGTGGGGAATCAATAAAACTTATTTAGTAAAAATAAAATATTTTCATGGCCAAACTATAACTACCCCAGATGAAAATGAAAAGCCACATGGTTGCAAGAGTTGTTGAAGGTAGGTGAACTGATTATTATTATCAATGATGACCTAAATGCAAGAAGAGGAGTAAAAATCAATATTATTTGTATATCTTGAAAATGAAATGATCTGATAATGTAGTATGAAGTGGAATAAAATATGAAAACTCTTACTGCATTGTTGGCAACCCAAAATGTTGACAGAATTGAAGTCCTCTGATGTTTTGGGTAGATCCTTTATGTAGAAAGGGTTATGATAATGGTACACTATAAAGAAAACTGAATTTAAAGCCAAAGACTGATGTTTAAATCCTATTACATATTACCTGTGAAATATTGGGCAATCATTTTGTGCCCCTGAAGCTCAGTATCTTCATCTCAAAAATGAGGAAACAGATTAGATGACCTCTATATTACCTTCTAGATCTAGGTCTTTGATCCTATGATTTCATGACCTACAGAAAAACCTGATAAGAAAGTGGAAAGGAGGTTTAATCTGTGTGGAGAGATAGATGTGTGTGGAAAGACATCATATGTCGATGATGACAATTACAATGATAATGATTGTGGTGATGGTGGTCATAATGATTAACATTTATGTAGTATTTTAATATTTGGAAAGCCATTTTTGCTTATTTCATCTTCATAATAACCTATGAAGTAGGTGTTATTGTTATATACATTTTATAAAGGAGGAGATTGAGGTTAAAAAAAGGTTCAGTAGTCACTTTGAAACTGGAATAAAAAAAGGAGCTAAGTTTCTGTGGCAGAAGTTAAACTGAGGTCTTCCAAATTTCAAGTCCAGAACTATATCTTCAGAACCACCTAGTCCCTATGATGGATCTATTAAATCCTGCAAATGCAATAGGGTAACTATTTTTAAATGAGTATAGTGATTCAGTATATATGACATCAAAAATATTAGTTGTGACTTCCCCTAATTTGAGTCTTTGTCTTCTTGTATAGCCGTATATGAGTTTTTCTTCTTAGAATTTATTGTTTCCAAATTTAATTTCAGCATATGAAACATCTAATTGTCCCTTGAACGTGTCTAGTTTTTCATCTCCACACACCTACCTCCCACCTTCTATAGAAAAAAAGTCAATGTTTCCGTGCTTTGTGATAATTTTACCATAATTCTTGGGTTTTATGTTGACACACACCAGTGTGTCAAAATCTACTCTGAGAGAGTTGGTAGCAGGGACTCTTTAGAACAGCAAAGTCCCACTATTTTATATATGTATGTGTGTGTGTGTGTGTGTGTGTATAATATATATGTGTGTATATATATGTATACACACATATGTATATATATATGTGTGTGTGTGTGTGTGTGCTGTATGTGTAAAACCCAATTTAGAAGATGAGATTGTTATTGGGAATTGAATCACCAACACAAGATGTATTAGAAAGTTGACCACCAATAAAGTGTACCCCTAACTTTTACCTTTTTGTGGCAGGCCTATAAGTTCACAATGTGCTTTCAGTTATTTTGTTGTCCTGCTCATGGACCAGGTGTGCTATGCACTATTCCAACACAACAATGTGAAGACAGTAGTAGGTTGGTAAAAGAATGTTTTTTAACCTCAAATTCAAGTAGTAGAGGAAAATGAAATGAAGTTTGCTGTTTAAGATATAAATTTAAATTTTAGTAATTAAGCACAATTACTTCTAGCTATATTTGCAAAAAATAATCATTGGATTTAAATAGATGCATACTTACACACACATATACATATGCGATGTGTAATTCATTCTTTTATATATTTATCTCTATTATATATCTATATGAACAAGCAATAAATTCAGTTTGTATGACTTCTAAATGAGAGTGATTAGCTTATATGTATCTTCTTTTAATAACATTATTTTGCATAAAAGTAGAGTTTCCATTCTGTTCTGTGAATAAGCAATGCTTCCAGTATTAGTACTAGTGACAGCAAAATCATATACCACATAGAATATGTATTAAATAAACAGTTGCTTTCCTATAGACAGGATTCAGCAAAGGGAAGATATAACAAATAAAAATAGATTTTATTCTCACATCCTTTCAAGAAATAAATGTCAATTTATTTAAATGTGTAGTCATTTTTATAATTTAACATTATAGTTTTAGACCTTGAAATTTCATTTAGGCAAAACATACATCACTTTCCACTTACAATCTGAGCTTATCCTCAAAGAAATTACCATATTAAATCTTTTAAGTGATTTTTAAAATTTCCCCCAAATTAGCCACTCTTTTCAAAAAGCAGTTAACCCTTTACACTATAAAAAAGTCATTGGTTGTAAGAAATTTTTGTAAAGACTAAAGATACAAGTAGTAATGATAAAAACATTTTATTTTGACCACAATTTTCCATTTTCATAAACAATTTTTAGAAAAGCTACACTGATAATCACTAAATTTTATTACTTTATTTAGGGATGTTTCTTAAGACAGAGAAATAGGTACATACATGCATTCATACATATATGTGTGTGATAAATATGTATTTGATCTAAATAAATCAAGAATAACTAGAACCACATGAGAGAAACATACTTACAATCTACTTTAACTAACAAAACAATATATGTGGATAATATACCATAAATTTATTATTCTCATTTGGCTTGCCAGGAGGCTTTGTTACTGAAGTAATGAAAGCATCTCCTTATAAGGTAATTCAATTTTGAATTCAATTCCCTGGGTGGAGGCCTGAGGGTAGAAGCATAGTGAGAATCTAGTCTGTTTGCATTTCATTGATAGAATAAGGGGGAAGTAGACGAACAAGTAGTCCCTACTATTTTAATCTACTTATTTATTTACTTTTTGTTTGTGCAAATAGGGATGAACGGAACTTCTTTGGGAAAATATAAAAAATAAAATTAAAAAAATATATGGTGCATTGTCTGAAATGATAGAAAACAACAATAAGAACACAGTCTCTCATACTTGATTTACAACCTCAATGCATCTGTAATCTAGCTGATTTGCAGACTGCAACCAAGTGAGGATTTGTCATCTAAGTCAACTACTATCCTTATCTTTCCATAAAACCTCCAAGTGTTTACCCAAACTACTTCTTTCTCTAGGATTTTTGGTAAAAATTGAATACCAATGCAGGATAGAGGCTCTAAAAATCTTATCCCTTTCTCTCCTTAAGTCCATGAGCCCATCTTTTCTATTTTTATGCTCCCTTCACAGCCTTCTTTATGCCATCTTTGGATGGGTAGAAAGTGTGTGTGTGTGTGTGTGTGTGTGTGTGTGTGTGTGTGTGTGTGTACATGTTGACACACTTCATGGTGGTTAATGTGTGCCAGGCTATTCACACCTACCATGAATCCCTCCAATGTATCTTACGTGTTCTGTAATTTTGCTTCCTCAGAGACTGTGATATTCTATGATTAATGTTGCTGAAATAATGGATTTTTGTTTTAAGGGGAAATTTGTAGTGATACATCCTCCCATAGGCCTCAAAAATGAAAAATAATTTGTAGAATTGCAAAATTAGGGACATTTGGAGTCCTACCAGTTGCTCTACTTCATTTCAATTTCATGATAGTACCACCACCACTACACAACCATAACCACCACCACCATCATCGTCATCGTCATCATTGTCATCATCATCACCCACTCAAAGATAAGCTCATCACCAGGAAACACAATCCTGAAGGTTTGGTATTCATAACTAATCATTAACATGAGTTGCCTCTGCCACTCTGATTGAGGGCCAGAATAATGGAACAAAAACCACCTCCCATGCCTCTTTTTATAAAGGGGTCAAAATACAAAGATCTCTTTATTTTTCACCAGTTGCTACACTCAATCTCAACTCCACTGGTATCATCATTCCCTCAATCCATGTATCATCTGGCACCTTCATTTTGTGTATCATCTCTCCCTATTAAATTGTACCTTGAGGGCAGAAATTGTCTTTCTTTTCCTTATTTGTATCTCCAGTGCTTAGCAGAGTTCCAGGTACATAGTAGGCATACAGTAGCATAGTTGGAAGGACTCTCAAATATAACTTACACCCCAACCTACAACCTACCTATTTTTTCCAAAATAATCCACACCATAAAATTGTGACAAATCATCATCCAGACCCAGCTTGAAGACCTAAATGGAGAGGAAAGCCACTACTTCATAAAGCATTGCATTTTTGCATATAGGGTACCTTTTTTTTTTCTTCCATGAAGCTTAAATGTGAATCTTTGACACTTCAACCCATTGCTTATAGGTCTCTCTGGATTCAAGGAAAACAATTTTAATTCTTCCACATAACAGCCTTTTAAATACTAGAAGTCAGTATGTCGTCATAAAGGGAACTCAATTGATTTGTTTAATATCTCTTAGGTAATGATAGAGCTGGGATTTGAACCTAAGCTCTCAGGCTTCAAATGCAGTGCTTTTTCCAGTACCACAAAATGCCCCTAGGAAATTGACTATAAAGGCTCTGGGTAGTACTTGCAACTATTCGAAGAGATCTGTTTGGATGTCCAGTTAAGCCACTTTACCACTCAGTTATTATAGCTTTGAAGTCTGAACCTCAACATTTTATAAACTTATTGGTCTCTTTTTTTAAGATCAACATCTCTATTTTTTTTGAAAAAAAATCTGTCAATAAATCAATCTGACAACTTTCCACATGTAAGTCCCAATCAATGGGATAATTTATTTTCAATGCATAAAAGTTGACCAACTAAATAGCAAAGTGTTTGCAAATTGCAAATACTGCTAATTAAATATCAAATTGGGTCATTTATAAGTTAATGGCAATTGTCAGTATGCAAAATAAGGCTAATTAATTAGAAAATTTTTATAATGACAACTACATGTATAGGCAAAACTTCCAAATGAATTCCCATAGATCATTATGTTCACTTATGATTTTTGATGATAAGCTTTAAAGTATTTCTTTTTCCATTTGAGAAACACTGTATATTTAAATGTGTGTATACACACAAACACATATACATGCATATGCATGCATATATACATTTATATACTCATATATACATATACCAATACACATAAACATATATACATGTGTGTAAATACATGCAGTGATTATACATATAGTATACATATGCTGTATACATGTGTATATATGTGTGTTAGCTATGCTTCTTTCTTATATTGTTTCATAGCCAATTTAAATCTATTTGGTGTTGGATATAAGTCTTTAGTAGGATTTAGCACTGGATGGAATTTAGACCATGACTTGAACAATGTGTGTGTGTGTGTGTGTGTGTGTGAATGTATATCTATAATTACATATATATCACTAGTATATGTAAATATACATACACACTTATAGACATACACATGTACATTTGCATGTATACAAATACGTACCTACACACATGTATATATACATATATATACATATACATACATACATACATACATACATACACACAGAGTGAGAGTGTGTGTATATAGATACACAGACACATACATAGATATAATCTTATATATGTAATGACCCAGAAGTCTGGAAACAATTCAAACCCCATAGTTGCTCCTAAATATCTATTTGATTTAAGCCAAATCAATCACCCTTATATAATTGCAATTACATGAATTTAGAGTTGAAAGGTCCAAATTCTACAATTATAAATTAGGAGAATTAGACTGGGGATGTTATATTCTTTGCCCAAGTGTCCAAAGCTAATTAGAGACAGACTTAAGGCTAGAACCTATGTCTGCTACATCTGTTTTGTTACATTCAATCTATCATGCTGTCTATTCATTTACTCAACACCTTATTTTCAAAATAAGGGTATTGGATTGAATCTCAATTTCTTTTCTGAGCCAAAATTGTATAATTCTATAATCTGACTTAACTCTTTCAAATTATGTTTTCCATCTAATTTTCCAGAGCTTAAATTGAATATTTTTCTTTTTACTGTTTTTTTGGTATTCGATTCTTAGGTGCTTGTTTTTTTTTTCTCTTCACCATTTTATATAATCTCATAATTTCCCTCTCATAGCTTGTAATACTCTCTTCACCTTTTAAGTGAAAAGATAGAAGTAATTCTCTTTTGTTGATCTTTTTCATTCCTTTCAGTCACCTTTTCATGACTCCATTTGGGGTCTTCTTGGCAAGATACTGCATTGGCTTGTCATTTCCTCCTTCAGCTCATTTTACAGGTGAGGAAACTGAGCTAAACAGGGTTATTCACTTTCCTAAAGTCACTCAGGTAGTAAGTACCTGAGGCCAGATTTGAATTCAGGAAGATGAGTATTCCTGACTTCAGACCTGGCACTCTATCCACAGTACCACCTAGCTTGCTCCAATTGGTTTTTGGCAATATAAGACATAAAAGAGTGGTACTGCATGCATATTTGTAGTACTCCTTTAGCTACTTTTAAGTCAAAATGACAATTTTAGAGACATCACTATTCACCTCATGGTTTAAATCTTATCCAGTGCTAAATCTTATTAAACACATTTCCAACACAAAATAGATTTAACTAAGCTAAGAAAGAGAGAAAGAAAGAAAGAAAGAAAGAAAGAAAGAAAGAAAGAAAAAAGGAAGGAAGGAAGAAAGAAAGAAAGGAAGGAAGGAAGAAAGAAAGAAAGAAAGAAAGAAAGAAAGAAAGAAAGAAAGAAAGAAAGAAAGAAAGAAAGAAAGAAAGAAAGAAAGAGAAAGAAAGAAAGAAGAAAATTGCTAACACATATAGCAGACACTATGTACCAGGCACTATGTACCAACCACCAACTCTGGTGGATAGACACTATTTTTATCCTCATTTTACAATTGAGGAAACTGAGGTAAATAGAGATTAAGTGACATGCCCAGGATCACACAACTAGTAAGTATCTAAGGTTGGATTTGAACTTAGGTCTTTCTGATTCGAGGCCCCACACTATTGACTGTACCACCTAACAGCCCTAGGAAAGAAGGTATTAAAAGCCTCTGCATCCATTCCCAAAGGGTAGCAATTTTATATACTGCCAGCACCGTTACATGTTTTCAATCCCTACTTCACTAGAAATCATTTAAAATATAGTTCACTATTTCAGGATGTACACCTTCTAATTTGGTTTATCAATGTGCTTAGTTTATATATGCCTAAAAAGGACAAATTAGAATGGGCCTCTGTGTGTGTGTGTGTGTGTTCTACTTATATTTTGTGGATACCAGTGAAGCTCATTGGCTGTCCATATGTTACTCCATCCTCTCAATAACTGAGAAACATCTTAAATATTAATATGTGTTTCTTTTCTTTTTTGCATCTTTATGACACCCACTAGCTCATACTCCTGACCCCAAATAGCAAATTATTCTACAAATTGGCCAACTCTCATAATGTATGTCTCAACCTGCACCTATATTTCTTTACCTGTCTTCCACTGCCAAGAGCTTTGGGGGTTGGTAGCGTTTCATTATTTGTCATCTGAAGTCCTGCAATTAGCCATTGCAATTGCCCTAGAATGATGGATCTATCTAATTTTAGCAAGCAAGTATATAATTCTTTAAGATTTGCAAGGCACTTCATATTTATTAACTCTTTTGAGACTTACAACAACCCTTTGAGATATGTACTATTATTATGTCCATTTTACAAATGAGGACAGTGAAGCACAGAGAGTCACAGTTTTGCACGTATGGGTAGGATTTGAAATTGAAATTCCTGACTGAATCCTGTACTCTAGGCATGGAACAACCTAGGATACACATCTAGAAGCAGTTAGGTGGTGGACTGAATAAAGAGTTGGACCTAAAGTCAAGAAAATCTGTTTCCAAATAAAGCCTCAGACAAGTCATTTAACTTGCCTGCTGTTTACAATAACTATGATACCCAAGGTCACATTTCCACATTCTTGCTCCCACAACACACAGCCTAAGGGCTTTATTAGGACCCACAAAAGATAAGCAGAACATATGCAAAGATTTATACATATGCATGTATATATGCATATATTAACACACATGTGCACACCATCCATGTATGTATCGTATGTATATGCATATACATACATATACCTCACCTAAATGTATTATCTGTGTACACACATGATTATTTATGTTTGTGTTTACATGTATGTATGTATATATAATGTATGTATACATATATGTGCTTAGACATACTAACATTCTGCCACGTTTATATGTGAGTGTATACACACATATATGCATATATATATACATATATATTAAATCGTCTATCATCTATACATATACCTGATGATCATTTATTGAGAGGATGGAGTAACATATGGACAGCCCAAAGACTACAGTGGTACACACAGAATATATGTAGACAGTGAAGAAAGCTACCAATATATTAGACAGTTCATTTTCATCAGATTTGTTGAAAGGATTAGAAAAGATTCACATAAGAGAACACATGGAAAGCTTAAAAGAGTAAAATTGTAGAGTAATCACGCTTCCCTCTTATCGTCTAGTGCAATATGATGCAGGTTTTTATGGGAGGCATGATCAATCATTACATTGAGAAGGAGTAAGGATATCATGATTGAGCTGAGGTTTTTTCATTTTACCTTCAAATAGGATCATTATTAATGGTATTCGGTTATTTGCTGCAAAGGGTGAAATGCACAATAAGAAACCTTTATTTTGCAAGAGTGAGAATGAGTATATTTTTATTCTAAGACTTATTAGCTATGAAAAATGGAGATAAACCTCAGTCAAGGTAAACCAGTGGTCTAGGACAGTGTTGCTAGAACTAATACTTTATACTCTTGTTTCAAGTGTTTAGGTTACCTAGGAGCTATTGAATAGCTTACATAGCTGACAGAGGACACTGGCATCTGAGGACAATGGAAACTGCCCAACTGAGAATAAGAGAGAGAAATGAAGCAGATTTTATGACAGGGTATAACAGAGAGGACTTCATGGGGATATGCACCACATACGCCTGGGAAATATCTAGTGATGTGGAAGAAACCAGCCTTTTTGCTAACAGACAATTTAACCTCAACAGGTGGCTAAACTGAAACTTTTCTGAAATAAGGAAACCTCAAGTGGACCGGAGTGGGTGAGTGGAGGGGAAAGGCAAGCCATTCCAAGAAGATGGCATCCTTTCTGTTTCATCACTAATATTGTTACATTAGGCAAAAAACTTTATGTTAGTACACTTTGTATTATAATCTACATTCCCACTGGAACTTTTTTTTATTTGCAGAGATTGTGCCTTTTCTTCCATTTCACCAATTCTTCTTTTATAAGGAGTTCTCCTCTTCAGTAAGTTCTCATATATCTTTTTTTTTTCTATTTGGCCAATTCTGCATTTCAAGGTATTCTTCTCCTTATTGGATTTTTGAACCTCTTTTACCATTTGGCTTATTCTATTTTTAAGGTGTTATTTTCTTCAGTATTTTTCTCACCTCCTTTTCCAAGCTGTTGACTTTTTAAAAAAATAATATTTTAATTTATCCAATTACATATAAAAACCTATTTTCAATATTTATTTTTAAAAACATATTAGTCATATTGTAAAAGAAAAAAAAACTATGCCAAAATAAAAAACTCAATAAAAATGAAGTAAAAAATGATCTGGATTCAAATTCCATCAGTTCTTTCTCTGGAGATGAATAGCATTTTTTTGTGTGTGATAAATCCTTTGGAGTTGTCTTGCATCATTGTATTGCTTAGAGTATCCAAGTCATTCATACTTGATCATCTTACAATATTGCTGTTACTGTGTACAATGTTCTCCCAGTTCACTTTGCATCAGTTCATGTAAGTCTCTTCAGGTTTTTCTGAGAGCGTCTAGCTCAGGGGTGGGGAATCTGTGTCCTCAAGGCCACGTGTGGCCCTCTAGGTGCTCAAATGCAGCCCTTGGATTGAATCCAAACTTCACACAACAAATCCCCTCAATAAAAGGATTTGTTCTGTAAAACTGAGACTTAGTCAACTGGCCACACTCAAGGACTTAAAAAGCCATGTGTGGCCTCAAGGCCACAGGTTCCCCACCCCTGAGCTAGCTCATAATTTCTTATATCACAATAGTATTCTATAACAATCACATATCACAAATTATTCAGCCATTCCCCAATTGATGGGCATCCCCTTAATGTCCAATTCTTTACCACTGGAAAAGAGGTGCTACAAAATTTGGACGTATTTCCTAATTGTTCTACATAATGCTTCCATCAGTTCGACCCCCATCAACAATGCATCAGTGTCTCAATTTCCCCACATCCCCTCTAACATTTATCATTCTCTTTTTCTGTCATATTAGCCAGTCTAATAGGTCTGAGATAGTACTTCAGTATTGTTTTAATTTGTATTTCTCTAATCAATAATGATTTAGAGCATTTTTTTTCATATAGCTAGAGACAGCTTTGATTACTTCATCTGAAACTGACTTCATATTTTTTGATTATTTGTAAAGTGGGTAATGGCATTTATTTTTAATAATTTGAAACATTTCTCTATATATTTCAGAGATGAGGCCTTTATCAGAGAAACTGGCTTCATTTATTTTCACAGTTATGATTGCTAACTGTATTCCTCTCCTATTTCTCTCCATTTATTCTATTCACTCTCCTTTAACTCTGCCCCTCTTCAAAAATGTTTTGCTTTTATTACCCTCTCCAATATACTCTCTCTCTATAACCAGCACCCCCTGTAATGGCAAGTAAAGTGAGACTTTTAGTTGTCTTTTGTTTTGGAGTGCTTCTCAGCACTAAGACAATCAAGTGCCTTTGAGTCTTGCCTTTGTTTAAATCAAAATTTTTGATTGAATTGGAGTCTTTGAAAACTTGCTCAAATCATGGGAAGGCCTAAATCACATGGGTTTGAGTCACATGGTTGTGATACCCTTCAATCCTGAAGAAGTGTACATATACTCTGAGGTTAGCATTTTGCTTTGGGGGCTCACTCACTGGAAGAGTGTTGTGTGATTTGACCAGACAAGACTTTTGGTAGCTATTAATGAGCCCCCTGGCTTTGAAAAACCTAGATGTTGGTGCTTCTCTCTCTGGTAATTGTGTATGTATTGCTACGTCAGACAGAAACCTGTCTGTTGATCTGTTTATATTTTCTCTGTAATTTCCATTTGTATTGGCTCTGAAGTTCAGGGTGCTGACTTTTCCCCCTGAACTAAGTGAGTGATACATGTATGTTTAAATAAAGTGAGAGTGTAAAGCCCTTAAAGTTGCTTTCCTTAGAAAAGCAGATCAGAGGACTTGTGCTAGTAGACCTCCTGTGTGCTGGTGTTGTTGGCCTTACACAGGTGGTATAATCTAAGAAGAGGTGTGTTTACTACTCTCCTGGACTGTTCTCTGGTTTGTGAAGGACCACAAGCACTCTTTTGCCCAGGAACTGTGATGACAGTCCCCGCTCCACTGAGGCTGCAACGTCTGAGTTAGTAGTGCTCCTCCTCACCCTTGGGACTGCCACCAAGCACTGCAATCTGGATCTGAGCCTGGGTGAAGCAACAATGTCCTACACCCAGTGCCAAGAGAAAGGCCAATGTAATCTCCTTCTGACCAGTTGTTCTTCTCCTTATCATCTGTGGACAGAGTTCCAAAAGCAGCAGCTGCTGCTGCTGTACTGATTCAGACTGCTCTCAAGGTCTTCTCCTGATTTACTGGGGCCCTGCCTGAGTTGCCTCAGTCTCTACTGGGCTGTGCTCCACTATCACCCTAGTGCAACAGACCTTTCCTGCCAACCTTCTAAGTTTTCTTGGCCGGAAAATTGTTTCACCCCATCCTTTTGTGAGTTCTGCTGTTCCGGAATTTGTTTGGGGGCATTATTTAAAGAGGTTCAGAGGGTTTAGAGGAAGAGGAAGTGGAGTTCCTCACTTTTCTTTGCCATTTTGCCTCTGCCCCTTCTGATTTTGATAAATTTAAAATAAAAATGTACTTTATTTTTAAAACCTTTTAGAGGAAACCAGAGAATCAGTGGCATAGGGGAATTAGCTAGCACTTATATACCACTTTAAGGTTTGCAAAATACTTTACAAATATTATCTTATTTTATCCTCACAACCTAAGGAGGTAGATGTTGTTATTATTAGAGAGCTGAACTTGAAGACAAGATGACCTAGTCCCACCTTTGACACATCCTATGTTTGTGACCCTGAGTAAGTCACTTAACCAAAATAAAAAATTCCAAAGTTAATTTTCTGCCTTGGTTCAAGAGCATTCTCCACCCAGTATTCTCTATAAAGATGAAACAATAGTTTCACAGTCTCTTTTTGCTTAGAGAAAATTAAGAGTATGCTTAAACACCCCTATTTCTTTATAGCCAATTTGAAAGTGCAGTATGTTTTTCTTCATTTTGCAAAACTCATATTGTTTTCTAGGCAGGGAGCAGTAATCCCACACTTGACTGACTGCCTTTCTCCCAGATGACTCTGAATATAACACAGCAGTCAACAATGCCCCCTACACCTAAGTAAGTGAAAAATTAGAAACAAATGATAAGACGTGTAAATGATGGTGCCTATAAAGGTAATAATAAAGAAGAAAGAGCATATGGACCTTCCTAACTACTTTAATTTCAATGTGATGAGTACCTCTCAGAAGAGCATAGTACTTATTGTCAGTTTAAGATAATCACATGAATTTCTGTTGTCACAGATGTACTGAATTAACTTTTACATAACCCTTTAGTGAATCGTGTTGGTTCAAATGATTCTATTTTAATACACAGATAATTTAGGTTTCATCCACTTTCAGAATTCACATTATTTGAATTATGCCTTATGTTGAGTATAAAAATAATGTTTCAAATGGTCACGTATAATACCTATATTTAAAAGAAACTTAGGAATAGCAGTCACATGGATTTTTCCCCAATATTCCATCTCTCTTTAAAAAAATAGTACTATTTCAATATGTGAAATTCTTTATTCCTATAACAGTCAGTACTAGGTGAAGCAATGAGTTTATTATTTAATTTCATTTGAATTTACTGAGAGAAAATTACCTAGTTATTTGATTGTTTCTGAGAAAAATAAAATCAAAATTGCAATAAAACTTTCCCAAATCCTGGAAGGACTGTTACCAGAAGTTTGTGTTAAATGCTTTTAAGTATATCTAATGAATGATTTTGTTACAAGTCCACAGCAGGTTCTAAATAAAAGATTAATTATAATGTTCTTTTTAAGAAATTAAAACTGATAGAACCATAGCTTTAGAGTTGAAAGAGACCTTAGGAGTGTGTAATACAAATCTTTTTTTTTTTTTTTACATTGAGAATCCCTGACTCTAGGACTACTGCCCTATACATGGTACCATCTAAGGGTCTTGCTTCTGAGAAAAGGTCATTTTCTTTACTCTCTGGAAAAATATAAATCTCTCTTTAAAAAAAAAATCTCGTTACACATAAGTACCTAGTATATGTCAGGTATATCAGTGGCTAGTATCAGAAGGGCACTGTATTTGGATGAATATAAAGAGGATCACAAACAATAAAAAGCTTATTGATATGTGAAAAATGAATATAATTGTTTCTTCACTCTTCCTACATCCAAAATAAGCTCATTTCTTTTTTTCTCTCCTCAACCAGCAAGTTTACATTCATATAACTTTTAGGTATTCATGGACCTATTTCCTCTTTTCATCCATCCTGAGACATAAGTGTTGCAAGTATTATATGCCCTGTTTTAGATGTGAAATAGGCTTCTGACACATAATTGCTGTTATTAAGCTATGTGGCCTAAGACAAATCCTTTAAAGGTTCAGTAGTTGTGGCAACTTTCTAATACTCTTAAGTTGGAGAGAAGGCAGCAACAAGCACTTGTAGAAATATTTTCTTCACGAGAAAGTTTGCCGTATCAATGAAATTACACTTCAAATACACATCCCTTTCTCTACAGGTAAGGACACTGAGGCTCAGAGTGGTAAAATGACTTGGCTAAGGTCATACAACTAAATTAAAGAATGTCAAAAAATCTAGGTCTTCTAAAATCAAAGTTTAATTGTATTTCTGCTCTACTATACTTGTTCTGAGAGATAACCCTTCACATGTTTGAATGTTAATTATCTCTTCAGCAAGCTATCTTCCCCCTAAAATAATTATTATTATATGCTCTCATCATTCTTCATGGAACCATTTTATGAGTTTATTCATTTTGCATGCTATCATTTCTTTCAACATTTTCCCAGCCCTCAACTAAGGTATATAATGATGCAGGGATTGGTGCTTTGTAAACATGCAGATAAAGGCTATTCTAACTCAACTGGAAATATCCAAAGACTTTGAATATTCAAGAGATACTCTTCTCTTTTTAGTGTTACTGGTCACAATCTATCCATACTTACTTATCCAAACCAACCACAAAAAGAAAGAAAGGAAGAAAGGAAAAGAAAAAAAACAATCGTGTAAATATGTTCTTTACACTGTACTAAAACTCCTCTAATTGGATACACCCAGATGATTTACCATTCTTTGATAATTCAAAAGATTAGTATCATGATGATAGATTCAGAGATAATAAACTTTATATTACTTTACTTAAACTATACTAAAATATAAATAGCCAATAATTCTGAAGTGAACAGATGTGGTTTGAATTTGATGCATACTTTCCCAACATTTTATGTTTTCTCTAAGCATTGTTTAGAGTAATGACTTGCATTCATACTAAAAGGCAATATTACCTCTCTTATATCTGATGGGAACATTTATTCTAGTTGAAGGCTATAAAAGGAAGCATAATAATGGTAGTGTCAATAATCTATACAGTGATTCTCTACAAAATGCAGTTATAGCTCTCTCTGTATGTATATATACTGCGTGTGTATTTATTTATATATGCATAAGTATCTATCTATCCATCTATCATCTGTTTCTCTATCTACTCCTGAAGATCAGAAATGATTTTGTTTCTGTCTTTGGAGTTGTAGAACCTAGTTAGTACCTTACACAATAAGTGTACAGTAAATTCTTTTCAATTACAGACAATGTAAAACAAATATCCTTATGGAGATTCAGCATTGGATATTGGAGGGAGATGTAGCATTTGAGTCAGGAAGAACTGGGCCAAGTCCTCCTTCCAATGTATATTGGCTGGGTAACCATAGGCAAATCCCTTAATATTTCATTACCCAAAGCAACTCCCTAAGAGGTCATTTTTGTGTCAGTAGTGGGAGGTCACACACCAAGAGCTCCTTGTACCCTCAAACTGAATATTAAAGTAAGAACACTTGAAAATTTTCCTGAACTTTTAAGGAATAATAAAAAATATTTAAGACACATGGAAACTCAGTTTGAGAAAGTTAGCAGGAAAAACAAAATAAAATGAATGAGCAAATGAATGAAATTACTGAGGTCCCTTGGAGATTTAATCTGTAAACTGTTTCAAGTTGGGCAGATCATTTAGAGGGGCTAATGCCTATCTGTGTACATGTTGTCTCCGCAAATAGAGTATAAGTGACCTAAAGGAAGTCAGACTGCTTCACTTTTGTATTTGTATGCCCTCCCCCCAGAATAGTGTATTTTTCTCATTCTAGACCCTTAATAAACACTTTTGATTATCTCCTAAATATTTTTTCTGGTTTCTTCCATCTCACATGCCTATAAACATTCTTGGGTCTCATCAATACTAAATTAAACACAGAACAAAATACTTTTCCCTTTAACTCAATCTAGGAATCTCATACCTTTCCTTCCCTTCAATTTTAATTTTTTTTTCAAATCAGAACTCCCTGAAACAAAACAAATGTCCAAGTGTTATATCAACATACGTAAATGAATTTGGTAGAGTGATTTTGTAAGCAATGACCACTCTGTAGAAATAAATCATTTATACATGTTATAATTGAATGACTTTTTTAGTAGAGCATCACAAAAGAAAAGTAACTTTCCTTCTGAATATTCTAGCAACACAGATAGATTTATTGATAGATACATAGAGGTAGAGATAAAGATATATAAGCTTTTCAAAAGAGCTATCCTTTTCTTTTTTCTTTAATAGATTGGCATATATAATCTGTTTGAACATTTGGGATGGAAATGTTTCTAGATTTGCAATCTTACCTTTCCTTTTTGCTGCTGTGATTCTCCTTGGCTCATAGAGTACAATACTTTCTTTGATATGCCCAAGCTGGTGGTCCTGTGCAAGTGTCTCCCATGTCTCACAATCAATAATAAAGTCATTCAGAGAGACCTCTAAAGTTTGAATGCTTGGAAGTTCAGCTCATGAGAGGAAATCAGTATCCAGTATTTTATCTTGCCAGTTAATCTTCAGAATCCTCCTAAGACAATTCAAATAGAAGCAATTCAATTTTCTGGCATGGCACATATATACTATCTAGGTTTAACAGGCATACAACAATGAAGTTAGTGCAATGACTCTGTAGACCTTCAGGTTGGTAGGTAGCATGATACTTCTCTCTGATACTTCCTTTTGAAGCATCCGAAATGCTGAACTACCTCTGACAATGCATCCATCAACCTCATCATCAATGTGGACATCACTGGGAAGCATACTTCCATGGTAAGTGAACTTATCCACAGCATTCACAATTTCTTCGTTTGCTATAAACAATGGTTCTGCATATATAAATATACACAAAGTGGTCTACCAGAGAGAATATAGTTTGATGAACCAATCATTCTTGGAATTTTGACAAGCTACATTTTTGACTTATACATAAACTTTTTCATGGACTTTTGAGATTCTTCAGGAAAAAAAAAACAATAAAAATCTATGGTATAAACACAACAGTCACTAAATTATGATCATACAGAGAAATACAAGAAACATCAATAGCCCAAGAGACAAAAATATCTTTGATATCACTATCAGATTTGTTGCCTAGGAGCACCCAATCTTATTTTGAAATTAACTGCCTTGAGAGTCAGCTAGGTGATATAAGAGATAGAGTCTTACAACTGGAATCAGGCAGAGTTAAGTTCAAATCTCACTAGTTTAAGTATCTGGCCAGCTGTTTAAACCTAGGCAAGTATAGAATGAAGGCAGAATTCACGATTTCAAAGAAAATCATATATATACATATATGTATATATGTGCCTGAATGGTTCAGAACCGCAGGATATAAGGAATTCTCTAAATAGAAGGCAGAAGAATTAAAGCATTTATTCAAGTTCCAAAGTAGCGGACCCACAACAGTGTCCCCAATCCAATATCCTGGCCAAAAGTTTCCAGGCCCAATAAGTCAGCCTCACAAGAGTAACCAGGAGGTTACAGAAAAACATGATGACATCAAACCAAATCATATTCTTGCTTCCCCCCTCCAGTAAGAAGATTACCCACTGGCCTCAAGCCCTTGCTCAGCACTCTCCCATCCACACTGGGATCAGCCCTGCTACCAGCAGCACCTGCTTCTTCAGCTCCTTTGTCTTTGGCTTTGTCTGTCGCTGTTGCTGTCGCTGCCACTGGCTCCAAAAAGCCTCAGTCTCCAAGCTGTGTTCTCTCCTTTTGTACAGTTTCAGACATCATCAAGAGTCATCTGAGCAACCAGAACTTAAACTCCTATGATTCACTCTGGTCTTAGCACCTCCCCTTAGGACCCTGGTAGCTTCATGCCCACATCAGCTTAGCATCTAGTAATTAGGGGTTTGGGGCACACTTAGGAGTAAAGATCTAATCAGATCTTCTTAGCTGGCCCTGCTCCCTTAGTCTGCCCCACAATAGGCCTCACCTTAAGACTATTCAAATGGGCGAGAAAGAGCTTCTCACATACTGGTTCTCTTAACAGCAAGTCACTTAAATGATCTCTGCTTCAGATTCTTCATCCATAAGACAGGGAAAATAAGGGTCATTATAAGCATAAAAGAAAATAATGATTGTAAAGCATTGTGCAAACTTTGCAGTACTAGATGAATACTAGCTTTTATTTGGTTACATAGCTAATTTGCGCCTGAGGCCAAATTTGAGTCAGATATTCCCTGATTCCAGTTTTGCTATTTTATCCATCATACCACTTAGCTATCTCTTTAAAAAAAATACTTCCTTCCCTTTTTTTATTAATAAATTTATTTTTTTTTAGTTTATAACAAGTGTTTGGGTTCCAATTTCTCTCTCCCTCCCTCTTCTTCTCCCTCCTCCACCAAGACAGCATGTAATATAATGTAGGTTCCCCATATACCTTCACACTGAACTTACTTACATTAATAGTCCAGTTGTAAAGAAGAATTATAACCAATGGAATGAATCATGAGAAAGGAGAAACAAAACCAAAAAAAGAGAGATCAAAAGGTTTGCCTCAATCTGTATTCAGAGTCCATAATTTTTTCTCTGGATGTGCATAGATCATGACCCTTTTGGATCTGTCTTTGAATCTTTCATCGATGAGAGGAGACAAGTCTATCAAAGTTATTCCTTATAGATACCATGTGTCTGTAATCATGTATAATGATCTCCTGGTTCTGTTCCCCTTACTCAGCATCAGTTCATCTAAGTCATTCCAGGTTGTAATGAAGTCCATCTACTCATTTCTTACAGCACAATAGTATTCCATCACATTCATATATACCACAATTTGTTTAGCCATTTCTCAACTGATGGGCAGCCCCTTGATTTTTAGTCTTTGCCACCACAAAAAGAGCTGCTATAAATATTTTTGTACATATCAGTCCTTTTCCCACTTGTATGATCTCTTTATATTATAGCCCTAAAAGTGGTATTGCTGGGTAAAAGGTATGGACATTTTTTGAGGGGGAGGCAGGGCAATTGGGCTTAAGTGACTTGCCCAAGGTAACACCGCTAGTACATGTGTCAAGTGTCTGCGTCTGAATTTGAACCCAGGTCCTCCCGATTCCATGGCCAGTGATCTACTCACTGCACCACCTAGCTGCCCCAGTATGCACATTTTTATAGCCCTTTACGCATAGTTCCAAATTGTTCTCCATAATGGCAGGATCAGTTCACAACTCCACAAAGAATGTAACAATGTTACAATTTTCCCATATTGTCTCCAGAATTTATCATTTTCTTCTTTTTTCACATTGACCAATATGATAGGAGAGATGTGGTACCTAAGAGTTGTTTTGATTTGCAGAGAATTTTTATCATATGACTGCAGGTGTCTTTGATTTCTTCCCCTGCAAACTGCCTGTTCATATCCTTGGACCATTTCTGGATTGGGGAATGACTTATATTCCTATGAATTTTGCTCAGTTCCCTGTATATTTTAGATATGAGGCCTTTAACAGAGAAAGTGGTTGTAAAGATTTTCTCCAAATTTTCTGTTGCCCTTCTAATCTTTGTTGCATTGGCTTAGCTTATACAAAAACTTCTCAATTTAATATAATCAAAATTATCCATTTTTCTATCACTTGATGGGTCATGAATTCTTCTTTTTCCCATTAATCTGACAGGTAAACTCTCCCTCGCTCTCCCAAACTGTTTATAGTATCTGCCTTTATTCCTAAATCATGAACCCATTTTGACTTTATTTTGGTATACGGTGTAAGATATTGGTCTTTGCCCAGTTTCTGCCATGCTATTTTCTAACTTTCCCTGAAGTTTTTGTGAAATAGTGAATTCTTAATGCAGAAACTGGATTCTTTGGGTTTATCAAAGATTAGATTGCTATAGTCAATGACTATTACATCTTGTATACATGAACTATTCCCCTGTTCCACCACTCTGTTTCTTAGCTAGTACCAAGTAGTTTTGATGACTGCTGCTTTATAATACAGTTTAATATCTGCTATGGCTAGGCCACTTTCTCTGATATTTCTTTTCATTAATTCCACTGATATTCTGGACCTTTGGTTCTTCCAGATACATTTTCTTATTATTTTAATCCAGCTCTGTAAAATATTTTTTTTGTAGTTTGATTGATATGGCACTGAAGAAGTGAATTAATTTAGGTAAAATTATTATATTTATTGTATTAGTTTGGCCTAACCATGAGCAACTGATGTTTTTCCATTTATTTAGATCTGAGTTTCTTTGTGAGAAAAGTGTTTGTAGTTGTGTTCATATTGGCCCTGGGTTTGTTTTCTAGGGTAAACTCCTAAATATTTTACAGTGTCTACAGTAACTTTAAATGGAATTTCTCCTTCTATCTTTTGCTGTTAGGCTTTGTTAGTAATATATAGGAATAGAGAGCAGCTAGGTGGTTCAATAAGTAGAGCACCAGCCTTGGAGTCAGGAGGACCTGAGTTCAAATCTGGCTTCAGACACTTGACACATGTACTAGCTGTGGGACCTTGAGCAAGTCACTTAACCCCAATTGCCCTGCCAAAAAACCAAAAACAACAACAAAAAGTAATATATAGGAATACTGAGGATTTATGTGGGTTTATATTAAATCCTGCAACTTTGCTAAAGGCTTTTTTTTATTATTTCAAGTAATTTTTTTACTTGATTCTCTAGGACTCTAAGAAAATCATCCTGTCATCTGCAAAGAGTGGTAACTTAGCTTTTTCTTTAACTATTCTAATTCCTTCAATTTCTTTTTCTTCTCTTATTTCTAAAGCTAACATTTCTAGGAACAAATTGAATAATAGGGGTGATAATAGACATTCTTCTTTCACCCCTGATCTTATTGGGAATGCATCTAGCTTATCCCCATTACATAAAATGTTTGCTGATGGTTTTAGGTCAATGATGTTTATAATTTTAAGACAGACTCCATTTACTCCTATGCTTTTAGTGGGTTTTTTTTTTTGGTTGGAATGGGTGTTGTCTTTATCAAAAGTTTTTATGCATTTGTTGAGACAATCATATGGTTTCTGCTAGTTTTGTGGTTTATATGATTAATTTTGCTGATACTTTTCTTGATATTGAACCAGCCTTGCATTCCTGGAATAAATCCTACCTGGTCATAATGTATTATTCTCCTGATAAGTTGCTGCAATCTTTTTGCCAACATTTAATTTGAAACTTTGCATCTATATTCATTATGGAAATTGGTCTATACTTTTCCTTCTCTATTTTGACTCTTCCTGGTTTAGGTATGAGTACCATATATGTGTCAGAAAAAATTTGGTAGGACTCCTTCTTCACCTATTTTCGCAAATATTCTATAAATTATTGGAATTAATTTTTATTTAAACGTTTGACAGAATTCACATGTAAATCCATCTAGCTCTGGAGATTTTTTCCTAGGGAGTTCATTGATGGCTTGCTGAATTTCTTTTTCTGAGATGGTGTTATTTAGGTAATTGATTTCCTCTTCCGTTAATGTGGGCAATTTATATTTTTGTAAATATTCATCCATTTCCCTAATGTTGTCATATTTAGGGGTGCATAATTGGGCAAAATAATTCCTAATTATTGTTTTAATTTCCTCTTCATTGGAGATGAATTCACCCTTTTCCTTGGTGATACTGGCAATTTTGTTTTCTTCTTTTTTTTTAATCAAATTGACCAAATGTTTATCAATTTTTTTTCATAAAACCAGCTATTAGTTTTATTTATTAGTTCAATAGCTTTCTTAATGTCAGTTTAATTAATATCTTCTTTGTTTTTCAGTATTTCTAATTTGGTTTTTAATTGGGGATTTTCAATTTGCTCTTTTTTTTAGCTTTTTCAGTTACACGCTCAATTCATTGAGCTCCTTTTTATCTATTTTATTCTTGTAAGCATTTAGAGATATACAACTTCCCCTAAGAACTGCTTTTGCTGCATCCCATAAGTTTGGTATGTTATCTCATTATTGCCATTCTCTTGAATGAAGTTATTGATTGTATCTGTGATTTGTTCTTTGACCTACTCATTCTCTAGGATTAGATTATTTAGTTTCCAATTAATTCTCAGTCTGTCTTCCCATGGTCCTTTATTACAAATCATTTTTACTGCATCATGATCTGAAAAGGATGCATTGACTATTTCTGCCATTCTGCACTGGACTGTGAGGTTTTTATGTCCCAGCACATGGTCAATTTTTGTTCACATGCCATGTACTGCTGAGAAAAAAGTATAACCCTTTCTATCCTCATTCAGTTTTCTCTTGATGTCTATCTTATCTACTTTTGCTAAAATTCTCTTCACCTCTTTATCTTCTTTGTTGTTTATTTTGAAGTTAGATTTATCAAGTTCAGAGAGGTGGAAGTTAATGTCCCCCACTAGTATAGTTTTACTGTCCATTTCTTCCTGCAACTCCCTTAATTACTTCTCTAAAAATTTGGATGCTATACCACTTGATGAATATGTATTAACTAATGATATTACTTCATTGTGTATGGAGCCTTTTAGGACGATATATTTTCCTTCCTTATCTCTTTTAATTAGATCTGTCTTTGATTTTGCTTTGTTTGAGATTAGAATTTTACCCCTGCTTTTTTTTTTTTTTTTACCGCAGCTGAAGCATAATATATTCTATTCTAACCTTTTACCTTTACCATGTGTGCATCCCCCTGTTTCAAGTGTGTTTCTTTTAAACAACATGTTGTAGGATTTTGGTTTTTAATTCATTTTGCTCTCTGACTCCATTTTTAAGGGAGAGTTCATCCCATTGACATTTGCTGTTATGATTACCCTCTGTTTTTTTTTCATCCCATTTCCTCCCCACACTGTTTGTTTTTATTTCTCCCTTCTCCATTCCCTTCCTCAAAAAAGTTTTGCTTTTGACCTCCACCTCCCTC
>CM053622.1:111821417-111842649 GCA_028646595.1 Phalanger gymnotis
GGAAAGTACACTACCAGGGTAAGTGAACTTATCCACAGCATTCAAAACTCCTCCATTTGCTGTAACCGATAGTTCCATGTATGGATGGTATGATGGTGGCTGATGGAGCACCTGTGTTTTCTTGGTGTTAACTCTTAGGCCAAAATTAGCACAAGCAGTAGAGAATTGATCCATACTTCACTGCATCTCAGCTTCAAAGGCTGCATTGAGTGAACAATCATCTGCAAACAGAAAATCATGCACCAATACTACTTCTACTTTGATCTTGGCTTGTAGACTTTTCAAGTTGAAGAATTTACCATCACTGCGGTAGTTGACTTTGATGCTGTGTTCATTCTCATTAAAAGCATTTGACAACATGATTGAAAACATTTCATTTTTTTTCTTTTTTATTATTTAATATATTTAGTTTTCAGCGTTGATTTTTTTTTGAGGTTATTCTATTGTTTTTTTGAAGAAGGAAAAATGACAAGCCACAACTTGCTTACAGAAAAGGCATTTGGGGTGGGTCAGGAAGGTGGCAGGGGGGGTGATAAAGCCCTCTAAGGGATTCAAGGGGCCTCAGAGAAAGTCTCCAGTAAAGCACAGATCAGAATAAAATCTCTAAAAAAAAAAAATCTCCAGTAAAAATCACATTGAAGCGAGCACCACGTGCTGAACAAGGGCGATGAGAAAGCCTGGGGTTTCACGCTCAGGAGCTCTTTTAAAATCAAGGAGGCACAAAACCACAGAGCCATTTTCTAACTATCTATGGGTACTTCTGTGTTTTTCTAAACGTTTCATTGGTAATGCTCAGCCTTGTAAGTTTTGTTCCATAATAATCTATAATGTAACTAGTGCCATCAGAGGGACCAACAATCTGCATTGAAATGAGAATGAAGTCAATCAGACTGCCAATTCCACAAAATCCTACGGTGCAAAACTTTAACAAACCTAAAGCAGGGTATCCCAGGTAAAACCTGTTTGCTCCTAACCAGCCAAGAGAGAGCAACTGCCACTCGGTAGGAATAGCCATTTACATTACAGCAAGGTACGGCCTTGAAAAAGCCAACTTCACTTCCAGTAAAATGGGTTTCATTGCTGCTAAAATCCTTACAAGTTATGTTGGGTGCTGAGTAACGTGATGCATGAGCTGTGTAATTTATACAGTTAACAGGTTCTTGAGAGGCCTTATTTATTTCAGGATCTTTACAAAAATATTGTACCACTCTCAAGTCCTCGCACTTGACCGTCTTGTAGCCCCCCGCGGCTGCGGCCGCTGCCCATCACGGCCCCGCGCGCTCACTATCACGGACACGAGCCACAACACCCAGCAGACTGGGGGCGGCAGCGGCCGCGGCCTCCGGGGCCTCCATGATGGAACTGCCGTGTCAACATTGATTTTCACATGAGTTTGAATTAAAAATTTTCTCCCCATTTCTACCCTCCCTCCACTCCAAGATGGCGTATATTCTGGTTGCCTTGTTCCCCAGTCTGCCCTCACTTCTGTCACCCCACTCTCCTCCCATCTCCTTTTCCCTTCCTTTCTTGTAGGGCAAGATAAATTTCTACGCCCCATTGCCTGTGTATCTTATTTTCTAGTTGCATGCAAAAACTTTTTTTTTTGGTTTTTGAACATCTGTTTTTAAAACTTTGAGTTCCAAATTCTCTCCCTTCTTCCCTTCCCACCCACCCTCCCTCCCTCTCTAAGAAGTCAAGCAATTCAACATGGGCCATCTGCGTATCATTATGTATAACCCTTCTACAATACTCATGTTATGAAAGACTGACTATATTTTGTTTCTTCCTAACCAATCCCCCTTTATTGAATTTTCTCCCTTGACCCTGTCCCTTTTTGAAAGTGTTTGTTTTTTGATTACCTCCACCCCCACCTGCCCTCCCTTCTATCATCCCCCCTTTTTTATCTTCCTCCACCTTCTTTCCCGTGGGATAACATACCTAATTGAAGATGTATGGTATTCCCTCCTCAGGTCAAATCTGATGAGGGCAAGATTCACTCATTCCCCCTCACCTGCCTTCTCTTCTCTTCCTACAGATTTGCTTTTTCTTGCCACTTTTATGCCAGATAATTTGCTCCATTCTATCTCTCCCTGTCTCCCTCTCTCAATATATTCCTTTCTTATCCCTTAATTTGATTTTATTTCATTTATATGTCTTCCCTTTGTCTTCAACTCACCCTGTACCAACTCTCTCTCTTTCTCTCTCTCTCTCTCTTTCTCTCACTCTCTCTCTCTCCATATATATACACATACATATATACATACGTACACATATACATATATATACATACATACATATATATGTGTGTATATATATATATATATATATGCATATTCCCTTCAGCTACCCTAATACTGAGGTCCCATGAATCAACACATCATCTTTTCATGTAGGAATGTAAACAGTTCAACTTTAGTAAGTCCCATGCAATTTATTTTTCTTGTTCTTTTTCTTGATTACCTTTTCATGCTTCTCTTGATTCTTGTGTTTGAAAGTCAAATTTTCTATTCAGCGCTGGTCTTTTCACTGAGAAAGCTTGAAAGTCCTCTATTTTATTGACAATCTCTATTTTGCCTTGGAGCATGATACTCAGTTTTGCTGGATATGTGATTCTTGGTTTTAATCCTGGCTCCATTGACCTTCGGTATATCGTATTCCAAGCCCTTCAATCTCTTAATGTAGAAGCTGCTAGATCTTGGGTTATTCTGATTGTGTTTCCACAATACTCAAATTGTTTCTTCCTGGCTGCTTGCAGTATTTTCTCCTTGATCTGGGAGCTCTGGAATTTGGCAACAATATTCCTAAGAGATTTCTTTTGGGGATCTATTTAAGGAGGCGATATGTGGATTCTTTCAATTTCTATTTTGCCCTGTGGCTCTAGAATATCAGGGCAATTCTCCTTGATAATTTCTTGAAAGATGATATGTAGGCTTTTTTTTTTTTTGTTCATGGCTTTCAGGTAGTCCAATAATTTTTAAATTATCCCTCTTGGATCTGTTTTCCAGGTCAGTGGGTTTTCCAATGAGATATTTCACATTGTCTTCCATTTTGTCATTCCTTTGGTTCTGTTTGATAATATCTTGATTTCTCATCAAGTCACTAGCTTCCACTTGCTCCAATCTAATTTTTAAGGTAGTATTTTCTTCAGTGGTCTTTTGGACCTCCTTTTTCCATTTGGGTAATTCTTCCTTTCAAGGCATTCTTCTCCTCATTGGTTTTTTGGAGCTCTTTTGCCATTTGAGTTAGCCTATTTTTTAAGGTGTTGTTTTCTTCAGTATATTTTTCAGTATTTTTTTGGGTCTCCTTTAGCAAGTCATTGACTTGTTTTTCATGGTTTTCTCTCAGCCTTCTAATTTCTCTTCCCAATCTTTCCTCTACTTCTCTAACTTTCTTTTCCAAATCCTTTTTGAGCTCTTCCATGGCCTGAGACGATTTCATGTTATTTTTGGAGGCTTTTGTTGTAGGCTCTTTGACATTGTTGACTTCTTTTGGCTGTATGTTTTGGTCTTCTTTGTCACCAAAGAAAGATTCCAGAGTCTGAGACTGAATCTGGGTGTGGTTTCACTGCCTGGCCATGTTCCCAGCCAACTTATTTGACCCTTGAGTTTTTCAGCGGGGTATGACTGCTTGTACAATACAGAGTTCTATGTTGCAAGCTTGGGGGGATGTACCAGCTTTGCCACACCAGCACTCTTCCTTCCCCAAGAACCCCCAACCTGGATTGGACTTAGATCTTCAGCAGGCTCTGCACTCCTGCTCTGATCAGCCACTTAATTCCTCCCACCGGGTGGGACTGGGGCCAGAAGCAACCGCAGGTGTAGTTCTGTAGCTGCCCCACCTCTGCTGCCTCTGGGGCGGTGGCCAAACTGCAAACTTCCTGTCCCCAGCAGCTTTTCCCACTAACCTTCTCTGTTGTCTTTGGTGTTTGTGGGTTGAGAAGTCTGGTAACTGCCACAGCTCACTGATTCAGGGCACTAGGGCCCGCTCCACCCGGCTCCTGGTCTGGTTGGTCCATGCTGCCCATGCTGGGCTGAGCTCTGCTCTGCTCCGCTCCGCTCCCAGCTCCACGTGGAATAGACCTTACCCAGAGACCATCCAGGCTGTCCTGGGCTGGAGCCCTGCTTCCCTCTGCTGTTTTGTGGGTTCTGCAGTTCTAGAATTGGTTCAGAGCCATTTTTTATAGGTATTTGGAGGGACTTGGTGGGGAGCTCACACTAGCCCCTGCTTTCCAGCCGCCATCTTGGCTCTGCCCCCTGATTTAAAACATTTAGTAAACTGATGGAGGAAAGATTTTAACTCACTTGTAAAAGCATTGTGTCATCCTGTATAACTGAAAGTACAGAATCTGTCTTGCTAAAGTGAATTTGAACTTTGGTGTTTTCTGTAAAGTCTCACTGTGGATTCTTGATGCTTGCCTGGACAATAGGCTTCTTGGAGTCTTGGGAAAGAATCTGGAATTGTACTAATATATTAGTTTGTAGTCTTCAAATAAAGTTAGGAAAATTAGTTGATTGTCATTGTTTTGTGAAGTATACCTATAAATGTTAAAGAAAAATTAATTGAATAAAAATTTCACTCTCTGAGTATTTTATACTAATGATTAAAGAGTGACTTATCTAGATATGTGATATTTAGCTGACTGAACCTTCAGGAAGAGCTTCAAATCTGAACATTAAGACATACAGGAGAGAAAAATCCACAAGCTCATTACTCTGTAGAAGGAGTGAAGACAGTTTTTTTTTTCCTTTCTCACATTCAATGAATTTTCACCATATTTATTAAGTGTTCTCAGTACTGTCCTTGACAATAAAGGAGTAACAAAGTTTAAATCATTAACTCAAACTTATTGTTTAATAGAGTTTCATGACATATGGCTGATGGGAATTTGATATAACAATAACAGCCAATAATGATTAGTATTTATATAGTGCTTTAGCATTTGAAATTTTATCACATTTGTTTCTCTCATAATAACCCTAGGATGTAGGTGATATTATTATTCCCTTTATACAGAGAAGAAACTGAGGTATAAGGATTAGTTAGATTTTCCTAGGCAAATAGAGCTAGTAAGTGTCCTCATAAGGAATTGAATGTCAAGATCTCTCTGATTCCAAGTCCAGATTTCTATCTCTTTCTTCACTTAGTGCACATGAGAAGCACAAACTAATGAGAAAAATCACTGAATTTGAGATTAGATATCTTGAATTTGAATCCCACCTTTGACACTTACTACCAATTTCCTCACCAACAAAATGTTATGATTGGGTTAAATGAACTCTGAGGTCCCTCGAAGCTCTAGATCTAGGATCCTATCATTAATTATCTATGTGAGATCAAAGGATGAAATAACATTATCAATTTGAAAGATCAGCAAATGATGAATGGGTGGTTGCATCATTTGTGTTGGTCCTTTAAGGGACCAAGTCCAAAAGGGTCCTTCTCTTTAGCCCTAGGACCAGTGGTGGAATTCAGCTGGTTTGCAATGGTTTGGTAGAAGCAATACCTAATTTTATGTTGAGTTCAGCAAACCGGTTTTTAAAATGGCACTTGTAATGAGGGTTCTCTCTAAGGTGGGCACCTGGACAGCTGTCCAATGTGAAAATCATAAGCATATATTCCCCATCCCCCACCCCACAAAGGCAGTGCTGTATCTTGGCCTGGGAATGGGGTCCTGGATGGAGACACAGGGGAAAGTGGGAATGCAGTAACAAGATGGCAGCATGAGATGGAAGGAGGAAGGGAAGGGAAGAACCAGGCTGTGGATAGGAGGGCTGACTACACCCCCAGCAGAAGCTGCAGCCCTTGGTGGAGGATGCAGAGGGGTGATAGCAGTAACGACAAAGGCTGAGACAGGCTTAGACCCTCTCCCCTCCTCTGGCTCCTTCCCTCTCCATCCACTCCTGAATGAATTACTCACCAAGCCAAGACTCCAGGGGACTGCAGCAAAGCTTCGAGGGCTGTGACCAAGTCTCTTAGCATAAAAGCGAGAAAAAACAAGCAGTTACTTTGGGGCCCCTGACCGCCATCACCCTCTGGCCCTTACACACCTGGCCTGGGCTTTACCAACTCCACTCCCTCCTCCAGCATCCTCTCCCCTTCTTGTAATCAGCCTGCCTCTTACTTCCTGGGCCAGAGCCCTGACCACTACTGGTCCCAACTGATCCTGATGACTGAGGCACCCTTGTATCATGGAAATCAAGGATGTCAAGGGCTCAGAGGGAGTATTCCATGGGGGCAAGAGGAGATGTACTAAAAATTCAGATTGTCCTCGGTGCCTCAGACTTGGCCTTTTAAATGTAACTAAAGTCGTTCAAAAGAAACTCCGACATTTTCGCTCACCCTGAGCTCACCTTAGTTCTGATGTCTCCAGGTCTCAAGATGGTATTGGCTGACTCCTGGGAGAAGTAGGGATGTGAGTCCATGGTTACAACAGCCCCATGTATACAACCCAACACGAGACCATTTTTCTGAGCTGGTCCAGTGCCTTATCACAAACACACTCACACACACACAAACATACATACACATTCATACACATTAACCAACATTTACTCACACTTATATACATTCATACACACTCACAAATACAGATCCACACACAGTCACAGACTCATATACATTCACATATGTTCACTTACACACTCATACACATTCACACACACACATATACAAGCTGACACACACTCAGAGACTATACATATTCTCATACACACACATATAAACACACACATTCATACACATTCACCAACATTCACTCAATGGTCATTAGGGCAGAGAAATGGTTGTTAATTTATTTGAATCTCACCACTGACTAGGAACATTCACTTTCTGAAATGCAACATCAAATGACACTCTCAACAAGTCAGTGCATATCAAATTTTTGTTCATTCATTGGAGAGCATATAATTCTCTTTCCTAAGGTAATAATAATAATAAAATAATAAGCAAAATAATAAGTGATTTACATTTGAATAATTATAATTTATATTTGTAAAGGAATTTGAAAACCTTAAATGGCTACATAAATGCTAGGTGTTCAAAACTAGACTCTTAAAATCTAAGTATATTTTGTTATTTATAATTAGCTATATAATTATATAGTAATAGTTACTTTAGTAATCATCATGATTATATAATAATAAATAGCTATACAATCATTTATAATCATCACTAGTTATAAATAACTAGTATTGATATAGCTCTTTACAATTTACTCATTTTGTCTTCACAGTGGCTCTAGAAGATAGCTGCTATTATCATGCCCACTTTACAGAAGGGAAACTTGAAGTAGATAAAAATCAAGTGACTTGTCCAATGTAGTACAACTACTATGTCTAAGTCTGGATTTGAACTTAGAACTTTTCAGTCTAGTGTTCTATCCACTGAGCCATCTAGCTACCTCTAACTAACATTTTTATATAGTACCCTAAGGACATATTGCGAAGTATCTTTCTGAAAAGAATCCTTTTGGGTAAGTAGTGTATAATTATCCCCATTTTATAGATTGGTAAACTAAAGACTGGTGAGCAGCTTGTCCCTGAAGCAAAAGTCTGACATCAGATTTGATGGCAGAAGATAGGAATCAGATCTCTTCATTTTGCTCTTTCAATTACTGCAATTTTCCTTCCATGAATATAATTTTTCCTGTGCATCCCTGTTTCCTATCCAATTGTATTTGGAAAGATCATGCCATTAGTTTATGAAAATACATCTATATCTATATCCAGTCTTTTGCCTTTCACCTTTACAAGATCTCTATAATACTCACCTTTCTTTCCCCTGATACCTCCACCACCCTGGTGGTACTGTTTTCTGTATTACTGCAATATCTTGCTGGTTGGTCTGTATGTCACAAGTTCCTCTAGTCCAATCTGCATTCAGTCACCAAAGCGATTCTCCTTAAATGCAAGACCTACCATGTCATCTCCCCACCTCCCCAGCAAATAAACTACAGTGGCTCCCTATCACCTCTACAGTCAAATATAAATTCCCCTGTTTGGCATTCACAGCCCTTCATAACGTAGACACCCCTTCCCACCTTCCCAGTTTCCTTATACCTTTTAAGTCCAGGTACAACTCCAAGTGACACTGGCCTCTCTGTTGTTCCTTAAACAAGCGACTCCTTTGGTTACAGGCATTTTGATCATCTGTCTCCAATGTATGGAATGTTCTTTCTCTTCATCTCCACCTTCTGGTTTCCCTGGCTTCTTTAAATCCCAGATAAAACACCATCTTCGTCAGGAAGCTTTTCCCAATCTCTCTTAATTCTATTGTCTTCCCTCTGTTGATTATTTCCTATTTATTCTATATATAGCTTCCACACATGTTTGCTTACATGTTGCCTGACCCATTAGATTGTGATGCTGAGCACAAGGACTGTATTTTAACACAGCGACTAGAACATAGTAGTCACTTAACAAATGTTTATTGACTAACTATACTGACAACCCAAGAAATGGGTTCAAACTTTTTTTTGTCTAATTATTCAGATTTCTGTGATCAAAGAAGGTGAGATTTTGACCAAAGGGCAAATAAATCACTTATGAATATTGCCTTGCTAACCTATGAAAATAAAACAAAAAGCAATATGCTTCAAGAGTCACGAATCTCATTAAAATAACTACAAGCATGGTATGATAAGAACACTTTTATTCCTTGGTTCAATGACTCTTATTATGTTTTCTCAAGTACAACGCAAGAAATATCCCAAAATTCCAAAATGGAACATACGCTAGAATATGTGAGGCTTTTTCTCCACTAACAATAGAATACTGATCATTTCAGGGCTGATTTTCTGATGATAAAATGTAAAGTCTATTCACTTGTTCATAGCTAAATAAGCATATGAGTAGTAGGAAGATATAAAAGGCTATTGAGTAGGTTAGCCTACCATAAATTTAGCATCATCTGCACATATTGATTCAAAGAACACAGAACATGAAACTCTGTGTTGATCCTTCTTGGCCCATTTAAGCATTTAGATGTGCTTCTTGTTATATGTGAATTATCTTTACTCTGCTATTGCTTTTGATTCATTTACTCCTATAATATGTGGGTTGTTTCACTTATGAATTTCTTGTAATTGTCCTTATTGTAGTCTTGTTGGGTAGAAAAAAATATAGCATTCACTGAAGGGAGATATTCACTACAGTGAATTTAACCATGCAGACATCTCACTTGCTTCTTTGGGTTGCATGGTTGGAACAAAAATTCAAACATAAAATCCAACACAATGAAATAAACATTAAGAGCTTACTTATAAAGAGACCAGAAAATGTACAGAAGGGGAAACAAATGGAAAATTTTCTTACTACCACAGGAAATTGAATACATACTGTAAAAACTATATAATAGATGTCCATGTTTTCAATCTTTTCTGTTCTTTTTATATTGCATTTTTGTTAAATTTATAACAAAGAAGAAAGTACATTTTAAAAAGAAAGTTATGGGGCAGCTAGGTGGTGCAGTGAGTAGAGCACCAGCCCTGGAGTCAGGAGGACCTGAGTTCAAATGTGACCTCAGACACTCAACACACTAGCTGTGTGACCGTGGGCAAGTCACTTCACCCCAACTGCCCTACCTTCTTCCCACCAAAAAAAGGAATGAAAAAAGAGTTATTCTATACAGTTTTATGCCCAATCAATCAAGAAAATAAGTTTATTCCCTTGTACTTCAATAATAATAATAACAAACTTTTATATGGCTGTCCTAGATGCCATGAATAGAATCATAAATTATGTCACATAGTGGAAAGAACACTGAAGCTAGAGTTATCAAGATATAGATTTGTAACATCTTGTAGGCATTCGAGAGTTATCAGACCCTGGGCAAATTGTCATCTCTCAGCCTCAGTTTCCTCATCTATAAAATGGGAATAATAATTGCAGCTATTTAACAGAGTTGTTTTAAGGAGCAAATACTCTATATAATATTTGATGTTATATAATACAATTTAATGATACAATTATAAGTAACAAAATATAAAATAATAATAATTATTCCATATAAAGCATCTTCTTTTTGAACGTTAGATATTAGTCATATGAAAGCAACAGCTTCCCTGAAAAAAGCTTGCATTGCACTGAGAGAGGGGAAGGGATGACAGGGTTACACAGCATTAACACAGATAATCTGAATTAATAATGAGAGGGAACAAAGGAGACTGGAAGTAGGATGACCAGTTTCAGAGCCCACTGTATTAGACCACGAATGATAGTGCCAGTGTAGTTTAGTATGAAGGTCCTATATAATGCATGTGCACTCAGGAAAAATATAAAAATCACATGTTGATATATAAGTATGATTATTGTCAACATACTCCCTTACTGAAACATTGCTGTCAATGTTCTTTTTCTTTTGTAAGCTTATGAATATGAGAGAAAAATGAAATAGGTAGCCTATGGGGTCTGTAACATAAATTATTTCTATAATCTATGATGTGATTAACAACTAAACCTGACCATGTCCATGTTTGTACGTTGGCAAATCTACCTTACAGTCGGCCTGCTGTTTTGTTTCATTTTTAATTCATACAAAAGCAGTTGACCCTTGATTGTTTCAAGCCATTAGCACAGATCCTCATACCTTGTCTCTTAACATCCAAGCTACATGATTTTCTGTGGACTTTCTGTCTCTGTCTCCCTTCCTCCCTCCCTCTCTCTGTCCCTGTTTCTCTCTTCCTCTCTTTCTTTCTGTCTCTGTCTCTCTCTCATTTTCTGTCTCTCTCTCCCTCTCCTGGTCCCCTTTCATTTCCCCCCTCCTCTTTTCTCCCTGTCTCTTCTTCTTTCCCTCATTTGGCTGATGCCTTGTTTGGTGATTATAATGCGTTTGTCTTAAGACTGCTATAAAAAAAACCTGATAAAATAAATACATAGCAAAAATCCTGAGGTGTTTTTGCTTTTGTTTTTGTTTTAGGTTGAATAAAAATTATTTTGAATGGGATTATTTGCAAACCCAGATGAACTTGGTTCTTCAGTAATGCAGTGTGTGCCAACAATATCATCATGGGAGGGCAAGTGCCAAGGATTGGGAGCCATAAAGTTAGAATCGTAGGGGACCTTATTGGTCATCTAATCCAGCTACTTAGTTTTACAGGTAAAGTAAAACCATAGGACTAGAAATAATTGGCCTATAGTCACAAAAGTAAGAAATAATAAGCTAGGATTTGAACCCAGGTTCTCTGACCCCTAATCCAGCTGTCATAAAAGAGAATGTGGCATGAATCAGACACCATCTCAGAAGTTCTCCGTTTCCCATAAGTCACAATTTAGGAATATAAAATCCTTCCTTATTGTCTCTAATAAAAATGAGTAAGAAATAGAGAAATTATAATATGTATAGCTGAAAATCAGGAGATAGAGTTTAGAGTCTATATATTTAGCAGTTTGGAATCTCCACTATGCTTTTCTTATATCAGATGAGTCCCAGATGCCATGCATCTGGTTCAAGGGACGATGTGGGAATACGTGGAACAACAGTTCTGAAATGCAGAACTTTGTTATATGCTACAATCTGTTTACAACATCCAGAGCATTCAAGTATGTAAAATTCAATTTTCACTGGATTTAGATCTAGATGGAATGTTAAAAGGTATCAATTACAGTGTTCCTTTTTACAGCTAAGAAAATGTAGGTTTAGCAAATTTGAGGACCTTGCCCAAAGTGAAATTAGTAGAAAATATTGGATCTAGGATTTGAACCTTAAACCTCTGAGTCAGATCCAATGCTCTTCCTATTACATCCTTCATCCTCTGATATTGAGAGATATCAAGTAATAAGAGGAGTTGTGATGCCAAGATGGTAGAGCAAAAAAGGAAATCTCTGAAGCTCTAACTAATTCCCCTCCAAACAACAAGAAAACCACCTCAGAATTGGTCTAGGAGTATGGAAGCAGCTTACCAGCCTGGCAGGAAAGGTCTGTTTCATTGGGGTGGGAGAGAAGTGAGGTCAAAGAGCAGCAGGAGCAGCAGCAGCATCAGCCAACATCACAGCAGGGTGTCTGCAGCAGGGCACAGGGCCTGGGGGCAATCCGCCAGCAAGAAACCCTTCTGCAAACCAGCAGAACCCTAGGCAAGCAAACAGTTGGTTTAGTACAGCAAGGCCCCACCCCGCTCTCAGCACAAGCCACCAGCAAGGACTTGACTCCTTTGCTGATCACTAGTGAAGGTGCACACCAGAGGTCTCAGGCTCTAGGACCTACCAGCAGAGAGACGATGTTTCCATAGCAACCAAGAAGCAGGGCCCCACCATTTGGGCAGATCAGAAACAATATTACTTCTCTAGGGCCTGACTGCAGATAGATCTTGTTTCCATAGCAACCCAGCCGCAGCTCCATCTCTGGAACAGGTTAGTAGCTAAATCCCACACCCAGAAGAGGCCAACAGAGAGGCCCCACCCTCCATGCCACACAGGGTCAGGCCAGGAGGGAAGCTTACCCTCCAGAAAATATAAGTAGCTAATCCTTAAAGCTCTGAAAGCCAGCAATAAGACCCAGAGCTCCAGCACAAAAAGCTTGGGATAGTGAAGGACTAGAGCCTAGTTCTCACATGAAAACACCAAGTCACCAAAAAGGCAGAAAAAAATGAACAAAAAAAGAGCTTGACTATAGAAAGTTATGATTATGATAGAGAGTATCAAGGCATAAACTTAGAAGAGGCCAATAGTATCAACATGACAACATGTGAAGGTTCAAAGAAAAAATGTAATTTGGTCTCAGGCTCAAAAAAAATTCCTAAAAGAACGCAAAAAAGATTTTTAAAAAAGAATATTAGAGAAGTAGAAGAAAACTTGGGGAAAGAAATAAGACTAATGCAAGAGAATCATGAAAAAAGAGTCAATAGTATGGGAAAAGATACACAAAAATTTACCAAGGAAAATAACTTCTTAAAAATGTAATTGTCTAAATAGTAAAGGAAGTACAAAAGTTCACTGAAGAAAATAATACCTTAAAAATTAGAATTGAATAAGTAGAAACTAATGACTCCATGAGACATCTGTAATGACAAGCAGGGTATGACTTTTTGCCCTTTATTATTTTGGAGTGCTTCTCAGCACTAAGGCAATCAAGTGTCTTTGAGTCTTACCTTTGTTTCAATCAAGAGTCTTTGTTTAAATTGGGAGTCTTTGATAACCTGCTTAAGTCACTGCTAAGACCTAGATCACATGGGTTTGAGGGGTATGGTTGTTAACACCCTCTGACCCTGAAGAAGTGTATATATACTCTGAGGTTAACATTTTGCTTGGGCCTCACTCAATGGAAGAGTGTTGGTGTGGAGACTGGGTAGCCATTAAGGAGCCCCCCCAGCTTTGAAAACCAAGATGTTGGTGCTTCTTTCTCTGGTAACTATGTATGAATAGCTTTGTTGTTTGCTCTGTTTATATTTTCTCTGCTTGTAATTTCTGCTTGTACTTGCTCTGAAGTTCAGGGTGCTGACTTTTCCCCCTGAACTAAGTGAATGATATATGTATGTTTAATTCAAGTGAGATTGTAAACCCCTTAAAGATGCTTTCCATAGAAAAGCAGATCAAAGAACCTCTTCTGTCAGCCATCCTCTGTGCTGGTGTTATTGGCCTTACATAGCTACAGTAGCTGCAAGTAACATTATTGTTACAACATCAAGATACAATAAAACAAAATCAAAAAGAAGGAAAAGAAGAAGAAGAAGAAGAAGAAGAAGAAGAAGAAGAAGAAGAAGAAGAAGAAGAAGAAGAAGAAGAAGCTGTGAAATTTCTCATTAGAAAAACAACTGACTTAGAATATAGATCCAGGAGAGATAATATAGGAATTATCAAACTACCTAAAAGCAATGACTTTTAAAAAAGCCTGACAACCTCTTTCAAGAAATTACCAAAGAAAACTGCCCTGATATATAAGAACCAGAAGGCCAAATAGAAATTGAAATAATCCACCGTTCACAGGTTGAAAGAGCTCTCCAAATGAAAATTCTCAGGAACATCATAGCCAAATTTCAGAGCTCACAGATCAAGGAGAAAGTATTGCAAGCAGCCCAAAAGAAACAATTTCAGTATTGTGGAACTACCATCAGGATTCCATATTAAAGAACCAGATGGTTTGGAACATGACATGCCAGAAGGAAAAGGAGTTGGAATTACAACCAAGAAACACATACCAAACAAAATTAAAATTAAATATAACCTTTCAAGGAAAAATGGATATTTAATGAGAGGACTTTTGAGAATTTGTAATTAAAAGACCATACCTGAACTAAAAAATTGACCTCCAAATATAAGACTCAAGGGAAATATAAAAAGGCAAAAAAGAAACAAGAGGAAGCATAAGAAATTCGATAAGGTTAAACTGCTTATATTTCTATGTGGCAAGATAACATTTGTACCTCTTAAGAACTTTATCACTATAAGAACAATTAGAAAGAGCATATGGAGATAGAAGGTGTGAAGATAAGGTCACTTTGATGGGATAATACAGGGATGAGAAAAAAATTGCACTGAAAGGAGGAGGAGGGAGATTGAATGGAGTAAATAATCTCACATAAAAGAGGCATGAAAAAGCTGTTATAATGCAGTGGAGGAAGGGGGAGGTGGGCAAGGATTAAACCTTGCTTTCATCAAAATTGGTTCAAAGAGGGAATAACCTACACACTAGTTGGATATAGAGATCTGCCATACACTATAAAGAAGTAAAAAGGAATGGGTATAATAGAAGAGGAGAGAAGAAATGGTAAAACGGAAGGTAGATTGGGGAAGGCTATGATCAGAAGTAAGATACCTGTGAGGAAGGGAAGGTTAGGGTGTAATAAAGAGAGGGGGACAAACAAGGGAAAATAGCATGGAGAGCAATACATAGTTATCATAGCTATAAATGTGAAGGAGATGAACTCACTCATAAAACTCTCTCCTATCTGTGATAGCAGAATGGATGAAAAACCAGAATCCTACAATATGTTGTTTACAAGAAACACAATTGAAGCAGAGAGATACACACAGGATAAAGGTAAGGGGCTGGAGCAGAATATATTATGATTCAGATAAAGCAAAATAGCAATCATGATCTCAGACAAAGCAAATGCAAAAGTAGATCTAATTAAAAGAGATAAAGAAGGAAACTATACCTTGATGAAAAATACCATAGACAATGAAGTCATATAAATATTGAGCATATATGCATGAAATTACACAATATCTAAATTTCTGAAGAAGTTGAATAAATTCAAAGAGGAAATAATATAACTACATTAGTGAGGGACCTCAACTTTCCCATCTCAAAGCTAGTTAAACCTAACAAAAAATAAACAAGAAAGGAGTTAAGGAGGTGAATAAAATTCTGGAAAAGTTATATAAGATGGATATCTGGAGAAAAGTGAATGGGAATAGAAAGGAATATATCTTTTCTCAGCAGTACATGGCACCTACACAAAAATGGGCCACATAATAGGACCTAAAAAATATTAAATAAGTAAATAATGATTTAAAAAAGTCTTTCCTTAAGAGCTTTAAAGTCATATTGAATCATCCTTTTATATATTCAAATTTTCATGTTATCAATTCTTTTTTTTTTTAGTTATGAGAAATGTGGCTAAATGCATAATGACATACTTTTTCATGTAAGGACATATTGATGTATCAAATTATGCATTATTTATTATTAAATGTTTGCTGGGAATATTCTTTATCTTGAAAATATTTCCATTATTTTTCCTATCAAAAGTCATACAATTAAACCACATCTAAACTGAATGAAGTGAAATCAATTATGAGCCCAAGCACCAAGAATCAAATCTGGCTAGTTTGAGACGAAACTAATGCATTTCTCTTCAAATTGGATTGGGTTGTTCTGCTCCATTAGTCTTAGGTGATCCACATCATGGCAAGGGAAGAGGGTTGCCTTCATTTCTGAACAGCAATACACTGCTTTGTACACCTGCCCTTGAAATATATGAAACAATTCATCTCTCTCTCATTTCCTTTTGCCAGATTTATTTTAGCCTGCTTATTTAACAGGCATACCTTTTGAAAAACACAAAATCATAATTATTTGATGTACTTACAGGATAGACAAGCTGGTGGTGAAGATGACAGACAGATACATACATGTATACATGCATACATACATGCATATGGGCATGCATATATATCTCCATAAAAGTAATATCTGTGTAGATATGTTTATGTACACATATACATACATATGCATACATATGTGTGTTCAGATAGAGAGAAGAGACAAAGCTAAATGAATGCATGATTGAAAATAGTCCTTTTCCTTAAGATTCTGTAAATATAGAAGAGCACCTGTAGAACCTGTAGAAGAGAATGCCCACAAGTGTATTGACATCAGTTATTTGAAATAAGATGATGAGAATTATTCTGTTTGGGTCCAGAGGATAGAACTAGGAACAATGAGTAGAAACAGAAAACAGGCAAATGTGGGTTCAATGTAAAGAAAAATAAACAAAAACAAAACGTAAAATAAAAAAAAATTAAAACTTAATCAGAACTGTCCGAAGGTGGAATGAGCAGCCTTGATAAGCATTGTATTCTCCCTCTTTAGAAGTCTTCAAGCTAAGGCAGGTTAAGTACTCAATTATATGCAATATATTGATGATTTTTCCCTTATGGGTTGAATTAGATATATATTGATGACCCTTCCTATTGCCAAATTCTACAATTCTGTGATATGGCGTAAGAATTCTGAGACCTGAAGTGAAGGTAGCATCATTTAAACAAACAGAAAATATTTGATTTTTGTAGTAAATCAGATGTGAAAGGTTGCTATTACTTAAGATTATCTTTTGCTCATTAAGTCATTTTTAGTAGTTTAATTTAAAAAAAATAGCATGAAATTTTTCAACTATTTGGCCAGAAAAGTAGGGAATTTTGAGGAAAGGCAGCCTTCCATGAGTTCACCAAATTATGTCATAGAGCTAGCTAATCTGCTTATTTATAAGTCAAGTAGTCATTGGTATTATAATTCTTGAACCAATGTCCCAGGTTCTTATGCAAATGAGACTTAATCTTAGGTCCTAAAAAGAAGGTACATAGGTACCTATGAGAAAACTAGAGAAAAGAGGCCAGGAAGTAATACAAAACATGGCTTGATGGCTTGAAAAAAAAAAACTTGAAATAGTAGACTCTGAAAAGTGCTTACAATCAGATGAGCAGGTTAGTGAATGCACATAGAAAGGATTAAGTTTTTAGGGCATGATTTCTAGTCTGAGTGAAGACATCTAGTTCTAGGATATAGACATTGTGGATATGTATGTATAAATATGGACTTAAATGTCCCTTTTATATTCAAAATGGTCAGATCTGCATTGGGCATGGCCAGAGCATCATAAGAGTACTCAGCACAGTGGTAAAGATTTCAAGGTGGATTTTGGGAAGACCTGCAATGAGTCTGCAACTAAGCAATTAGTCTGTTGAAGAATTTCTCCTCTATATGCAGGCATATGCCTTGTGGAGTGCTTGTGGGCGGGTAGCTCATTTTTCATTGTGATTAGGGGATGCTTCACTAATACCCACTAGCATATGAACTGAGCTGCTGCTCTGCATCCATGTCTTTGGAACATTTTTCCTAAAATTCCGATCAATTAATTTTTTTCTTTAAAATATTTTATTGATACCTTTTGTTTTTACTTTAACTACATTTGACTTAGTATCTCTCCCCCCACTCAGAAAACCATTTCTTGTAGCAAAAAGGTGGTGGAGATGTGTCTTCTCTTTTTAAGTGTATTTTTTTTATAATTTTGTAATGAATTTGTGATTGACACTTTGTGATTCTGAATCTACCTTAAGCGCTTGCTATCTTGTTCACAGACTAATTGCTAGGTACATATATTTATACTCATTTTCTTGGTTGTTTCAAAATTGCAGTTTAGTGATTAGTTTGGATTTGTTCCAGCATAATTGCATAAAACAGCAATTTTATGAAAACTGTAGCATGCAAACATGAACATGGCAATAGAGTTTCCCAAAAGCTGCAGTTAGTAGTGGAAGGAAAAAGAATTCCAGGAACCATCCAACTCAAAAGTCTAATTTGGGTTCTCAACTCTGGAAAAAGATTCTCTATTTTGATTACATTGCCAAAACATTGTCAAGTCTTTGTTCCACACTATTTAGAAACAATTTGTGTGTTTACATGCAAAGAAAACTGAAAGCTTGAAACAATTATCTGGACAAGTCAGAGAAAAATCCAGTTTTGCCAAATTCATTTGCATTTTAAATACAATTCTTTTAAAAATATTCCTTTACTTATTTGAGCAAATTCACTTTTGGAGCAATATTAATTGTGTCTCTTTTTGCTTTTTTTAAATCAGAGATTCCTTCCAATATTTTCCTTCATGGCAGAACGGCATCACTAACAGAACTATCAAAAATTTTAATTACGGTAATAACAATATAACTTCTCTTTCATTTTGTTATCATTTTTACATAGTTGTGAAATTGTGGATTAATTCTTTCACTAAGACTAAATAGGCAATTCTCAAAAAGGTAATAAACTCAAGAAATAATTGGTTATCTTCTCTGTTTACTATAAACATATTAATTTAACTTTTTAGGCTTTATATATTTTTCAGTTCTTAGGTTCCAAGGATTTAAATTGCTTCTTAGAGAGATAAGAAATTATAATGGACAGAATGTTTGTTTTACCTTGAAAGCTCTATAGACCTAGGTTCAAATTCCACTTCTTCATCTGTTTATTGGAGGTGATAATACACTTAGTGCCAATCTCATCAGCCTGCTATGAGAGTAAATGTGATGGGGTATATAGGTATATAGAGGGAGGAATATACTTAGCTGCTTATCCACTTTTGGTGCTTACCTTCATCCAACTCTCTTCTGTGGCTCCAAGAAGCTGTAGCATGCACAATAACCATACGTCAGTAAAATTGCCATAGCAGACAGGCTAAACTTGGTTGAGGGAAACCTATAGGCCTCAAATTTCTCAGTAAGTAAGGGGAATGTCAACCTCAAGCATGTGAAGATATTCTCCGGTGGAATGGGCAGATAAAAACAATTTCTGTTGCCATGGCTATGAAGACAGCTAAAACAGGAGCTCTAGAACACTTAGAGTTTGGTAAAGGATTGAAGTTACCAGGGTCATCTACTGCATTCTGGGGCATTTCTAGTCTTCTTGACTTTTCTTGTGTCACTAGGCTTTAATGACTCAGGAAGAGAGAGTGGGGCTAATGACTTTGCATAGGTCTGCTTCATTTAAATTCAATTCATGTGCGGGTCAAAAATCACCTGTGATGTCATTGGCCCTGTTTGAAAATGAAGGAGGAACAACAATATGATAAGGCATATAAGATATTCAATAAATGATAAAAGCACCATGGTGCACCAAAGCAAGAAGTGACAGTTAAGTCAGATAAACCAAAGATAAAGTTCCATGTTTACCACCTATGACACTGGACATGTTACTTATCCTCTCAGTCCCTCCAGGCCACTCTCTAAAACAGTAAATTGAATAATAATTGCCAAGATGCTAATAAGAGAAATCCCCTACATAGATGAAATCACTGGCCTTGATTATTCTACTTCCTTCTCCCCCACCCATGCAGATTTCTAATACATAGATGTTTTTTGCTACTGTTTTGGAGACAAAATTACACTGGATTTTTTTCCTCCACTACTTAAATGTGTTTTGCAATGTGTAGTTTCCCCAAAAAATTCTGGAGAAAAAGGTCGTGAAAATACTTAATATAGTCTAAGCACTAAGAGTTATAACAAATCCAGAGAATGAGAATCTGCTTACAAGATTCTTCAATTGGCTTCCTTTTTCTTACAGTTTTTTTTTATTCCATTCTCTATCTTTCATCTTGATTGTGGTCAAATAGAAGAATATAGGCTAGCTGATAACATGGCTAGGTACTATGATGGTTTACTGAGCAGTTGTTTTGAATATTGAGTAATGGATGAGTATCAACTTTGTAGGAGGACTCCAGTGGTATACTATGGATAATTTTCCTTAGTTCTGACCTGTTCAATAATTTTTATTATTTGCTGTTACAGTGCTACTAGTAGACTAGTAGTTACAGTACTAGTAGTAGTAGTAGTGGAGGTATAAGACCAAGAACACCAGCACATAGGAGGGCTGCTATCACAGATTCTTTGATCTGCTTTTCTAAGGAAAATATCTTTAAAGGGTTTACATTTTCACTTTAATCAAACTTAGTTCAAGGGTAAAAGCCAGCACCCTGAACTTCAGAGCAAATAAAAATAGAAATTACAAACAGAAAATGCAAACAGAGCAAATAACACAAATCAACAGACAGGCTTTGTCTGATCAAGATAACACATACATAGTTACCAAAAAGACAGCACCAACATCTGGGTTTTCAAAGCTGAGGGGCTCTGAACAACAGCTACCCAGAGTCTCATCTGGTTAAATCACATGACACTTTTCCAGTGAGTGGGAGCCCTAAAACAAAATGCCAACCTCAGAACTCGTATACCCTTCTCAGGGTCAGAGAGCATCACAAACATGCAACTCAAAACCGTGTGACACTTCTTCAGGCATCACAATCCAGGAACTCAAACATATGTGAACTAGACTTCCTTGTTTCTTAAGCTGGTCAAAGACTCTTGATTTAATCAAAGAAAAAACAGACAACAAAAAGTCCACTTTGCTAGTCATCACATTTGAAAGGCAAGACCCATCAAAGGTCTTTGATTATCTTAGTATTCTAAAAGAGAAAACAAAAAAAGCTCCGCCCTAATTACCATAACAATTGCATGGGCCATAGTAACTGTTCTTGTCTGGGTTATAAATGGCATGAAGTTGAGAGGGTATGTTAATAAACCAGTTTACTAAATCAATATCAAAAAATTTCTCAATGAAAGATAGGCAAAATGATTGAGGAGCAATTTAGAAGGAAAAAGGAAAAATTAACATAGGTTTTAAAAAAATTAATAACAAAAAATAGGATGTAAGAAAATTGACAAGAGTAGCTGTTATTTTTTTAAAAAATTGGATACTTTTCTTCATTCTCAATATGAACCACAAATATGATACTACATGGCCAAATTATTTGTCTCAGTTACTAGAATGTTGTACACAGAATAAGATATGAGTAATTCCCTTTTGCTCGGCACTATTCAAACTTTTTCTTTAGTATTGTATTTATTGTTGGGTGACAAATTTTAAAGAACTTGCCATATTTTTTTTTCTTTTTTTTTCCATTTTTTTTTTTATTTTTAGATTGCAACATACAGTTCTACATAATTTTGGGTTCCAGATTTTCTTCCCTCCC
>CM053622.1:111843149-111887416 GCA_028646595.1 Phalanger gymnotis
GAAGGAAGGAAGGAAGGAAGGAAGGAAGGAAGGAAGGAAGGAAGGAAGGAAGGAAGGAAGGAAGGAAGGAAGGAAGGAAGGACGAAATGCAGCTGTAACTTTCAGAAGCTGCTCCAGGGCTCTCTAGACCTCCTAAAAGCTTTAATTATTTATAATAATTATTGAAAAATTATTGAAAAATAGAGATGACTACAATCATATATATGAAATGAAAAGAAACACAGAATAATTGAAAATTAATGTTTGAAAATTGTAAAAACAAAAGAAAACAAAAACCCTAAGCATGGCCCTAAAGAAGTTGTATGAGTAAACCTCTGCCCGCACCCATACCCAACACTCCTTTAGAGAGGTGGTATGTTAATGGATATAAAACATTTCATATCCTTTCATGTATTTCATATGCATGGCTCAATTTTGCAGGATTTTAGGAGTTTTCTTTTTTTCTATTTTCCTTTTAGAAAAACATTGTTATGTAGGATGAGTTTTTGAGGGGCAGGAATAGAAATAATACAGGGGAAAATTTATGTGGTATACCAAAAAAAGAGGATTAAAATTTGCCTTTAAAAAGAATAGAGATCAAGATATTGACTAACTTTATCTAGATATCTTTGATTCTCTCTGTATTTACCTTACATTTATTTTTACTTCAAGACATATTAATCAATTTTCTTTGAATGCATGGTCTAATTTTTGTTTTTGTTTCATTAATTACACTCTTCATTTGAATCACCTCAGCAATCAAGATAGTGTAATTAAAATGCATTATACATGAATTAAGAACACACAAGAGACCAATAGAATCTATAGTGGGTTAAATGGCTCAAAATAGCATTAAAATGCTAGCTGTGATTTACCACCACTTTGGAATAGACAGAACAGAGCAAATACCTTTGAGTCCAAAATGTCTTATTATCACATTTGGACCTTTGGATATAACTTTCCAGGAGACACATGAGGAAAGGGAAAAAACAAATTTTGTGCCTCAGGCTTTTGGATCCATGATCTATACCAAACATAAACTTACCCTATTTCTAATTGGCACATGTTGTTTGATCTGGGGTGGTTAAGTTGTTTATCACTCTTTTTTTGCAAGTTGAGTTTGATTTTTAAAATTTGTTTTTGTTTTAATTACAATTTCTTAACAGAGTTAGGTTTTGGCATTGATGTGATGCTGGGGCTCGAAGGTGATACTAATGAAGTTCAAGTTCTAGCAGATCCTATCATGTAGACAATGTTTCAGATACGGATCTAGTGACGGCAAATAATCCAAAGACGACAAAGTAACTTTGGAGTGGTTCATCATCAGGCTGGTAAACATTTAGGGTCAGAGAAGTAAATTATCTCCCAAGGTATAGAGCGTAAGTAATCTCATCCAATAGAAGAGAATACTTGCATCAAATAAATCATTAACATTTTGAATTATTGAATTATACATAATGGTATCAAAAGAAGAATGTATTTTAACTTATGGGTTAAGTGAATAAGAGAACTAGAGAAGGCAGCTTTGTAGGGCGCAAAAAGTACTATAGAAAAGGCTGCAAAATCAAAAACAAAAATGAGAACACAAACAAAAAAGTCTATTATTCTGTCTCAGCGATAATAAGTAGCATTTATATAGCACTTAAGGTTTACACAAAACACTCTATATATCTCATTTGACCTTCACAACAACCCTGTGACATAGGTGCTATTACTATCACCATTTTATAGATGAGGAAATTGAGACTGAGAGAAATTATCTGACTTGCTCAAGGTCACATTGCTAGTGTGTATCTGAGGCCAGATTTGAACTTAGGATTTTCTGACTCCAAATGAATTTTTCCTTTAAATAATGGAAAAAAATTAAAGAGGAAATGAAACAGGAAAAAAAAGTCTAAAGAGCAAGAGAAGGATCCATAATGTGTCTTTCTGGCAAAAGGATTAAACTACCTAGAAAGACTGGCTCAGGTTAGGCAAAAACTTTTGTTAGTTTTATCTTTAGAAATGGATAAATTAATATTAAAAGTATAACTTTCCAATAGTATTATCTCAAGGATAATAGTAATAGAAATTGTGGGTTGAATCAGGGACTTTGGTCCCTGAGTAAACACACAAGGATTTTCCTGACAGAAATAATTGGAGAAGAGATAGCATCCAGATGAATGAATAATGTAGAATCAATGAGATCACATCAAGGTATCTAGAAGTTTAATGAAATTACCAGCAATCACAGTACTGTGGAGATTAATTGAATGGAAAAGGAAGATACAAGTAAACATTGAACTCTCTTGTCTATTGAGCTTTTTTCATGGAGTATACAGCCAGGATTTTGGAAAAGGAAATGGTTTCTCATATTCCATAGGGATGATAAGGATTCAGAGGTGTTATCAGGAAACAGGACATGCAACACTGTTGAAAAGAGGATATAATCATAGGGATTGCTATTTCCCTTCTAAAGGAAGATCTATGGATATTAGCCTAATGTGGGTAATAGAATGTCATGCTCTTTTCCTAGACAGAGTGGTAAAAGATATAAATTTCTGGTGATTCACATGAAGAAAAAGAAAGCTACTAAAAAGAAATAAAAAGTCTCTATAGTGTTTAAGAAGTTCTTTTCAAGAAAACGAAGATGTTCTGTGTAATGTTTTCAGCGCTAATGCCTAATGAAAGCAAGTGACTTCAGGAAATTTGTATATTTGGTAAGAGAATATCCCATTATGTATGTGACTATGGAGTCATAATTATATTTAGGATCCATGCTTAAAGAAACAGGAATGATTGCACCCTTGACCTAGAATTTAGTGAATAGAATGAAGGCTGTCAAAAATGATTGTTTATTACCCCTTCTCAGCCACTTATGTAAATGTTAGTCCTAGTCCTCACAGGGCTGCTGCTGCTCCTATCTAGAGGCAACCCTGAGAAAATGAAATTTCTAGTACTAACATTGATAGGTAGCCAACAGCGTGATGCCCATTGATAATAGGCTAAATTAAATTAGCTTCCTAAATCATTATTGCATTCGTCCCATGTACATGGAATGTCCCTGGGGAAGACTGTCTTCAAATTTATGGTAAAATGACAGTAAAATACATGAGTGGAGAATATATATATATCTTGAAAGTTCTGAAACTAGAAGTATTTTCCCCCTTTTTATACTCCTTGTGAAATTCCCTTTAGATGTAGTTCTCTGGTGGGATTCTAGGATTAGTGAATTTTTATAATCCATAATAATAATTTTCTCTGCTACAGGAAAGTTACACTGCCTGAAGGTGCTTCCTTTCTCGAATAGTTATATTCTATGTCCATCTGTGTGTCTATATTAATCCTCTGTGTGTCATTCTCTGCTTCCAGGCTGTACATTGTTTCCTACTGGTTCATTCTCTCCCATTATATGATATTGGAATGGAGGCAGTGTTGAGATTCAAATAAATTAACAATGGGTTCTTTGCCATAATGACCATTATAAATATGCAAAAAGATATACCTAAAGGCAGTTGAAAATTTCATGCATTTAATACTCAAATAAGAATAATAAAAGAGGTACACAAAACTAGATTGAAAGAGTTTTAAAATGTTAAATAATACCTGACAAAAACATATTCTTATGGAGTGAAAGCAGACATGTGACCACAGCAGCCAATGTTGTAACATATAAAGAACCACAACTCATTCTATCTATCATAACTCTTTTTTCTTCTACTTCCATGGCTTCTGAAATGGGCTATAAGGTAACCCTTGAAATCTATATTTCTACTGGGTTATTGTGTCCCAGTTTCCTATTGGTTTCACCATTCAAGGACCACTAGAGCACGCATAATATCTTGGGGGAATTTTGGGTGTAACACAAAGCAGAAACAAATGACTGCTTGTCACCTCTTAGTTGTTTGGCACTTTTCATTTTTTATGTTATGTATGTTTACCGAAGTAACAAAAATGAAGGAACTAAAATGTAGTATTTCATCAAACATATAATGAATTTTAAGAAATGAATAAATATTATAAGCATCATTCTGCAAATTTTTTTTCACCTATGGACTGAATGAATATTATTATGGGTGCTTATAAAACATTGTTGAGCAGATGAATGTTAAAAAAGAATAAGGAATGTAATCTTGTGATTTCCACGTTGGGCAGCTGCCTAGTTGCCCTCCTTAGAGAGAATCCTGATTACAAATGCCATTTTAACAACTGGTTCACAGAACTCAACATAAAATTAGGTATCAGTTCAGCTGAACTGGTGTGAACCAGCTGAATCCTACCACTGAATGGAAGAGAGGAGCAAGGAAAGACAAACTCTGTCTTTCCCTTAAGTACAGTTCTATCTCAGGGTATTGACTTTAAATTGAATATTCAATGTCTGAATTGAAATCTTCCACTCTTGGACTCCTCTAGAATACAAAATAACTGAAATTCCTTCTCTATTTTATACTCCAACAGGCTTAATTAGTTTGGGTAATTAGATAGTCATGCTTTTTTTCTCCTCTTGACACAATTCAATAGGTTCACAACATACAGTACAATCTTGTTTATGCATCACATCCTTTGATTGATTGTACAATTCAATCAAAGAGAAATTCTTACGTGATAAATATTCCAGGGTATAAAAGGATCCTCTGTGTGGTGGTGATGGTGGTGGGTGTATGTGAAGTCCCACCCTTTCTATTTGCACAGAAACTTACCAAAATGATCAATAAAATTTTAAACTGTAAATGGAGAGGAAGAGAGAAAATGATCAACAAATAGCCACTTAACTACATACTGCAGAGAATAACAAGTATGAAGAAAATGAAAACTATTGTCAATGGAGAGACTCAGTACTTAACAGGCAATGGTATTTAAGATAATAATAGTCCTCATTATCTCAGATGTCCAAACACAAAACCTCTGTGTATGGGAAATAAACTAAATGAACTAGAAGTCTTAATGTACGTATGTGTGTGTATGTATGTATATATACACATACACACATATATGTGCATATATGTGTGTATGTGTGTGTATATATATGTATGTATGTGTGTGTGTGTGTATATATATATATATATATTTGATCTCATATATGTCATTGAAAGGCGATGCAATTTAATTAGTGACTGGAATATCATATTGAAAATATACAAATATTCAACATGTGAAGAATAAATAAAATGGGAAGCAGAATACCATTGTAAAGCAACAACTTTAATTGCTACATTAAAATCTTTGAAATGATAGGGAGAACCACATTGGAAGAAAGGAAGCAAGGATACAAACATTTATCAAGAGCCTACTATGTCCTATGCACTGCAATCATCACAACCTTGCAGGACAGCTGCTGCTAGTATCCCCATTTACGGTTTTTGAAACTGAGACAGAGAGAGGTCACAATTCAGTAAGTGTCTGAAGCTGAATTTAAACTCACATGTTCCTGACTCCAGGTCCAACAATCTCTCTACTGTGCCACCTAGCATATTGGAAATCATTTGATCAAAGAAGTATTGAATAGGAAACAATTGTGATATTGTATGGAGAGTATACTATAGACAATTCATAAAGGAAAAACATCATCATGATTTTTAAGGACAAATATCATGCTATATATATATGTATATATGTATATATTTATGTATTCATATATACATATAAACATATACATACACACACATATAAACGTACTGGACTTTAAATTCCCAGATATCTGTTTTATTTCTCCCAAGTATCAAGCTGAAATATCTTATCCCAAAACACATTTGTACTTATTACTTGTGTCTCCAGAGGCCTGGCTATCTACATCTACCCTCTCAGGGCTCCAGAGGTACCCCTGAAATAAACACAGTATCTTTTTAAACATTGTAGGTTTGTATCCCTGTTTCAGAGCCTTCTACCAAATACCAATCACCAGTTACAGTTAACATATCTCATATAATTTATTGACTCAGCTATTAACAATTTTAACAATTTAGATAATTTAGCTTTTACAAATGAATATTTATTTAGAATCTATTTCAAGAACAGATGTTACAAAGTTCCCTTCCCCCATATCCCAACATTCTCTGCTACATTAGGTCAGTCCCTGTGGAAAGTGAAAATATGGAAAGTATTTATCTCATTACACTTTTTTGCATGGCATGACCACTGGACCAGTCATTACCTTCTTTCACCAGGACAAAATATCTTAGAGTTGGTCCCCTGCTGGAATTGGGAAAACCAGGTTACGTCAGAGCACTGCATTCGCATAACATCTTGTTGAGCTCCTTGCAAAATCTGATATGAATTACTGAGACCCACGCCTAACACACACACCAACCAGCACCACCACCACACCATGGACTCATAGATTACCTTCCTCATTCACCAATAGGAAAAGAGCTTGAATTACCCTCATGGGAATCTTTTGTAAACATCTTTGGTTTTGGATCTTTAACCAATTAAAAAAAAAAGATTTTCTTCATTACACAGTAAATGGACAGTAAAAAATTCATATATTACATACACATGCTCTAAATTAGAGAGCAAGGCCCTCGCTTGGGCATACCCAGAAGAAGGGTTTCCATTCATCCATGAACTCCCAAGACCATTACCCCTGTAAAAGTTCCATTTCAATGAAAATCAGAACTAAAAAATTCTGCCTTCAGTCTTCATCATCATCATCACCACCACCACCACCACCACCATCACCATCATCATCGATGTCAACATTCTTCAAAAAGGTGGATAAAATAAGAGGAACTATACCATAATGCACCTGTTAGTAATGAATATTGAGGGACTTATTGTAGAAGATGAAATAAAATCATAGATGTGATGGTTTTTGACAGAGAAGAAGAAGGTCATACAGAGTCTAACAGATTTTGGTAGGACAGAATTCAAAGAATGAAAATAAATGGACACATGAGATCCTATGATTTAAATTCTACAGGGGGATTTAAACCAAACTGAATGGAAGGATCTTAAGAATTAAAACATCCTGACACAAATGCACATTATTCTAAAAAAGGAAAAAACAATTTATTACTATGTAAAAAAAAATCCAGATGTTCAGAAAACTCTGAGATTTTTAAAATGCATATGCAGACAATGTAAGCCAAAAACATAACTGAGAAAAGAGAGCCATTGCCATGCAAAGATAATTTTTCTATAACCTAAGATGATTGGAGGCTTTCAGCAAATGTGAAGTAAAATATAAACAGCTTTAAAGCTAATTTGGAGAAGGAGGATAATAAAAGGGGAATGTTATTGATGCTTAACGTGGAAGTAGTGATGATAATGTATTATATAATGAAGGCAGAATTACTCAATCCATATTTATTTCTGTTTCCTCCTTACCAAAGATAATACGAATATCACTGACAAAGATAGAACAAAAATTGAAAGCCAAGGTTAGTAAAAAGATAAACTGAAGTCACCAGCTTGAGATAAATGAATTTCTATTAATTCTGGATAGAATATTTGTAAATGCTTCTTAAATGTCATAGAGGTTAGGAAAATTGCCATAAAAATGTTATTAAGTTTATATGTTCACAGTTTTCATGATGTGGATAACTAGAAGCCAATTTGACCTCTAATATGAGTTCTTGCAAACTTTTTGAACACATCATTAATGTCATTTGCTTTTGAGCATATCCAAAAGAAAGTAATAACTTCTATGTGCTAGGAAAAACTTCACGAAGAAATGGATGATAGATGCTAACAACCTTTTTTTTTTTCCTTGCAGGAGGCCCAATCTAGATCATGAAGATTTAGTAGACATATTAGATCTAGACCTCAGTAAGGCCATGAAAAGGCCATACTTATACTCAACAAAATGGCAAGATTATAGAAGGAATGATGTATAGAGTCAAATGGAATGGGAAATGATTGTTTAGCAACAGAAGTAGTGAATGGACCAATATGAAACTGGACTGAGATATCTGATGGCATAACTTAGGGATAAGCTTTGACTTTCTGGTGTTCAATATTATTATAAACAAATTACGTCAATAAAAGAGTAACAGATTTATAGAATTTCTATATAAATTTGGAAAGGATAGATAACATTTCTGATGACACAATTCGTAATGACAAACTCATTAAAAGGCTGAAAAAATATTCTAAATGAAAGGAAAGACAACATTTGAAAGAAAAAAAATGGAAAGATCTCTATTGTTAAAATAAAATTTATGTAAATATGTCAAATAATATTTGGAGGAAAGGGGCATTTTTTGCATTGTTGATAAATTTGTTGGAAGGAATTTCTATCTTTGCATTTTGAATTATTCTAGCTTTGGAATATGTCTATTTATAACTATAGCTAGCTAGCTAGATGTATGTATGTCCGTGCGTATCTGTGTGTTCATGTGTGTGTATATATTTACATGTATTTGTATTGTGACTTCTCTCTGCTGATTATTGCAAATTTTTTCTGGAAATAGCTTGTTTGTACATGCTTATTAACATGTTTTTTTCTCTTCTAGGAGACTGTGAGTTCATAAAGAACAAGGACTTTACTTTGCCTGTCTTTGTATCTCTAGTGTTTAACCGTGACTGGCACGTAGTAAGTACTTAATAAATTTTAATTGATTGACTGACATATAATTAATCTTCTGTTTCCCTGAAACTCTCAATTTTTTTCTTAAAGCACAACTATTTTCCATAATTAAAAATAAAATGTATAACAGATTTTTAAGAGAAAGCTTAAACAAAACAAAACAACACATCAAAAAAAAAGAAAACACCTTACATTATATGCAATACATTTAGATACCTGTATCTACTGATCTTTGTAAAACAAACAAACAAACAAACTTGGAATATATATTTTTTTAATCTCTTCTTTAGGGCAATATTGGTCATTCAAACTTTATAACATGAAGTTTCAATTTTATTTGTGAGAGTTCTTTCTGTAATCACTTTTGTAATCACTTTCATTGGCTCTGATTTTGTCAGTTTCCATCAATTTTTGCCTCTCCATATTTCTCTGTATCATCATTTCTTTTTTGTTTCTTACAATGCAATAGTATTCACAATTTGCACCACAATCATTAATTCATCGTTCTATCAGTGACCATCTATTTCATTTTCAATTCATTGCTATCTGTGAAAAAGTGCTACTATACTTTGGTTCTCATCAATAATACATTTTTTTTTTTGTCAATGACATTGTCATGTTATAAACCAAATAGTAGAATCTGTGAGTTTAAAGATGTGGCCATTTTAATCACATTTGCAAAATTCCAAATTTGTTTTCACAGCTCCTCCGATGGTATCTTAATCTGTGTCTTTCACTAGCTATTTCAATATTTATTAATCCTAACATTTGTCATTTTTTTCCACTTTGGTGAGCCTGAGTTAAAACCTCAGTGTTGTTCTGTTTTACATTTTCTTATCAGTGAATTGTAGCATTCTTTCATACAGATGTTAATCACTTGTAATTTGTCTTTAATTTTACCAATTCTCTATTAGTGGATGGCTACGTTATGTGTGTATGTGTATACATACATATATACATATATATATACAAACATATGTGTGTGTGTATAATACATATATGTCTATCTATCATCTATGTCTCTACGTATCTATATATCTACGTATCTATGTATCTATCAATTTAAATTATCTTGGATCATAAAGTCTTATTTGAAAAACAATGTTATTTTTTTTCTTCTTATTGTCTGTTTATTTTGCTCCCCTCCATCACCCAACCCGCTTGAATAATTCCTTTTATAATCTAGATTATTGATTTTGTTTGGACAAAGTTTGAATTAGGTCGAATAATCAAAATTATCCATTCTATATTTGCAAAAGTTCTATGTCCCTTGCTTGGTTAAAAATGCATCTCCTATCCATTATTTTGAAAGTTATATGCCCTGCTTTATCTTCTAATATTTAAAATTATATGACCTTTAATATTCTGGTCACACATCATTTTAAATTTATGAAATGGAGTACAGGTGTTAGTCATAATAAAATTTCTACCAGACTGCTTTTCAGTTTTCCATGAAGTTCTTATCAAATAGGAAGAATTTCCTACAAAATTTATATTTGCAGTACTTATCAAACACGAGGTTTATAAGGTCTATTATTTCTTATTTTGTTCTGGATTATTTTACTCCATTGATATGTGTGTATATATGTATACATACATACACATATACATTTACATATTAATATATGTATGTGTTTGTGTGTGTGTGTGCATAAAATTGATTCTGATTGGTTTTCATAATTGCTACTTGACACTATTCTTGAAAGTTTGTAAATGCTATTCTACTCTCATTCTAACTTTTTTTTCATGGTTCCCTTCATGTTCTAAATCTTTTATTTTCCCAAATAAATCATGTTTTTGAGATCTATAATATGCCCATTTAGTAATTTGATTGACATAGCACTAAATCTGTGAATTAAATTTTGGGAGTAATGTGATTTTTATTATATTGGCCCAACCCATTCAGAAGCACTCCATATTTCTCCAACAATTTAAGTTGTTTTGCAGAATTTTATTATTGTATCTGTAGAAGTATTGCTTAAATTTTTATTGGTTGTGTTCCCAATAATATATTCATTTTATACTTGTTTAAAATGAGGCTCCCTTTCATATTATTACATCAAGATTTGGTTCCACAAAGATTTATTTATTTTTTTCAAATTGAAGGATTTATTCTCTATTCTTAAACACTCCTGAAGCTATTAATTTTGTTTAGTGCACTGGATGACTCCATATATTGTCCTAAATAAATGATTTTGGCATCAGCAATTAAAGAATATTTCTCCAATTTGACAATGTCTTTAATTGCTTATGTTACCTTATTGTTATTATTATTGTAGAATTTTTATTAGTATACCTTTAATAGCCTAGGCATCCTTGCTGCTCCTCTGTATTTTATTAGGAAATCTTCTAGTTTTTGGATAAAAACTTACTTTTAGATATAATTGTTGCTTTTGGTTTTAAATAGGATGAATATTGTATTTTGTCAAAGACTTTTTGCAAATTCATTGAGATAAAAAGGTTTTGGATTTTTGAGTATGATTGTGTTAAATAAATGTAATTATTTATTATTATTATTTTAATGTTGACCTGTCACTAGTAAAAATCCAAGGTATAATAAAAATAAAACACAATGTCAGAGAAAATATCCAAGGTGTTCATATGAATGATATTTCCTATATATTGCTATAGATTTTTAGCTAGTTTCTATTATTTTTAATCAATATTCACTGGTGGAGTTGGCATATTGACTTATAATATTCTTTGTTTCAATCCTTGTATTGTCTAGATATTATAATGTATTTGCAAAAGAATTTGGCATAATTTTTATCAAGTTTGATAATAATTTATTCATCCTAGTGTTAATTTTTCTTTAAAGTTTTATAAAATTATTTTGTAAATCCATTTGGAGATGGAAACCAAATTATTTTTGGTTTGGTTTGGTTTGATTCAACTTGGCTTTCCCCTCTGCCCCCAGTACCTTTAAAACTAGTTTGATTTATTTTCTGAGATTCAATTACGGATATGATGTTGTTAGTTTGGATATTTTATATTTTTAAGATTATTCTTCATTTTCTTTAAGTGTTTTTCATTTTGTTTTATAACATCACATAGTATCTTCTGATACTTATTTTTATTTTTCTACCTTTTTCATTTCACCTTGTTCATATTTTATGTGTATTTGATTGAATTTTATCCTCTTCTTTATTCAGGTTAGGTAAAGATTCATCAATTTTGTTTTACTTTTGAGAAAATCAATTTTCTTTTTTCCTCAGTTCTATAAATCTTATTTTTATTTCCAGTTGACCTGATACTTCTCTAATTTTCCAGATTTCCTCTTTTGTGTATTTTTCACATTTTTATTTTATTCTTTGTTTTCAATGAATATTTACTTAGTGAATCCTCTTTTAAAAATTTATTTTAAAAATATTTTAATTTTTCCATTAACCAAAAGAAGTTCCCCTGCTACACTTCTATTGGACTAAGTGTATTATGAAGTCAGAATTTATGACTTCAAAGAGAATCATATATATGTCTGAACGGTTCAGAACCGCAGGATATAAGGAATTCTGTAAGTAGAAGGCAGAAGAATTAAAGCATTTATTCAGGCTCCAAAGTAACAGACCCACTAACCAGCCTCCCCATTTTGATATTTTGATCAAAAGCTTCCAGGCCCAATAAGTCTGACTCATAAGAGTAACCAGGAGGCCACAGAAAATCATGATGGTATTAAACCAAATCATACACATGCTTCCCCTCTCTGGTAAGAAGATTACCCACTGGCCTCAAGTCCTTGCTCGGCACTCCTTGGTCCACACACAGGTCAGCTCTGCTTCCTCAGCTCCTGCTTCAGCTTCGGCTTTATCTTCAGCTTCAGCTGTAGCTGTCTCTGGCTAGAACAGAAAATCAATCTTCAAGCTGTCTTCTCTCCTCTTATAGAGTTTGTGACGTCATCAAGCGTCATTCGAATGACCAGAGCTTATTGCTTCTTGAGTTGGCCCCTCCCCTTAGGACCCTGGGAGGTTCACATCCACATAGATTAGGTTAACACCTCCCCTTAGCCAGCCCCACTGTGGGCCCCACCTCAGTCATCAATCCACACCCACATAGGTTCCACACCTAATAGGGCTTTGGGCCTGGGGCTTAACACCTAGTAAGGCTTAATGAAATACATTGAGTTACTCAAAAAAAACAAAGGCCATTTTGCTTACCAACACACTAAGAAAAGCAAAACAAAAACAATAAAAACAAATATTTTAATAAATATTGATAATAGATAAAAAAAAAAAACATATTCCTGTGTTGTCCATGCCCATAAGCCAAGTAGTAGTATTTCTGGGATACAGGTTATGCACAAATTAGTAACTTTGAAGCTATTGTTCCAAATTGCTTTCCAGAATGACTGGATCAATATACAGTTCCATAAATTGTCCATTAATGTGCCTATTTTCTTGAATCCCTACCAATGTTTCTATTTTTCATTTTTATCCATTTTTCCAAACTGATGGATTTTAGGAGGAATCTCAGAGTTGCTTTAATATGCATTTCACTATTTATCAGTGATTTTGAATATTTTTATATATCTATTGATGACTTAGATTTCTTTACTCACTGCTATCATCTATAAATATATGTACCTGCCTTTTAAAATATTTTTAATAATAATAAATAATTTTAATAATATCTTTTATCCCTAATCAGTTTTAGTAAATGTTTTCCTATGGTACTCAGAAATATGTATATTTTAGTGGTACCATAAATGTTTTATCTCTTAACAACCCATTAATTTTATTCAACAAATTGACAAAGATGAGAAAAGATAAGAATAAACAGTTTTGGAAGGGCTATAGAAAGATAGGTACACTAATGCATTGTTAACAGAACTGTGAAATTATTTAACCATTCTGGAAAGCAATTTAAAAGCAATTTAATTGTGTGATTATAGTGGTTAAAATGTCCTTATTCTTTGAACTCTACTAGACAAACACAACAAGTTCATTAATAAAAAGAAATGTTCCATGCAAACCAAAATATTCATAGTAACAATTATTGTTTTAGAAAAGAATTGGGAAACATAGACATCCATTGATTGTTGAATGAATCAAGTTGTGGTAAATGAATATAAAGTAATATTACTGCACTGTAAGAAAAATAATGGATGAGTACCCTGAAGCATGGAAAGACTGATATGAACTGATGCAGAGCAAAGTAAGCCAAGCCAAGAAAACAATTTACACAAACAGTATGACAATGGAATCAGGAATGAAATTGAAAAGAATATCTATAACAAAACATTTAAAAAAAAAAGGAATGTTAAAAATTACAAAGAACAAGTTGGGTCCCAAAGAAGAGATTTGAAAAGACACTTCCCATTCTTTAGTAGGTGTGAAAATTCCACAGATACGGAACATTGCATATGTTGTGTGCTATGTTTGAGCTAACAATCAATTCTGCTGATTTTTGTCTCTACTTCCTCTTAAAAAAATAAACTTTTTGTTAAATTAGGTGGCTTCCTTTGGGAGATAAAAAAGAAGACAGCAAATTTGGGCAATATAAAAACTAAATATATGAAGAAAAATTTATTGGAAAAAAATTCAAAACTTTTAGAGGTTTATATTTTCCTCCACTTGTCTGTTTCTCTGTCTTTGTCAGTTTTCTTTGCCCTTTTTTGTCTCTGTCTTTCTTTTTTACTAATCTTAAATTTATTTTTGTGATTTTCAATCATTCATCCACTCTTTTTTGCACCCCTGCCCCCAGTGAAAAAAATAAAAGCTATAATGAATAAGAATCTATTCCCACATTAGCTTAGTTTAAGAACAAAAATATGTTACTCATTCAACACATGAGCCATTACTTCTGCCAAACTGTCAAGAGGAAGGCAGCACTTTTCTGTATCATTTCTCTGAAATTATGATCAATGACTTGGTTGATCAAAGTTTTTGTCTTTCAAAATTGTTCATTTTGACAATATACTTTTTAATAGTATATATTTTTTCTCTCGGTTCTTTTCACTTTATTCTTCTTTAGTATTTTCATGTTTCCCCAGGGTTCTTAGACACCATCTCTTCATTTCTTACAGAACTAGTGGTGAATATTTGATGAGTAACTAGAAAAACATTTGTTTTAGAAAAGGTAGATGTGTTTTCTTGTGATGTGATACCTCTTTGTGAGTTGAGTCAACAACACAGTGGTCAATAAAAGCTAATATAATGATTCCATTATTGGAGGCACAGTATTCAGTTTGAGTGATACATTAATTGGACTATATCTTAGTACATATCAAGCATATCATATATAGTTTTAAGAAGTGCTCAGAAAAAAGTATTCCCACAAAGCAAATCTACTTGATGAGGTTGTATAAATGATTCCAAATACAAGAATAGGTTGAAGCAATTAGAAGATTTTTAACCTAGAGATGCAAAAACTTTGGTGAAGGGATGAGGTAGGTCAGAAAAATATCTTTCAATTTTTCAAAGAGCCATATTATGTAATAATGATTATGATATCTTTCATTGTCCAAGAAGGCCAAAATGGTAATAATGGATGGAATTTGCAGGGAATCATATTATAAATTAAATGCTGCAGGATAGCTATGAAAATGTCTTGGGGAAAAAATAAATCTTAGAGAGATCAAAGATTCTAGAAAGCAAGCCTAAAACTTGGAATCAGAAGGTATTAGTTTAGAAATAAATTCTAGGAAAGTTACTTTTTTCTCTCTTTTTGGTTTTTAGGATAAAAATACTTAACCTTCTATAAAGAAAATAGATACTGTGAAAATTAATCCATTAGTACTACATCATTATTAATCTTACTGCTTGTGCATAGCTGTTATAATGAAAAAAACTGTAAAATCATCCATGGAAATAAACTGCTAATAGTTCTAAAATACAACTCATATTGTCCTGATTAGCCACAGTAGGATACACTGAAACTGGACTCAAGCATAGTGATGTCATTTTGGTCATTTTTGAGAACAAAGGACAACCAACCAACTGACCAACATCAAACACTTCCAGAGTAATTAATATAGTATACAATATATTTTTAAAAGTACATATATGTCCATTGCTTGGTCTCCCTCATCAGTTCCTGTAAGGTTCTAAGATTCTTCAATATTTTCCTAGTTTCATTTGTTTCTGGGGTCAACAACTCTTTAAATCCACATCTCTAAGACCCAACAAAAAAGATTTTTTTTTTTGGATCAGGAAAGCCAAATGCAACATGATATCAGAGGAAAGCAATATTTCATCGAAGCAAAATTTCAAAGTAAAAGCCATACCAAAACTTAGGAATCATTCCATCTAATTACTCTACCTCTAATTTTAAGATCTCTTACAGATCAATCAATAAACATTTATTGAATACCTACTACATGCCAGGCACTGTGCTAAGTGTTTGAGATAAAAAAAGGAAGCCAACAGTGAAAGAGTACACCCTTCTCCTCAGATAATTCCTTGAACTAAGTCTGTGTTATCCATCTTAGCAAGCAGTGGTTGTTCACCCCTACAACTCCACTTACTAAATTACTTGTTGACAATTCTCCACATATGTGCTGCTTCCATCAGCTCCTAGTCTATGTTTAGCTCCTCCCATCTGTTCCTGAGCTTCTCCACTTTGCTACTTCCATCAGACAAAGCTGACAATAGCCTATGGAGGTTTCTCCTGTAAAATGAGAGTTACAGCTCTTATCCCAATCTGTGCTAGACAGATCATACCTCAAGATAATTTTCATATTTTTTGACTGTCATAAGTTTCGGCCAGCCTGGGAAAACTCTCATCATCTCAAAATCTTTCTTTTTGACAATCATACTGTCCCTCAACAGAAATATACCAAGGTCTGTTTGATATTTTTGTTAGAATAAATGATTTATCTCCTATCAGGCCTCTGGCAAGGAGCTTTAAGGTGATGCAAATTACCCTGGAATTACTTAAGAAACACTTTAAGGAAATGTTTAACTCAATACAAATGTGAAAATTTACAAAATGACATTTATTGACTATATAATCTATGACATTCATGCTAAGTGTTCCTACAATTAGCACAAAACTAGATTATGAATTGGCCTCTCCGTAAAACTTAGTCCCCTGATTTTTAGTTCAGTTTAGTTCAATTGACCTATGTCACCCTAATCAATAGAAAGCTTAACGATGCTTTACAAAGTGACAAAGTACATTGGAATAGTGCAGGATGGATTATACTTGCTGAAGGTCTACAGATCAATCAGAGTTCTCAAATGCCCAAAAAAAAATATGATTACAAACAAAACTATTCGTACCTGCTTCTACTACTTCCGTTACAAACAGGTTAAGAGAGTACCAGTATCTACATACCAAGCAAGGCATCAGATTTGCCCCAAGGAAAAAATAAAATTAATAGAATTTGAAAGCAGAGACTGGAGTCTATGGAATTTAACTCCTTAGGCTCTACCAAGACTAAATCTTGAATGAAGAGGATTACCTTTATTTGCCTTGTAGGAAAACAAACAAACAAAAAACATCTTCAGACGTTAAGTTGCAACAGAAAAGCTATAATCAGCAGAATAGCAGAACAATGCCAAAATGGGTATGTTTTAAAAATGTGTATAAAGAAATACACAGAAACCTCAAAATGACATATATTGATAGGCATCCAATGGTATTACAATTCTGTTTATCCACCCTTTGATTCCACCATCCTATGTACTATAAAACTCCATCTCCAGTCCTTCTGGTGATTATCAGGCCACTGAACCCAGATGGCTCTGGAGGAGAAAGTGAGGCTGGTGACCTTAAACAGCCCTCTCTCACTCAAAGTCAACTGTAAGTCATGTCATCGTTTTCCTGATGTCATAATTCTTATCGAGAATGAAGGACAAACACAACCTGCGAGTAGCCTCTCTCCCTCTCTCTCCTTTTCCTTCTCCTTCTCCCTCACCCTCTCCCTCTCTTTCCCTCCTCTCCATGCTCCATTTGATGGCTGAAGGCTGCCTCCTTAACTTTGGGTTTACTGGATAGATTTCTTTCTCAAAAACCAAGGCTTAAACCTAATTCATTCAGGAGCTCATAGATTGAATAATAGGTCCCTGCCCTCCTAGCACAGAGTGAATATAAATACCAAATAGTAACTGTTTCTCTTTTGAACAAGAACCCTGAGGGTTTTCCCCTCCCAGTTTGATTTTTTTTTTGAGTTTTGATTAAAGGGGCCATCCCTTGATTAACTTCTTAAATGGGCATTACCTCACTTAAAGTGAGAACCTGGAAAGACTGAAGGGCCAGGGTCAATGCATTATGGGCCATCTCCAGTCCTTCTGGTGATTATTAGGCCCCTGGACCCAGGTGGCTGTGGAGGAGAACGTGAGGCTGGTGACCTTGCACAGCCCTCTCTAACTCAAAGCAAAGTCAACTGTAAGTCATGTCATGGTCCTCTTTGAGAATGAAGGACAAAAACATACTATAAAACTGTATAAGATAGGTAATACTTGCTGTCTGTCAGGGAGGATTCACAAGGTTATAGCAAACTTTGGAGAAGCATGTTTTTCAAGGAAAGGGAGAGAGCAGTCTTCACAATATTCTGTCCTGGACAGACCAAGACTAGAGTTTTGCATTCTATTCATTCATCCGATGTCTCAGTCTTCTGCCTGAGATAAAGATTATGCATTTTAATTTCTAAGCATATCTTGCCCATCACATTTCTTAAACTGTGTTATTTAGTGGACTTGATATTTTAATGATTTCTTTAATTTCCTGAAAATTTTTATAATAAATATATTACAGTCAATAAAACAATCAACACATATTCTCTAAGTACATAATACGTGCTAGACACTGCATTGAGTGCTGGAAATTCAATGACAAAAGTTGCTGCTCTCAAGTAGGCTACATTTAATAGTGGATATAATTTGGACTTATATGACTACACACAAGATTAGTTGGCTGTTTTCATTTGTTCTTGAAGAGGACCAAAATGACATTGCTATGTTTCAGTCAAGGTATAGTGCATCTGACTGTGGCTGATCAGACAATATGAGCTTGGAAGGCTCTACCACTGGTTGGCCATAAATAGTCCATATAAACATTTTGAGTGGAAAGATCTCTAAATTTGCACATCTCAGGTTTCTTTTGAGCTATTGTAAGGTGACTCAGTGGGTAGAGTGCTGGGCCTGAAATCAGGAAGCCTTGAGTTCAAAACAAGCCTTGGACATTTACTAGCTGCGTGACCCTAGGCAATTCACTTAACCCTGTCTTTGCTTGAGTTTGCTCATCCGTAAAATGAACTGGAGAGCTAAATGGCAAACCATATATAAGATACATACTAAATGCATCCAAGAGAGTTTTTTGGAGGAGGACCTTGGTTGACAGGGTGAAATTACACTTCACTTTCGTTGGATCTTCACGTGTTTTTTAATAGTAACAAATACCAGTGCCTTTTATAAGAGGTAAAATATCATGCTATACCCTTCTCCTGGAAAGAAGTGCCACCAATTCCCAAGGTAGATCTTTGTATTTTTGTAAAGCTCTGATTTTTTTTTTTTTAGGAAAGCTCATTTCATAGGATTGTTTGTTTCTTCTCCCTGCTTCTCCACATCCAGCTTAGATTTGCCAATTCATAATCACTCCAATTATTTCCTCTGGGGTGCAAATATCTAACGTCTGTCTTATCAATTTTTCAGCTCCTTGCTCTCAGAATCTAGGTTTTAGCTATGGAAAACACTTTGAAGAGTGATATGAATGCTCAGAAATGAATTTTGTCACATTATAGTGCATGTGGTTTTTCTACCATTGGTTTGGCTTGGTAGTATAAACCAGAGCTGACCAGATTGAATCATCAAGTAAGAATTCTTGATTCTAGTTCATAAGTAGATCTACTGGGTCATATCAGGTTGTCAGAAACTTAGCTAAGAAAAACATCATGTTTCGCCAAGCATTTGCTAAAATTCTTAATCATTTGGAACTATATTTTGGTCTTCCCATGCACCCTGGAGTCTCTTGAATTTCTGTTAAAACTTTTAAGTCCACAGTCATAGTTGCTTTGGGAATAAGAGGCCTACTTCATGGTTGTTAAGGTGTTATTAGGATATGATATTAGGTAATATACAACTATCAAGATTATTTTATGCCATGTACATAACTCTATTTAGTCAGGAATGGTTTGTAGATAATACATCTTTTAAAATAAAAAAAATAAAATGGAGTTTTGATAAGCTTAAGAAACCAATCAGTCAAGCTGAAGTTAGGTTTGAGGAGTGATAGTTCTATTTGATTCAATACCTACTTTTGGAGCAGAACTACATTACCTCAAATGATAGCCTCATTTTTAATACCAAAAAGCATTCTCTGGAAGTTTTAACCCTTTCCTTATTCAGAACTTTTATCCTGGGGTCAAATAAAAAGCCTTAACTGGCCCAGTATATCTGGGCCACTTTAGCTATGCTTCAACTCATTCCTAATCTCTATACATTTTCTTGTCAACTTTGACATTATTCCTGGAGAAATATGCTGATCTACTCCTTTAGGGCCCTGTTCATAACTTTTTTTTTTTTTTTAGTTTTTGGAACGACGTGCTCTTTCCTGGCCTTCAAAACTATAAATAATACATACTGAGACAAATGAAAAACAAACAAAAAACAAAACAAGAGAGTTTCTGGGTAATTCACAATCAATTTATTAATTAAGCTAGTTAGTAATCAATAAATTGATGGTCAGTGGTTTTTATCAGTAACCAAAGACACCTAATGGAGACACATTTGAATGCCTTAAATTTTTTTTTGGTAAGAGAATTCCCCTGATAGAAGAAATCAACCTTATTGTTGGACATTTAAGTGAGGAGTTGGGCTAGAAATCTTCCGCTCCTCTTGCTGAAAATGTGGCTTGATCTTGAAACTCAGCCATCTCCATCAATCTGGATGAAAGAATCCATCTCTGCCTAGACTTTCACGAGCTGGATTACCCTGAATGGAGGAGTCAAGGACATGAGATTAATGCTTTGAAGCTGGAATTCACCTAGATTAGATTCTGTTTAAATTGTAAATAGAAGTAAGGTCTCCTATTTGGGTGGGGTCCCTCCAAGATCTAGGAGCATGAAGGATTGGGGCAATCTGATCTATCAGCCTTGCCCTTCAGATACTGACTGATTGACTTGGAGTGGTTGGTCCCTGAATGAGGAAATAAAAAAGAAAAGCCTGGATGCTGATTTAATAATTCGTTATTAATATTATAGAAAATAACAATTTCTCTGAATATACACATGTATGTATACACGTAAATGCATCACTATTAGAAATTAAGTAGCTTCTTAGAAGAGACTATTTTAATTTTTATCACCAACATCCAACATTTAGCACAATATTCAGCACCTAGAAAGCATTTAATAAATGTATTTCATTCACTCACTCATTCTTGCAGTAGGCTTATCATAATTTGCTCATGTATTGAGAGTTGGAAGGAACAATAGCTGTCATTTAGTCTACCGTATGACTTTACAGATTAGGAAACTGAATTCCTGATATTTCAAGTAACTTGCCCAAGGTTTATCTGAACCCACTTCTATAACTAGATTCTGCAAACTTTCCACTATACTATCAAAAATCAGTGGATTTATGCTAAGTATGCATAAAACATAAGAAAGTAATTACCCTGGGGAGTATAGATTTCTATTTTAGTATCTGTGTTTTAATACAGTTTTCACTTTACATAACTGGACCATCCCCAATCTCTACATAAAGTAATTTTTACATAATGTGAATTTGCCCCACTTAGTTTATAATAAGAGAGTAAACACAAAATAATAGCTTCACAAAAGTCATAAAATGTACTGAAACGGAGACACATTAAATACTGTACCACGATGAAAGCAGAATTATGAAATGAAAGCTAAAGTTAATGATAAAGTATGTACAGTAACGTTAACATAGGTGCATAGCATGTTGCCCCTTCTCTACTGACTGCACCTACCTTTATTACTGATGGCCAGCTACATGATGAAATGCTCCCAACTGTTTTGTTGTGAACCTTTTTTGATTCAACCTCAGGTTCCAAAGCTTCCCTTTATTCGTCTAAAATCTTTGCAGTTAGCAGCTCAATCAGATCCTCACTCAGATTTCTTTAAAAAATTTTTACAAAAAGTTGAATTAATTTATTACAAATTTATGCAAAGTGAGGACTATTTGTACTCTTTTTTTTTAACCTAGTGAATACATCTTTTACATGACTCAGGAGATTGTATGGTGTAGTGGAAAGACAACTGGGTTTGAAGTCAGAATACCCTCCTGGATTAAAATTCTAGCTCTGAGATTTACAATCCATATGATTTGGAGCAATTACTTAAACTCTTTGGGTCTCAGATTCTACATGAGTCAGATGATGTTTTAGATTAGGTAACCTCTAAGGTACTCTTTAGGACTGAGTCTAAGGTCTTAATTTGACTGTTTTATTCTTGGTGCCTATCATGTGCTAGGTACTTAATAAATTCCTGTCAATTAAGAGAATTTATATTCTTAAGGCTAGAAGACAGTGAATAGAGCAGTGAACTGGAGTCAGAAAGACCAAGGCCAAATCCAGACCAAAACACTTACTGGTAATGCGACCTTGAGTATTTTTTTTTTACTTAACTTCTATTTACAAGAGTTTACTTATCTGTAAAATAGGTACAATAAGAGCACTTAACTCACAAGGTTGTGAAGATTAAATGACAATATTTATAAAGCTTTTATCCAAGTTCCTAGCACATATTAGGTGCCTAATAAATCCTTCCTTCCCTCTCTTCTTCATTCCATCCCTTCTTTCTTTCTTTCCTTTTTCACTAACTTGTTCCTTTCTCCCTCTATCCCTGTCTCCTTTGCTTCTTTCCTTCCTCATGCCTCTTTCTTCCTCCCTCCCTCCCTCCTTTCTTCCTTCCTTCCTTCCTTCCCTCCTCCCTTCTTTCTCACTCCCTCCTTCTTTTCCTTCTTTTCCTTCCAGCTTTGCCTGGCACATATTAGATATAAATGCTTACTCCTCTCCTTCCTTTCATAAATAACTTGACTAGAGTCATAGAGCTAGTAAGTGCCTAAGGCAGAACTTGAACCCAGGTCTTCCTTGCTTTAGGCTTAGAGCTCTATTCAATGTGCCACCCAGCTGTCTCAGGGGCTCAGTTTCCTTATCCAAAAAATTAATGGGCTTGTCTTGATGATCTCTAAATATTCTCTCTTTAAATCTTTGATCCCGTATTCTGTTCAGGGACTGTTTTGGGAAAAAGAGAGGAAAAAGCTGTTTGGGGAACAGTTACCAAATAAGTTCTTATCTTTGCCTATGAAATAAAGATATAATCCAAAGGGAAAAATAGGACAGAATAATGAATAAAAATTCATTCACAATCAGGAAATTAAGCTGTCATATATGCTGTGGCAAAAGATCCAAATGTTACATCAATAGCATTTTTGTATATTTGCATGTTTACAAAATCCTTTCAAGAGATGCATCAAAGGCTTCATATTCACTCTGGAAAGAGAAGATTCAGCAAGGACTTCAAAAATATTTTTGGAGCAAATTAAATTAATATTGAGAAACTTGTCATCTATCAAAATGGAAGCTGATCTTTTTTTTTAAAGAACACTACAAATAGCATCCTGGAACTAGGTTATAGACAAAGGCAATTCTTATTTTAGAAATGGCAGGGATATCATACGGCATTTGCCAGAAAAAAAGTATCTTTATCCCAAGGCATTAGGTAACTTCAATGTTCCTGTGACTTTTACAAAAAAATCATATCTCTAAGGAAGCAGTAGACACATATCACATAACTATTCCAAAAAGACCATAATAGAGATGTTTTTCTTTGGCTTACTAACAATATTGCTCATGTAGTCAGTGTCAGGTACAATTAGATTTTAATATGATATTAGTGTAGCTTGTAAATTACAACTGAATAAGTTATTGACCAACGATTTTCACAATGACAATGATGGATGTTAAGAAAACTTTATTGCAACACTTAGATCTCTTATGAGGATAGGCAACATGGAATTTTTTTAACAGAGGGCTGGCATATGAGCCAGAAAGACTTGAGTTCAAATTCTTTCTTTGACACACACTGGCTGTGTGAACTTGGACAAATCACTTAACAGTGGCATTTGCAGTAACCTGGGCAGAACATTAAGTTTATAAATTCTATAGTAATTGTTTATTTGCACTTGTGGAGGGAGTTTCCTCCTTGAAGCCCCTTACGTCAATGAAATCACAGGACTAAAATAGTAAAAATAATAACACAAAGAACTATGATAAAAAAATTTAAAATTATAGATTACAAAACTTAAAATTTTATCTTTAATTGCAACAAACTCAAATGAAGAAACTTTTTTTAAGCACCTACTTTGCTGAAAAAAAAAACACAAATGGATTCTTTATCTAATTTGTGTTATGGCTATAGAAACTGCCATCAGGAAGTTTAAAAATTTATTCTACCCCAAAAAACATAGTATAAACATTAACTTAGATATATAGATAATGACCCAATAAATGATTAGATAAAGGAATGAATTAGTAGAACACTGAGCATATAAGTGATACAAACAGACTGTTAGACAAGATATGAGCCAAGAAATACATATATACATATATATACACATATGCATATGTGTATATATATGTATGTATAATTTTACCTATAGAATGACATGACCTAGATTTAGCTAGATGGCTGGGAATTCAGCAAATAGAAATTCAATAGTATGTTTTAATTCACCAAGTAATTTTTGTTAAAGTGTTTTTACAAAACATTATATAGAATACTAATAGTAAATAGTACTAATAGTACAAAATGATTGAAGGGAGTGATGAAGGCATGGTATCACACATTTCATTAAGTTTTATATCGTCTAGGGAATAGTAGATAAACAACCTGAAAAAAGATATGACCTACAGTATAGATAATCTGATTGCCAGAGTCATAGTAAGATGTTAATTGTTAAAAGTTAAAAAGAATCAAAGAGTTTGGTCTAAGGGATACATTGTCAGATATTGAAATTCATCTAGGACCTTTGTGAAAATAGAAGCAGAATGACTAAGAATTTAGATGTTCTAAAATCATTCTGAAAGTTATTTGGGTGGTGGGAGTAAATGGAATTTGGGAGATTGTTTAGGTGGGTCATCATTTTTCAAAGGAACTACTAAATTCACCCAATTGCCTTAGACTAGAAATAAAATAGATCATTCATTTTATTTGTACAAATTAATTATCTTATATTGTAGAAGATAACCAATCATGATATAATCATTTGAAGAAGATTTTCATACTGAATAGATGAAATTTCAAGGTATTATTAAGTGCATATAAGTCAGTAAACTATCATTTATTAGAACAATAAGCTATTTTTTTAAAGATTGATGAATTGTAAATGTATATCTCATCGATGGTAAAATTGATTATTTTTTTTCTTAATGAAAAAGCTGATGTATCTTGTAAAGTATATGTGAATAACTGTCATGTTTACAAGAAAACAATGGTATGCCATTTGAATTCTTCTATGAGGAAAATAAGTCATCTTCTAGTTGAAGCACAGCTGCATGTAGATCTTATCAAATCCCCTGCACGTTGCCTTGGAGGAATGGCAATATTTATAAACTCACTGCATTATCTATTCAAAGCAATATTTGATCTTAAGATACTGGTGTAGGTTGCCATTATCTTCTCCAGGTCATTTTACAGATGAAGAAACTGAGGCAAACAGAGTTAAATGACTTCCCCAGCGTCACACATATAGTAAGTGTCTGAGGTCAGAATTGAATTTGGGTCCTCCTGATTCCAGGGCCAACACTCTATTATTTACTTTGCCCCCTATCTGCACAGAATACACGATTAGAACTAGCTATTTTGGGCAGTGAGCTCTGTTCTTTTGAGAAAAGGTTGATATTTTCTTCTGATTGCTTAAAAACCCAATTATGCCAATAATTTAATCATTAATTTGATTTAAGTAAGATTCATTCATGTCTTATGTTTATACATATTGGTTCTTTCTGAATATATTTCTAGATTTCACTCCAGTTAAGTAAAAATAACCAACATAATGACTGAATTTGACACTATATGAAATGATCTCCTCTCATCATCCTCTGCCTCTCTGAAAAAAGGAGACAGCAATTTTCACCATCTGTTTTCCAGATCCACTTAAGAGAGAGAGAGAGAGAGAGAGAGAGAGAGAGAGAGAGAGAGAGAGAGAGAAAGAGAGAGAGAGAGAGAGAGAGAGAGAGAGCGAGCGAGCGAGCTCAGGTTATTCCTAGTTATCTTTTCATTTATGTCACAATCATCTCATATATTATTTACCAGTTAATTATTTTCAAGGAAAGGCAGAAAAGCATAATGAAAAGAGTGCTTATATCTTTAAATGGCTGGTATAGTCATTGGTTTTCAATTTAACGAAATAATAACTAAAAGTTTCTGAAACCCATTTAAAGGAAACTGAATTCTAACAACCACAAAACATTCAGGCCACCACTGAATACTCTTAAGAATATGAAGTTGGCTCTGCCTTAAATACTTCATCTGATTAAAAACATTTAACTCCTTCCAAAATGTGAAAAAGAAATAGCTTACACAGAGATAGGCTATCTCTGAAGGAAACCACTCACATAAGAAAAGGATTAAGCCATTGGGGTTATTAAGGTAATTCATAACTTTTAATGTTGAATGATCAAAGGAAAACTTGAAATTTAATTTTCTGCCAAGAAAACAGAAAATGAAGGAAAGGGGAATTATTTTCTTTAATAGCTCTTAAATGTCTCAGATTTTTAAAATAATCACCAAGAGAAAGTCCCTGGAGCTTTTATGGAGTTAAATGCTTATACCACAAAACCTCAAAATCAAATTCAAAATGGAAAGAAAAGATTAAAATATTTCAAAGATTAAGGGACAGAAAGCTCTATATTTGAAAGTCAAACTAAATGTGATTACTTTCAAATCCTTACATATCTTCCTAAATTGGAATTATGTTCACTCTAAAATAGTTCTACTCTAAACTGGATGGAAGAAAAAGGCATTGATTAGAAGACAAACGTGTTGTACCTACCCACAGAGATTCCTCAAGGTTGAAGCCAAATTTGAATATCCTTTCATCGGGGCAAACAAGTGATGCAGTGGATAGAGTCCTGGGACTAGTCAGGAAGATTTATATTCCTGAGTTCAAATACGGCTTCAGACACTAACTGTGTGAACCTAGGCACATCATTTACCCCTCTTTGCCTCAGTTTCCTCATCTGTAAAGAGAACTAGAGAAACAAAATGAAAAACCCCTCTAGTATCTCTGCCTAGAAAATCCCAAATGGGGTCACAAACGTGACTGAAAAATGACTGAACAACAACTTCTTTCATTGTGACTATGAAAGAAACTTTGGTGAGATAGCAGTGGAGTGTAAAAGCAGGAGAATGCTTAAAAGACCCATTACAAACCTATACCATTTCATAGGAATTGGAAACTCTGAGAATATAGGAAGGCCCCACACTGATAAATCAGAAGTCAATGAATTAATGAAGTAAAATTCCATTTTGTCTATGAAATAATGTTCTGACTTTTACCTAGTATTTAAGGCCCTCCAAAATCTGGTGCACCTTTACTTTTTCAGAATTAAGTCATAGTTCTCTCTTTCACTAGGTATTAAGGGGAATAGAGCCTAGAGTTAAGAAGACATAAGTTCAAATCCCTCTCATATACTTACTAACTGTTTGGCCCTGAGCAAATAACCTATATTTGCCTCAGTTTCCTTATCTGAAAAATGAGAATAATGATAGCACCTACCTCTCTGGGTTATTATGAGGCTTCGATGAGATAATATTTAGTAAAACTCCTAGTACAGGGTCTGACACAAAGTAGGTGCTATGTAAGTGGTATTATACTATGTAAGTGCTGTTATTACTATTACTACTTCACACATAATATACTCCAGCTAAATCAGATAACTTTCTGATATTGTATCATGTACTATAGTCCCTTGTCTCCATGCATTAGTTGCATTCTTCTCTATTCTTTCCATTTTTTTTACTTTCAGATTCCAACCTATCCTTCCCTTACCTGTCAATTTCCAACCAACTCTAACACAAACGCCACATCATTCATGGTCCTTAGGCTAAATACAAGCAGATCCATACGTACACCACCACCACCACAGCAACAAAAACAACTCAACCCCTGAATTTGAATGACTCTCTTGAGCACTATTAATACATCTGTTACACAATGCATTTATTATAGTTAATGATATTTGTATCTTATCCTTCATTAGAGTGAAAGTTCCATGATGACAGTGACTCTGTTTCCCCCTACCTACCCAGCATCCTGCATATTGCTTTGAGTCTACTCAATAGGTGCCCCAATAGTTTAATTAAAGTTTGTTGAATCAATAGGGATTTGGACCCTGAATGGGTATTTGAATTTATTATTATGAACATGGGACTAGGACTGATTTAGAGACCACCATCTTGAGTTGCAATAAAAAAGGCATTGTGTCTAGAAATACTGAGTTGTTGATATTTTTCTACTCTCCCTTTGTCAGAACACATCTGTAGTATTATAATATGAACCCAGAACTATAATGGGAAGTCTAGCTTGGGAAGTAATTGTCTCTTTGATCATACTTGTCATTGCAGATCAACTTCAGAAGACTGACATCCCTTTCCTCTCTTAGCAGAGAGGTGGTGGATTATAGCTTCAGAATGTGACATACATTGTCAGACATAGCCAATACAGTGATTCATTTTGTTTAAATGGATCTTTGACTTAATGTTTAAAACATTTTATCACTTGACTCCTTCATTTCTAGGCATACTTACATCCCTGCAGACACCCAACTACATTAGCCTATTTGCAATTCTTTTAAAATGACAGTCTAACACATATCTCTGGGTTTTTACAGAATTATTTGCCATGTCACCTAGTCCTCTTAGTTTCTTTTAAAATTCTACTTAAAGTCTCTGTTCTATAGGTGACATTTTTAATGTTTTGCTAATACCTTTCCCTTTCAGATTACCTTTGATCCAATGTGTGTGTGTGTACATTCATACATATATAATCTTACATCCAAAATGTATATTCATATATGTGTATATGTGTATACATGCATACACATATGTGCATTTGTGTGCACATATTTGTATACATATATATTGGATGGAAGGTAATCTGAAAGGGGAAGATTTATATGTACATACTTACATATGTATATACATATACATATAATAGATTATATAGTAGTGTCAAACTCAGCTGACTGAATCTGACCTAGTCCCTATTCCCAGACCCATGAATTGCCTAAGACTTACCAAACATTATTACTCCAAGCCTCTAATTTTGTAAATGCTCAAAACTCTCCCCAACAGAGATTCCCAAGCTTTCTCTAAGGACTTTTTCTTGTTATGCAAAACAATTTACCTTGTGAAACTGTGAGATGCCCTTAACCCCTCTGGCCAGCAGCCTGGCCATTCTCTCTGCCTAAACCTCTCCCACCTGCAACATGGCCATTCCCCCTGCCTATATTAACCCTATTCCCAGCCCCCTCCTTGGGTACCCCAGCACTTGCTGTGTGGCACCTTGAGCTGCAACTCACTTTACTTCATTAAAGACTTCAATTTTGCTATATTGGCTGTTTTCTCTTGAATTCAGGATAACAGTAGATATATTTTATAGTCATATATAATATTTGTATATACATACATGTATATGTTAATACATATAACTTCCTTGATCACAGGACCTTTTTTGTCTTACTTTGTATCTCTAGTAGCACAGTGCTTGGCCTATAATATATACTTAATAAATGCTACTCATTTAACTGACTGACAAGATATAGAAGGCAAGGTTAGACAAGTATTTATTGGAGGGGAAAAATGATTTGGAGGAGAAAGTGGACTTAATATGTGTAAAGGAAGTAAAAAAAAATGTAATGAGATTTTGGGCTTCATTAACAGTCATGGTTTCTGATAATAAGTTTATCATTATTGTGTATTCTGGCCTGATAAAACACATCAGAAGTTAGGTCTTCAGTTAAAGGTATCACAGTGCAAGAAAGACTCTGATAAAGTAGAGCTTACAGAGGAAGGCAACCTTTCTAGTGAAAGATCCTGAGGTCATACAATAAGAGTATTATTTGAGGGAGTGAGAGAAGAGAACAGGGAACATGATTGTTGTGTTCAACAATCTGAAGGCCTGTCTTGTAGAAGCATTGAATTTTATCCATATGCTTCCAGAAGGAGGCATGGGACAGATGTTGCAAAAAAGGGAATATAAAGCTTAATGTAACAAAAATAAGTTTTCTACCAACCTAGCCATAAATTAGATAGATTATCTTGGAGATAAATGAAACACTTTTGTAATTAAAAGGCTTTTTTTCCCACTACTGATATTAAGTGCACATGCATTAACCATATAAGGTATAATTTGAACTTACTTATACAAGATGTCCCAAAATTCTTAGCAGTTTTAAGTTTCAATAATTTAAAATTTTACAAACACATTTGGGATACCTCACATATGGTTTCTTATATACAAAAAGTAATGTCTTTTTTTTTTCAGGAGAAAACAAATAGAGCAGATTTATCCCCAAATAAAACTGAAATTCCATTCGATCAGAGACTTCACCGCCAACCACCCCTCCATTTTTGTGTTTATATGTATATAAACTAGGATAGGATCTGGTGCATAGAAAGTGCTTAATAAATGCTTGATTAAATTATTCACCTGGAATGTCAAATTTGTTTAGAAGGATCTGGTGGTTATCTGTGACAGAAAATAAACCTGGCAGGGGAGAGCAAGAAGGGTAGTTTTAAGGAGGCTTCTGGCTGAAAAGTTTGTTTTTGCTCATAGTCATAACAGTGGACTGTTGAATACTTTTAAATATTGGATTGACTGGTCAGACCTATGTTTTGTCAGATTATATTGCGACTGGGTGGAGAATAGATTGGAGAAGTGAGAAAATGGATACAGTGAGACCAATTAGGGGTGATTATATGAGTTCAAGAAAGAAGTAATTAAAGTCTAAATGTAAATGTTGGATCACAGTGTATGGAGGGATATGTATAAAACTGGAAAGGAGGCAAACTACTAGATTTTATCGAGTAGGGGAGGGGGTGATAAAGTCAGTCCCATTCTTTAAAAAGATCATTTTGACTGATGATGGGAGGATATATTGCAATGGGAAGAAACTTGAAATAGGGAGATCAGCAAGCAGCCTATTTTAATGATCTAGACTTCACACAATGAAGTCCTGTAATGGGTTAGGGTCAGAGTCAAAGGAGAGTAGGAGAATACGCAAGGAATGTTATGAAGTACATTGATAGGCCTTGGCAACAGATTGGTATATGGAGGGGTGAAAGAGAAGAATCAAAGACGACATCTAGGTTGCTAGCTTATCTGTAGCCTGGGAGTATGGTGGTACCCTCAATAGTAATAGAGAAGCTGGGGAGTAGGGTTAGGGTAAAAGATAATGAGATAATATTGAGATTAAAATACCCACAGGACATCCACTTCCAGAGACCCAATAGGGAGTTGATGTGGGAGAGTGGATGTCAGCAGAAGGGAGAGGGCTGGATGATAGACCTGAGCCTCATCCACATAGATATTTCAATTGAGTCTATGGAAGCTGATGATAGAAAGCAAGTGAAATAGTATAGAAGTAGAAGAGGATCCGGCATAGGGACCAGTGAGACATACATATTTAGCAGGCATGATATGGATCAAAAAAGCCAGCAAAGGAGACTAAGAAAAAACAGTCACATAGGGAGGAGGAGAACCAGCAGAAAGCAATGTAATGGAAACCTAGAGAAAACAGAGAATCGGACAGGTGAATAGACAGTATCAAAGGTGAGAATATCAAATAGAGAGGTCAAGAAGGATGAGAATTGAGAAAAAGTCATTAGATTTGGCAACTAAGAGATTGTTAGGAACTTTTGAGGAAAGATTTTCAAGTTGAATGATGAGACGAAAGCCAGAAACTTAAATCAAGATAGTAAAAACAAAGTTAATGGAGGCACCTAGTACAGATGGTCTCATCAAGAAATTTAGCTTCCAAAAGGAAGAAATATGTGAAATGACACTCATGGGGATGGATGGACAAATGAATGTGTTTTTGAGAATGGGGAAACAGATATATTTTTATGCAATAGGAAAGCAGCCAGGGAGACACTGAACATAAGTGATAGAGTGGGGATAATAGAGGGACAATCTACTGGAAAAGATGGAATGGAATGAGATTACTTATGCATGTAGAGAGGTTGATCTTGGCAAGGAAAAGAGTTACTCTCAATGAGAGACAGAAGTAAAGAAGGAGGGAGTGGCAGAAGACATCTATATGATGTGAGGTGAAGAGAGAAAAGGAGAAGAGGGAGCTCACAGTGTGAATTCCCTCATTTTTTTCATTGACACATAAGGTAAAGTTCTCACCCAAGTGAGTGGAGAAAGGGGAACTACAGGATTTTTGAGAAGGGATTCAAATGTTTGGAGAAGCACAGTGGTAAGTGGGATGGTGACTTAATCATGGAGGTTTAAAAGAATTGCCTTAGCATAGTGAGGGCACAATTGAACTTATGTAACATAAATTTGTAGTGGATCCAGGCAGCATGGTTTTGTGACTTTTAGCAGCTTTATTCAAAAACATGCTTATATGAGGAAAAAAAAAACAGAAAAAACAAAACAAAACAGTGATTGGTGGGAATGATCCAATGCTGAGACTTGGCAGGGCAAGATCAGGGATGCAAAAAGGGGACAGAGGACTCAAGAGAAGTAGAATGAATATAATTGGACAGGTTCACCAAGGCAGGAAAGATGTCAATGGAGGAGAGTGTGATTAATGCAGTGATGACTGTCTGGGAAAGAACTGGTGGACTAGATATTTGGCAAGAATGAAGACAAGGGTTTGAGGTTGAAATGCAAAGGCAGAGGGGGAATGACATTGATTGCAATCAGGTAGAAGAATTTCCAAGTTCTTGAACATTAAAGTGGACAATTTGTGAGACCAATGATATGACAACCTTTTTGTGTGACTGATGTCAATGAAAGGATAAGTCATGTGAAATCAGTAAGCTGCATAACTGTGAGATAAAGGTATTTGAGGCTGTATCAATATCTATATTCATGTCACTAACTATAAGGGCAGGAGGGGAGGAGAGAAAACTCTGAGTCAGACACTGAATTTGCTGAAGAAAGGGGAGTGTCCTGGGGGTCAGTAGTCAATAGGTACATGACCTGACATTGGATTGGTGGTAGATATGGAATGAGTAAATATAAAAGGAGGAGAGAGAAATAGAGAGATAGAGAGACACACACACACATATACATAGACAAAGTCAGGGAGAGAGAAAAAGAAGGAAGAAGAGGAGTGGGAGGAGGAAGAGGAGGAGGAGAAGGAACAGGAAGAAGGTCAGGAAGATGAGGAGGAGGAGGAGGAATAGGAGAAGGAGTAGGAGAAACAGGAGGAGGTGGAGGAGGAGGAGGAGGAAGAGGAGGAGGAGAAGGGGGAGGAGGAGAAGAAGGAGGGGGAGGAGAAGGAGAAGGAGGAGGAGAAGGAGAAGGAGAAGGAGAAGGAGAAGGAGAAGGAGAAGGAGAAGGAGAAGGAGAAGGAGAAGGAGAAGGAGAAGGAGAAGGAGGAGGAGGAGGAGGAGGAGGAGGAGGAGGAGAAGAAGAAGATTTCAGTCTTGGGGGTAACTCACATTAGTGGATCCAACAATGGATATAGAGGAGGGCTGAATGGTCAGAAAGGAATGAGAGATGGGACATTAGTGACAGAAAAGTGATAAAAGGTTAGTGTATTGAGAAGGAAAATTCAGGCAACAGTGTTAGAAGATTTATAGATGTCAAGGAGGATGAGGACTGTAAGAAGAATCTAATAGTTAGATCTTTGATAACTTTTCAGAGTATTCCTTCAGTCCAGAGCAGGGCTTGGATAGTTGAATTATAAAATGTTGAGAAGTGAGTAGGTAATGAGGAAATGGGGACAGTGAGAAAGATCATGATTTCTAAGAGAGTGATTATACAAAAGAAGGAAGGTATAGAATAGACAATAGGGAAGGACGCTGTACTAAAGGAGAGATTAAATGTGGAAGTGGTATGGGGATGATTAATAGAAAAGCTTTTAGGGGAGTCAGAAGCAAAACAAAGGTACAAGGAGAGAGGCTTGCCTAGACAAGGAAATGGATGATATCTTCTTTGGAGAGTGAAGCAAAGTATGTGATTAAAAGAGAAGTTACCAATAGTGTCTCGCTGTAGAGTAGAGTTTAACAGATGCTTTTGATTTTCTCAGTATAGTAGAACAAGTCACTTGCTGAAGGAGGCGTTACTATGAAAGAGGATGTGTAATTTTAGAAGAGAGGGAAAAAATTAGAATACTCATTATGGAAGTGGAATAGTCATTCAAGAAAGCTATATAAAAGTAAAATGGAATGACTAAGGATGGAACAACTTCCCTTTTACCTGAAATCTTCCTTCATGAGTTCATGATCACATGTTGATTTTGTTTTATATGGGATACTTGTTCCTTTGTGGATTGGATTAGTTGCCTGGCGGGTTTCCATCCAGTGCTGATTATATGTGATATATTCTCAATCTTAAAAGACTTGAATTCTAGACCTGCAATATTACTAAATTACTAGGTAATCTTGGGACAACATATGCCCAAAATTTCCCTTTGTCAAATAATTCTAGACTGCTCCATCTCAGAAAGAATTTGAAAAGAAGAATTAAAAGAATGCTATAAAATTACTTTAACTTTCAATGAGAAGGTGTGTAAGCATGGCTTCTTTGGAGCATTTATTCATTGTATTTTACAGCAGAAAACCAAATAAACACTACAGAAATTTGTTAAAAGGCATGTTTTTGCTTTATTTATAAGATGATCCAATGGCAAATTTGTATCCATGTTTTCATAAGTTTCCATTAAGTAATGGATGTGGATTGATTCTTTATAAGAGGATATAATGAAGAAGAAAATAGCATTGGAAATAAACAGAGAATATGGTCACTTTTAAAAAAATTCTAATCTTCATAGAATGTAGACAAGATTTTTCAACTAAAAATTAAAATTGAAAGGGTCCTTGCAAACCCCATAGCCCAAGTTATCTCCTGATGTAGGAAGCCCCTTTTCAGTATCCCTAAGGGATGCTCATTTAAACTCTCTTTGCAAACTTCCAGTGGTAAAGAGCTTATTACTTTTCAATGCAATGTTTCCCATTGTTGGGCACCCTGAAATGTCTTTTGTCTTGAGTCAAGATCTGTTTTCCTGTATATGAAATCATAGATTTGGAGCTGGAAGGAACCGTATATATTCTTCTGATACTACCTTCACATTTTACCGATGGGGAAATAAAAGGTCAGATAGAAGTGTCTTGGCCAAGGTTGCATAAGGAGAGAAGGTGGATTTGAACCTAGGTATTCTGATTTCAAATTCAGTCCTCCTTCTATAATACCAAGGTACCTGTTTACCTTTTAGTCTTACTCTTTTGTTCTAGCTCTCTGGAGGAACACACTGTTTACCGCATAATAGACCTTGACATATTTAATAGGAATTATATAACAAACCCACTCCTGCCACCCCAAGACAATTTCTTTTCTTCTATATGTTTGATTTTTTTAAGTTGGCCACATCATATATTACGATTCCTAGAGGACTCACCATCTTGATTGTTCTCTTTTGAAATCTCTGTTTTTTAATGACCCTTCTTAAGACATGGTACTCAGAAATAATCAGAATATTCCAAATAGGATAATGAGCCTCAGATGTGTATACAGTTAAATATTTCAGTGGGCAATAGCATCTATCACAAAATGCTGTCAAAATCTTGTCCATATCGTCCAATAAATCCTCCACAAAGGATCTACAAAACAAACTGGATAACTTGTACTGGGACTATGAACATCCTACATTTACCACCCAAAATTAGCCTAACTTTTTTTAATCACACAGTTTCTGAATAATTTCCTCATTTTTTTTCTATCTGTACATCATTGGCAATATGCCATAGACTATAAATTCACTTAATTAAAAAATTGCAGACACACTCATACACACACACACACACACACACACACACACACACATAATCATCCTAATCCCTGGGGACCTTACAAATTTTTTTCATTACTATCTGGGTCATGCACAACTTTCATTTTTTTAGGAAATTTTGATATTTCATTATTTTCAGGTACATAGTTTAGCTATAAGAATTATTGGCATGAAAATTATAAACTTTTTATGTCATAAAGTAGCCTGAGATTTTTTTTAAACCCTTGTATGATTTCTCAAATGTTGTCCCTCTACCCCACTCCTTTATATGAAACTCAGGGGCAAATATTGTCCAATGACAGTGCATATCCAAAATTGATGTTTTGATAGACAAACTCAGGAGATTCAGCATATATAACAATAGTCTGGATAAAAGTCACTCTTTTTTGTTGTTGTTGTATTTTAAAAAATTTTTCGTGTACATTGTTACAATACAGCTCTCTATACGTTGCAGTACCTAGTTACCTCTACAACATAATTATGAGGAGCAAGTCCTTGGTAATTGTGGATCTCTGGAAAGGCTTTGTGCAGAAGAGATAGTTCTTTAGCTGAATATTGAAGGAAAACAAGAGTTCTAAGATACAGAATGTCTAAGAAGTAATGCGGGAGTGCATTTCAAGCAAGGGGTACAGCCAATGCAAAGACAATGGGAGATGAAATGTCATGAGGTACAGTAAGTTGGTCAATTTGATTGGACAATAGAGAACATGAAGAGGCATAGTGTGAAATCAGATTTTCCTAGGGGGGAACCACTGGAATTTATTAAGTAAGGAGTGTTATGGTTATATCTGCTCTTTAGGAAAATCATTCTACACAGAATCACTATTTGGAGGGGACAAATATGTACTACTATAATATCTACTACGGGGGCAGCTAGGTAGCACAGTGAGTAGAGCAATGGCCCTGGGGTCAGGAGGACCTGAGTTCAAGTCCAGCCTCAAACACTTGACACATGTATTAGCTGTGTGACCTTGGGCAAGTCACTTAACCCCAATTGCCCTGGCAAAAAAACCCAAAAACAAATAAATAAAACATAATATCTACTATGCGCCAGGCACTGTGATAAATTATTTGCAAATATTTTGTTTTATCATCACAACAATTTCTTTGAAGTAGGTACTATTATTATACCTATTTTACAAATGAGAAAACTGAGGCAACAGAGGTTAAATAACTTGTTCAGGGTCAGATATGAGACGATATTTGAACTCAGGTCTTCCTGACTTGACATTTAATACTCTATCCACTATGTCACTTAGCTACTGTAGAAAAGTCATATTTTCCCCTTTTCATGTTTTCTTACCTTATTTAACTGTAGACTGAGGTTCAACACTCCACTTTCCATCCATCTCTATGCCATTTCACAGTGGGTATACCTATTTTTCTTCCACTTTGCATCTCTAGCTATATGTATTTCTTTCATCTATTAGAATGCAAGCTTTATAAGAGCAAGAACTGCCCTCCCCAGCCCTTGACATAATGCTTAATAAGCATTTTAGAAATGCTATTTCATTCAAACATGAAGGAAACTATATACTTATGTAAATTATTCTCATGAAGATTCAAGAGACTGTAGTCATATGGCTTGATAATTACTGTTTCTTCTTTAATGTAATACTGAATACTCCTTTCTTTCCTGAGCTCCAGTATTGTATTTCCAATTACCTGCAGGATGTATGAACTTATATGCTCCATAGGTTTCTCATAAATTATATGTTCATGACAGACATTGTCTTTCCCCCTAAATTACCCACTCCCCTAACTTCCTAATCACTCTCAAGTCCACTACCATTTTTCTGCCTTCCAATCACTCAGTTTTGCAAACTAGGAATTTCCCTTATGTCTTCAATCTTACTGCACAAAAAAATTGCTAAATTTCCTCAGTTCATTCTCCACAATGTCCCTGTCCTCTAATTATACAACTAAATTAGCTCTTCCTCTAGACTATTGCAATAGGTTATTAGTCTCCCTGAATTTTGTCTCTTCTGTTCCCTAGTCCACCCTCCACACTGTAGACTGATATTCCTAAAGCACACATCCTGACTAACCATTCCCTTGCTAACTAAGTTTCCTGAGTACTATGTTCCCTCTAGGTTAAAATACAAAATCTTCTACTTGACATTTAAAGCTCTATACAGTTTGGCTCCTTCTTATCTTTTTGGCTTTACTAAATATCATTCTCCTTTTCTAGCTGCCGAGAGGTAGTTAGGTGGCAAAGTGATTTGAGAAGTGCACCTGCACTCAAGAAAATCTGAGTTCAAATGTTGCCTCAAACACTTAAGAACTGTGTGATCCTGGGCAAGTCATTTAACCTCTGTTTACTTCTGTTGGGGGAATTTCTCTACCCAATGGTTCAGGAATTCTCTTGGAGAATAATTTCTCTTACCTTCACTGGTTTAACTCTAAATAATAAATTATGAGGCAAAGTTAGAAGATTAAAAAGTTTAATTAGCATCAGCTGATAGGTATTTGACTGGTGGACAACAACTTGGCAGAACAAAGGCAGGTACTTAAACACACACACACACATAGTTTTACATACCTTAGGCTAGGCAACAAAAGTAGTCTATCTGGTGAGGCTGCTCAACCACTTTACTTATTTGGGAGGTTGAATAACAGGGACAGGATGTCAGCAAATCTGGGGAGAGAATATTTTAACATTTGTATCCCCCAGGAACAGGTCTATGAGAGGGTTTTCCTGTATTTAATCTCATCACACCTTCTTGATGAGTCCCTAAAGCCTTTACTTAATCCCATAAGAATGTTTACCTATAAGGAAAGGTTTAAATATGGTGGAAGCTTCCCTTTGAGATAGAATCAGAAACAGAATCAGAATATAAGAAAGGCTTGAGAGTCTGTCTTATTTACACAAACCTGCAGGTTCTATTTCTTTGATCTCTAAGGTTATTTCTAAATGTTGGAAAGACAGAAGATTGTTTCTTTAATCTTTCAGAACATATTTTGTCCATTTCCTCTAGACATCAGTTTCTTCAACTCTAAAATGGGCATATTAATAGCACCTGTGATGTTTTCATCAGGCCAAGCTGTCTCTCATAAATGAGAGAGAGAGACAGAGAGAGACAGAGACAGAGACAGAAAGAGATAGAGAGAGAGACAGAGAGACAGAAGCTCTATAACCAGAGGAGAGGAAGATTTCCCTTTTAGTCCTTTTAGTAATCATTCCTAGGCATCAATGTGATCTTAGGAGGAGGCTAATCAAAGAAAACAAAACAAAACAAAAAACATCCCAGGTGTAGTCAAGGCCAGTGCTCCTGAGTAAAAGAATCAAATGACAATAGTCCCATATAGACATTCCATATATAACTATGTACATCATGAAACCATGTGACAAATACTATCTCTAAAAAGAAGAAAAAAAGAGATATTTCCACCGGAAAAGTTTTGCTAGGAATCTTTTTTTTAAAATGCAATTTTCTGACAATCTACTGGTATTGTTAACAGAATCAGATAGATTCTTATTCATGAAGTGATTTATATTTCTTTTAAAAAAAAGAATATAATGCTTATGTAATCTTCTGGAAGAACATTTTCTATTTTTTCCCTAAATGCAGCAATATCATAAAATTCTCATCAACTCTTCCCAGTTTTCATCCGTCTAATTTAAAAGAAAAAAAAGGCTTAAATCTCATTTTCGTGTCTCATCATAGTCAGTGAAGTTTACCAAGAGGCAGAGTTGCCAACTCAATTCATTGTGGTCACCGTAATGCTCAGCTGAATTCAAACCGAGAACTAAAAATAGTTAAAATCTAAGTACCTTTTTACAGTGCATTTTGTTAAACTCCCCAAATACATTATGGCCTCTACCAAACACATCTATTATAGAGTCTGTGTCCAGGACTTATCCTTAGTACATATGTGAAATCTCTTATAAAAAGTGCCAGTCTTTTTTTGAGCCAAATCAGCATTTTCATTGATGCTATTTGCTTATCAGCTGTATGAAATTCACCTGAGAACTTAAAATGTAGTTGTGCCAGTATCAGTCACTGAGTGATATAATTCATGAGAACTTATTTCACAGTTGATAATTCATGCTCAAATGCCACAATTAACAATTAAGCATCAAACGTGGATATAGTTATTAAAAGGAGGACTAGAAAAAAAACAAAACAAAATGAAAGGTAACGTAACAGAAAGGAAGGCAGGAGAGCAGGGTGTTGTGTATAGAAGGTAAATTTAGGTCTCCAATATTGGTGTAGAACCTGCAACTCTATATACTACTCTCTAATTTCTGAGGAATCTGTTGTCTCCCAGAAATGGCAGCAGTGAAAAAACAGTGGTAGTATAATTAGAGTTTCTGGATTACTTGGAGTTTCTACACCAAATGAAAAGGACCAAGTCAGAGTCAAAACAAAACAAAACTTTCAAATGAAAAAGAAAATAGTGAGGAAAAGAGTTTCTATGTGGATGAGCAAATACAGACATTGGCCTTTGTTGATGCTACATGAGTTACAGAGATTTTATATTTTCTAAGGAAGAGAGTAAGCTGGTAAGTTGAATTTAAATCAAGTTAAAATCAGGTATTCCTAGGGGAAACAGTAACCAAAGAAAGATTTACATGAAAAGTCCCTAATTTTGAGTCTATTCAGTGAAAATCTAAAGTGAATATTGTGGACCATGGGTAGTACATACAGTGTAGTCTCAGAGAATGTATGCAAAATGACCAAAAAGGAAAAAAAAAATACATGTCTTGTGATATTTTATTTGTGAGTAGAGTGAAAAGAACTTTTCCAGGTCCAGAAAATTGTGATGTGGTATAATTTTGGGGTAACCTAAATTTTCTGCCTAATTGTATCACCATTTTGCCACAGTGCCTAAAGTTCCAGATTTTGTGTAGTTAATAGTTCTAAAGTCACTTATGGAATTAAAAAATCTCATCTGGGAGAAGTGACACAATGAGCAATTGTTAGCCATTGAAACTTTATCAAGAATTTGTCTACTAGATGGAATTTGTCTGAAAGTCCAATGTGGATGCAAAGAGAACTCACCATGCAATTTTAATTTATTAAAAAAAAAGGAGAAATATGTATAAGAAATATGCATAATATAAAAATCATATCAGGAATACTATAGCTCACAATAAGCTAATGATGTTAAGGAAAATTAAGGCCAACAAGAGGTGATTTTTTTAAAAAAATATATACTGAGAGAGAAAAAGAGGATCAAAGAAAGGATTTTATATTTGTTTGAGGTATATAGGATGGTGATAATTGATGATAGAGCTACTAAAATTTATTTTCTTTTAGATTACTCTTCAAAGGAAAACAAAAATGGAGTCTGAATTCTATAGGCCTATGAGCTTCATGTCAAATCCTGGGAAATTTCTAAAAAAGATCATTAAAGAGTTGGTTGGAAAATATCTAGAAACTAAATTGGAGATTATAAAGAGCCATCATTATTTTATCAGCAACATGACGTATCAGACTAGCCTAATTTTCCTTCCTTCCCTCTTACTGTAGAAGGAAAGACCATCTTCCCATTCCCTTAGTCTCTGGGACCTTTTCATGCATGACTCTTCACTATCTATTACACTCCATATTCAAGCTGTTGCCAAAGCCTGTTGATTTCAGCTTTGCTACATACATCTCTCAGATTTGCTCATTTCTGTCTGTCACTGCCACCACTCTAGTGAAGGCTCTCATTACCTCATGCCTAGAATAAAGTAATATCCTGCTGGTGGGTCTCTCTGCCTCAAGTTTCTTCTCACTACAATCTGTCCTCTATTCAGCTACTAAAGTGATTTTCCTATAGTGAAAGTCAGATCATGTTATCCCTCTATTCAATAAACTCCATTGTTTCCCTATTCCTGCCTCTAAGATCATACACAAAACATTCTTTTTTTTAATTCATAGCCCTTTATAAACTAGCCCCCACATACCCTTCCAGTCTTCTTATACCCTTCTCCCTGCCACATACTTTTTGATACAATCACACTGGTCTCCTGGCTATTTCTTGAACAAGACTCTCCATCTCTTGGCTCTGAGAGTTGTCCTTGGCTGTCTTCTATGTCTGGAGTATTCTCCTTCCTCATCTCCAACTATTGACACCACGGCTAATTAATAACAACAATTACAACAATATTTATTAAGTGATTACTGTGTGCCAGGCACTCTGCTAAACACTTTACAAATATAATCTCATTTGTTCTTCAAAAATACAATGGGAGGTAGGAGCTATTATTCTCATTTTATTGTTGAAGAAACTGAGGCAAAGAGGTTAAATGACTTGCCCAGGATGACACAGGTAGTAAGTGTCTGAGGTTGGATTTGAATTTAGGCTTTCCTGACTCCAGGTGTGTCACTCTATCCGCTTTGCTACTTAGTTGCCCAGAAATTGTTCCTAAACTGGAAGAAGAGAAGAATGTTGGGAAAATAGTTTACCTAGATTTTATTTTTTTTTAAATAAAATAATTTACATTATGCTTACTGAGATTAAGTGATATGAACTAAATATATAAATATATGTGAACTAAATAAATATAAGTGATATGAACTAAATATATAAATATAAATAAATATATACATGTATATATATGTATATACATGTGTACGTATATATATATATAGTATACATATGTATGTACATAATCAGATAGACTCAGAATTTGGATGGATGGATGGACTCAAAGACTCAATTTTAGTTGATCAGGGTTACCATGGGAGGGTGGAGTTTTTCAGTGGAATACCTTCAAAATTTGTACTTGGCCTTGTGCCATTTCTCATTTTTATCAATGATATAGATGAGAAATATATGGCAAGGTCATTAGATTTGGAGATGAAACAAAGCTTAGAAGGATAAGCATACATATTAGCTAACGGAGTCAGAATTAAAATAACTTTGACAGGTTATAGAACTGGGATAAATATACGATGAAATTCAACAGGAATACATGTAAAGTCTTGCACTTAGCTATACAAAATCACCTCCCAAAACACAAGATGGCAGAATAATGAATGAAAAACAGATGTTCTGGAAAGGATCTGTGGTTCGGTTCTAGTCAACTTCAAGCCCAGTATGGATCAGCAGTGTGATGTGGAATCTAAGGATATTACTATGATCTTTGGTTATAGTAGGAGGAGCAGAATATTCAGGAATAGAGAGGTGGTAATGCTAAAGTGCTCAGTCTTTGTCAGACATTATCTGGAATAGTTTGCTTTATTATAGGGCACATGATTTAAAAATGATGTTGGTACTCTCGCTAGTGTACAGAAGAGAGCACCCAAGATCTAAGTGCCTTGAGAATATGACATGAAGGTCAAATTAGTTGAAGGAAGTAAGTATTTTCAACCTGGAGGAAAATAAAAGGGATAAGGTAGGGACTAAGAAAAGATAGAGAAATCCCATTATTTAAAGGGCTGTATTATGGAGGAGCTAGGTTGTACAGGAGATATAGTGCCTGGCCTGAAGTCAGGAAGACTCATTTTCCTCAGTTCAAATCTGGCCTCAGACACTCAGTAGCTTTGTGTCCCTGGACAGGTCAGTTAACCCTATTTGCCTCAATTTCCTCATCTGTAAAGTGAACTGGAGAAAGAAATGGCAAACAACTGTAGTTTCTTTGCCAAGAAAACCTCAAAATGGGGTCACAAAGTACCACTGATGTCATTGAACAACAATAAAATTATGGAGGAGATATTAGACTTGTTCTGAATAGTCTCAGAGGACAGAACTAGAAGAAATAGGTGGAAGTTTTAGTGTGCTCAGTTTAGACTTGGTGTCCAGAAAAGCTTCCCCAAAATTAGAACTATTCACTAGTAGAATGGGCTGCTTCAGGAAGTCATACATTTCTTTTCCTTTGAGGTGTTTAAGCAGATTTTAGATAACTGTTTCTCAGGTATGTTGTAGTTGGGATTCCTCCATCTGTGGCTTGGCCTAGATGGCTGCTGAGATCCCTTCCAAATCAGAAATTCTTCTATTCCATAAGATTACCAAACAATTCACTTGGGCTTCTCATAGAATGGGAGACAAAGACAAAACTGAAGAAGTCATTGGGAAAGATAAGGAACATAGAGACTTTCAGGGAGGAAAACTTAATGAAAGGCTCAAGTGGCAAAAGAAAGTACCTAAGCACCTGGGATAAGGGGCAGAGAGTAGTCTATAGGAACAGATTGGCTGATTATCCCTCCCTCTACAGATTGCTTCATGTTTATTTTTATATGCGTATATGTAAATATGAAATGTATTTAAGATTTAAGGTTCTTGAAGCCAGGATCTATTTTTATTTTCCTTTTTATCCCCATTTTCTAACACATAGGAAGCACTTAATAAATTATTGCCAACTTTTTATTTCATTGACAAGAACATTCTATAAACATGTTTTGATTATTTAATGACTTTATCTCCATATTAAGATGATATTTATGTTTCTAAAATATGTCTAACTTGTGAATTTAAATAACTTGGCTACAGAAAGTTCTGTGGTAAGGAGGATAATCACTAATGTTTCCCAAAAAAGCTCAGGAGTGGAGATTAAATGCTTCTAGATAGGGGTCTACTCATATTTTCTCAGAATAATAGTCTTAGAATGAGAAGCTTTCTAATGAGATAGGCAACTGCAAGCATGGGGCCATACACTGACAATTAACTCTTTTATTTTTTCAAGGTATAATTTTATTTATTTTTTTCTTTTTAAAAAAATATTTACGTATTTTTAGTTTTCAACAATCACTTTTTTTTAAATTTATTTTTGACATGTTTGGTTTTCAGCATTGAATTACAAATTTTCTCCCCATTTCCTCCCCCCCCCCTCCAAGATGGCGTGCATTCTGGTTACCCTATTCCCCAGTCAGCCCTCCCCTCCGTCGCCCCATTCCCTTCTCATCCCCCTTTCCCTTCC
>CM053622.1:111887916-111921533 GCA_028646595.1 Phalanger gymnotis
GCCTGTGTATCTTATTTTCTAGTTGCATGCAAAAAACTTTTTTTTTTGTTTTTGAACATCTGTTTATAAAACTTTGAGTTCCAAATTCTCTCCCCTCTTGCCTTCCCACCTACCCTCCCTCCCTAAGAAGTCAAGCAATTCAACATGGGCCACATGCGTATAACCCTTCCACAATACTAGTGTTGTGAAAGACTGTATTTGGCTTCTTCCTAACCACTCCTCCTTCATTGAATTTTCTCCCTTGACTCTGTCCCTTTTCGAAAGTGTTTGTTTTTGATTACCTCCACCCCCATCTGCCCTACCTTCTATCATCCCCCCTTTTTTTCTCTTCCTCCTTCTTTCCTGTTGGGTAAGATATCCAATTGAGTATGTATGGTATTCCCTCCTCAGGTCAAATGTGATGAGAGCAAGATTCACTCATTCCCCCTCACCTGCCTTCTCTTCTCTTCCTACGGATGTGCTTTTTCTTGCCACTTTTATGTGAGATAATTTACCCCATTCTATCTCTCCCAATCTTGCTTTCTCAATATATTCCTCTCTCGTCCCTTAATTTGATTTTATTTCTTTTATGTATCTTCCCTTTGTCTTCAACTCGCCCTGGGCCTGCTCTCTCTCTCTCTCTCTCTCTCTCTCTCTCTCTCTCTCTCTCTCTCTCTCTCTCTCTCCATATATATATATACTCCATATATATATATATATATATACATACATACATATATATACACACACTCACATTTACATATATACATGAACATATATATATATATATATGCATATTCCCTTCAGCTACCCTAATATTGAAGTCTCATGAATCATACACATCATCTTTCCATGCAGGAATGTAAACAGTTCAACTCTAGTAAGTCCCATTCGATTTATTTTTCTTGCTCGTTTTCTTGATTATCTTTTCATGCTTCTCTTGACTCTTGTGTTTGAAAGTCAAATTTTCTATTCAGCTCTGGTCTTTTCACTGAGAAAGCTTGAAAGTCCTCTATTTTATTGAAAATCCATATTTTGCCTTGGAGCATGATACTCAGTTTTGCTAACGTTTTTTAATATATATATATTTTTTATTTTTAGTTTACAACACTCAGTTCCACAGGTTTTTGAGTTCCAAATTTTCTTCCCCTCCCTCCTGTAACCACCTCCCCCCCAAGATAGCATGGAATCTGATATATGTTCTATATATATACCTTTGCATTAAACATATTTACACAATAGTCAAGTCATAAATAAGAACCATGATCAATGGAGTGAGTCATGAGAAAAGAAACAAAACTAAAAAAAAGATATAGAAGAAAAAGAGAGCACATAGTTTCCATCAATCTACCTTTATTCCGTAGTTTTTTATCTGGATGTAGATAGCTCTTTCCATCATGAGACCTTTGGGGCTGTCTTTGAACCTTGTATTGCTGAGAAAACCCAAGTCTATCAAAGTCAGTCATCACAGAATCAATGTCTGTGGTGTTGTACAATGTTCTCCTGGTTCTGCTCCTTTCACTCAGTATCATATCATGTAGTTCTTTCCAGGTTATTATGAATTCCGTATCTATACATATATATTCCCTTCAACTACCCTAATGCTCAGAAAGGTCTCATGAATTACACACATCATCTTTCCATGTAGGAATGCAAAGAAAGAAGTTCAGCTTTACTAAGTCCCTTATGATTTCTCTTTCTTGTTTACCTTTTCATGCTTCTCTTGATTCTTGTGTTTGAAAATCAACTTTTCTAATTAGCTATTATCTTTTCATTGAGAAAGCTTGAAAGTCCTCTATTGTATTGAAAATCCATATTTTGTCTTGGCACATTATACTCAGTTTTTCTGGGTAGGCAATTCTTGGTTTTAATCCTAGCTCCTTTGACCTCCAGAATATCATATTCCTAGCCCTTCAATCCCTTAACGTAGAAACTGCTAGATGTTGTGTTATCCTGATTGCATTTCTACAATACTCAAATTGTTTCTTTCTGGCTGCTTGCAGTATTTTCTCCTTGACCAGGGAGCTTTGGAATTTGATGACAATATTCCCAGGAGTTTTCTTTTTGGGATGCAGTTGGTGGATTCTTTCAATTTCTATTTTAACCTCTGGCTCTAGAATATGAGGGAAGTTTTCCTTGATAATTTCTTGAAAGATGATGTCTAGGCTCGTTTTTTTTTTGATCATGGCTTTCAGGTAGTCCAATAATTTTTAAATTATCTCTCCTGGATCTATTCTCCACATCAGTGGCTTTTCTAATGAGATATTTCACATCGTCTTCCATTTTTTCATTCCTTTGATTCTGTTTTATAATATCTTGATTTCTCATAAAGTCACTAGCTTCCACTTGCTCCAATCTAATTTTTAAGATGGTATTTTCTTCAGTGGTATTTTCGACCTCCTTTTCCATTTGGCTAATTTTGCCTTTCAAGGCATTGATCTCCTCATTGGCTTTTTGGAGATCTTTTGCCATTTGGCTTAGTCTATTTTTAAGGTGTTATTTTCTTCAGTGTTAGTTTGGGTCTCCTTTAGCAAGTCATTGGCTTGTTTTTCATGATTTTCTTGCATCACTCTTATTTCTCTTCCCAATTTTTCCTCTACTTCTCTTACTTGCTTTTCCAAATACTTTTCGTGCTCTTCCATGGCTTGAGCCCAATTCATATTTTTTGGAGTGTTTTGATGTAGGTTCTTTGACTTTGTTGACTTCTTCTGGCTGCATGTTTTCTTCTTTATCACCAATAAAAATTTTAGAGTCTGTGTCTGAGTCTGAGTCTGCAAACTTTTTCACTGCCTGGCCATGTTCCCAGCCAACTACTTGACCTTTGAGCTTTTTGTCAGGGTACGACTGCTTCTAGAGTAGAGAGTGCTTTGTCCCAAACTTTAGGGGCTGTGCTGCTGTTTTCAAAGGTACTTCTACCCAGCAAGCTCTGCCCCAGCAGTGCTCCTCCTCCCCCAAGAACAGCCAACCAGGATTGTGACCAAGATCCAAGCAGGACAAAGCCAGCTCTGTACTCCCACTCTGATCCGCCACTTAAGTCCTCCCACAAGGTGGGCCTGGGGCTGGAAGCAACTGCAACTGGAGCTTTGGAAGCAGCCGCAACACTGCATCACCTCCACTGCCCCTAGGCCTGGGGCTGACCATGCACTACTCTCATTGGGTTCCAGAAGTTTTTCCACTAACCTGCTCTGTTGTCTTTGGCGTTTCGGGGTTGAGAAGTCTGGTAACTGTCACAGTTCAATGATTCAGGGCCCTATGGCCTCTTCTGACTGCTCCCAGTTTGGTCGATCTCGGCACCCCACATTGGGCTGCGCTCCACTCCAGAACTGTGGGATAGACCCTTCCCAGTGACCGTCCAGGCTGTCCTGTGCTGGAGCCGTGCTTCACTCTGCTGTTTCATGGGTTCTGCAGCTCTAGAATTTGTTTTTTACAAATGTTTGGAGGGACCTCAGGGAGAGCTTAAGTGAGTCCTTGCTTTCCAGCTGCCATCTTGGCTCTGCCACTACACATGGAATTTCAACATTGGCAAAACATATGTACTATTACAGTTATTATTATTTGTTGCTATTGTTGAGTCAGTTTAGTCATGCCCAGAGAGAGAGAGAGAGAGAGAGGGAGAGAGAGAGGGAGAGAGAGAGGGAGAGAGAGAGGAAGAGAGAGAGACAGTCAGGCAGTCAGGCAGAGACACAGAGAGACAGAGCCAGACAGAGACAGAGAGAGACAGAGACAGAGAAACAGAGAGAGACAGAGAGAGAGACACAGGGACAGAGACAGAGACAAACACAGAGAGTTTCTAATGTTCGAATAGCTAAAATCAGATGAAGGCTGGAGAACCACTGGTAAGAGAAGTTGGAGAGGGAATTACTAATTCCTCCCCAGGTCATTCCCTGAGGTCCCTATCAACTTGATAAGTCTATGATTAGATGATTTTAGAAAGAAAACAAACAGAACTGTTATAACAAAGAAGAAAATAACCTCTTTTAAGATTTCTCAAAGGCATTCCTTAGGATCCTCAGGACAAGGTAGTGCGAAGAGCATTGGACACCTAGTTTCCAGTTAACGTAACACTTCTGCCATGTGCCATGTATTGAATTGCAAATGCCTTTAGATGGCTCTATGGCAGTCTATATCATAATCTATTTTTTTAAAAAAGTAGGGGATTTAGACTTGATGATATTGATTCCCTTCCAATCTTAGTATTTGGATTTTACAGTGAAAAAAATCCAGGAAAGAATGAGATGAATGAGTAGTAATATTATTAGAGAGGCTTTATGTATTTTCTTGAATTGAAGAACAGGGTGACATAATGGATGGAGAACTAGCTATAAAGTGAAGATCTTAGTTCAAATCTTAACTCAGAGACAGACTAGTTGTGTGACCTAGGGCAAGTCACTTAACCTCCTTGTGCTTCATTTTCCTCAATTTTAAAATGACAGGGGGGAACTATTGATCTCTATCATCTCATCCAAATCCATATTTATGATTCTGATCTTATTAAATAAAAGAAACCCTACTCCTTCTGAACCAAAATTATATACATGTATATATTTTCAAACACACACATACATACAAATACATACACTTAAGTGAAGACATATGTATATATATATATGTATGTATGTGTGTATGTATGTATGTATGTATGTATGTGTATAGTGGGAAAGACAGAGAGAAAACCTAAGAGAAATAATTAATAATATAATAATGAATGAGTAAATGTAGTGCATGCCTATGGACAGTAGAGGGAAGTCTGGGAAGGAGATAAGCATAAGGCACTATGGTTATGACCATGCTATGTTTAAGTTGAATAAAGGATCCACTGTGAATAAATTTTCTTAACAGCATGATTACTTCAGGGGCAAGATAAGAAAGCATGGGATGCTAAAAGCCATAATGTCAAACTATATTGAAATAATTGTTTCTCAGCATGGAACAAGGTCTATCAGATGCCCACATTCAGACTCAAGAACCATCACCATATGCTTCAGTAAAATTCATGATATTTCATACAACAGTTACAACATTAAAAAAAAGAATAGAAATGGTATCTGGTGGCAGGGCATATGTGATGAATGATTCCAGTGACAGAAATAACCTATCAAACCATCATTAACTTTAAACTCCAGGGCAAGATGGATTCCTGAGTTGAACACTTGTCTAGATGCAATTTTTCCCCTCTAAAAGAATGATTAAATCCCTTGTAAAACCTTTGTCATAGCCTACAGTTTTAGTCCCCTCAAATGGTAGCTGCTCAGTGTAGCAGAGAAGGGCGCTGGACCTTAAGAGAGGAAGGTTAGAAGCTTCCCACAGCTAACTCTAGTATTTCCAATCCTAAGAAAGTCACCCTTTCCATGACCTAACTTCCTCTGAGGAAAACTGAAGATAATGCTTTTTAGAATAACAATTCTCTTTCCCATTTGGGTATTTATAAAGTCAAAATCACATACCTTTTAGAGAAGTTCACCATCAATAATCAATCCATAATGACAAATATCCAGTAAGTGCTTAATTTATGGAATGCCGCTTGATACTTTAGATATGACATTTTAGAAAGGAATCAAACAAATATATTCTACATGGTTCTTGTTCTCAAGGGGCTTATGATCTAGTTGGGAAGATAAGACAAATATGCTCTAAAAGTAAATTTGATACAAGGCAGTATAAAAGGAAAATACATGCACACAGTAAACCTACAACATAAGAGCAGAGAGCAGGAATAAATCATATCTGGCTAAGGTGTTTGAAGCAAACATCATGATTGTGGATAGATGACATTAGTTGTAACTTGAGCAGTGAGTAATAAATAGCTAACATATGACACTTTAAGGTTTAAAAAGTATTTTTCACATATTACTTCATATGATGATGTTAAGGAGCTTGTGAATAGGGTCTATTATTATTCCTTTTGATAGATCAGAAAACTGAGGCTGAGAGAGGTTAAATGATTTGCCTAATGTCACACAGCTAGCTGTAAAGGCTCTAATATAGAATTTGCGTTCAATGTCCTATCAATGATGCTGTCTAGTTATCTCTAGTAAAATAAGAATCAATCTGCTGATCAAGAAACATTATTTACCCTAGGCACTGGGGATACAATGACAAAAATTAATAGTCACTTCCCTAAAGGAGTTTTTGCAAGAAAACATGCACATATAAAAATATCACATGCAAAATATTTGTATATTTTCCTCTATTTTCTTGATTTCCGGTTTCCCAGATATAGCAAAAGTTTTGTGAGAAAGTTCCTTTCCCAGTTTAGATTGCCGACAACTGTTCTGCAACTTATAGTCTTAGAGAGTTGCTTGAGGCATTAAAATGTTGAATGACTGTTTCAACAATCTGTCTAGCACCTGCTGTGGGGGTGAAAAACCAATGCAAGCCCAACAACAAGAACACTGCCAGCATAGGTTCTTTTGATCTGCTTTACTAAGGAAAGTGACATTAAGGGGTTAACAAGCTTACTTAAATTCAGCATACTAATACCATTCACTTAATTCAGGGGAAAAAGCCAGCACCCTGAAATTCAGAGCAAAATACAAACAAATTACAAACATCAACAAACAGACCAAATACAATTCATAGTTACTAACATCTGAGTTCAGCCTGGGAGCTTATAACAACGACTGGCCGAGTTACTCGCACCACCATGGCTGTGAGTAAGAGCTCCGAAAGAGAGAAAGCCAACCCCTGGTTTTGTATCTTTTTCAGGGTCAAGGGTGAGTCACACATGAGTCACCCACATGACCTAAAATAGTCACAAAGAGGTGACTTAAATCTACATTGTCTAAAAGCCTCTGATGTCCCACACATCACTCAAACTCATGTGTAAACTAGGCCCTCCCTTGAGGCAAAGAGGTCACCAAGGACACTCAATCTAATCAAGGAAACAGAGGCCAAACTCTTCAAGGGCACTTGGTTGAACTGAGTGCTAAGAGCCCATTTTGTTTACCAACACAATGATTTGCCAAGGATCACACAAATTGCATGTGTTAGAAATAGGATTTAGATCTTGTTTTCCTGACTTCCAGGTCTACTCTTTCTTTCTCCACTGAGCCGTTTGTTTTCCACATAAACTATATACAAAATAATAATTAGGATTTTCTTCGGGAGGATGGAGAAAGAAGAGAAGAAACTAATAGATGAGAGTATCAGAATGGTTTACACACTAGGTGATTAAGTAAATTTGGTATTCTAAGAGATGAAGAAATATATTATAGACCATTGTACAAAGATGGAGATGGGAGAGGAAATATTGTGAAGGAATAATAGCAAGAAGGCCAGTTGGGCTGGATAGAGTATGTGAAGGGAACTAATGCGTAATAAGATAAAAAATGTGATTTGGAACCAGATTATGAAAGGCTTTATATGCCGTAAAGAAGAGTTGATGACATGTATGTATGCAGTAGAATAGAAGGGTGATCCTAAACTCGGAAGGAACACGAGGCCATCTAGTCCAACCTCTTTATTTTGTAGAGGACTATGTTAAGGCTCAGAGAGGTTAATTGAGCATCTTTCCCAATGTCATACAGCTGTTCTGGGATTTGAACCTATGGCTACAGATCCATTGCTCTCTTTTCTTATATCATTCTAAATCTTAGGTATATATCAGCATGGGCTAAGCCTAATCCAAGGTATCTCAGAATCAAAGGACTATATTATTGTGGCAGGCCACCAGTTCATTATGGTAACTCTCATATTCCCCTGGAAAAGTTTTGTCTTTTTTTCCTTTTTCTTTTTTCTCTTTTAGCTAGGAAAGGCAATTTGTATTTGAAAAGTTCTTCATTGTTCTCAAAATAACTAAGAAATTGGGGCATCTCCTTTGTACAGTCTTAAAAGGCCCAGCACATATATTATTAACACAAGCACTTTAAAATTAATTACCTTATAAAAGAAAACACTGAGGCACTGTAGAAATATGCATACTATTACTATAACCTCAGTTTAGTTGTTTTAAAAATATACTGAAATCCTAAGGAAAAGAACTTGCACATAAAATAGCTAAGCTGATTGTAAACTATATAAATTTTTGGTTTAAGTTTATAGTTAAAATAATGATGTGATAAGAATATTCCCAAAAGTTAAATTTATTGAATCACTGTGCAGGAGATTGCCTGAAGTAACTTTGTAAATCAAAAGTGATGACAATAAGTATCATTTTATTAGGTTAGTAGGAAAATCAAGTTTCATTGACCTTCAAAAATAAAATTCAAGATAATTTTTGTAAGCACATTTGCTCCTCTTTAAGATCTATTTTTTAAAGTATGATGTTTTCTTCATTACTAATCAGAGCTAAAAGCAGAAGGAAATGAAATTTAGTAAAAATACACAGGAAGATTTAATCAATTTATTTCTACTACAGGAAAAGCTATGCCACTTAGTATTTTTCAGGAAGATAAGATGCAGGCTAGTGTCAAATATTATGTCTATCTTAGAATTTATACCTGATTTTCCTTCAGAATAAATTAGATGGTCAAAGCATCTAGAGGAGAGACAACACAGTCATCTAAGCTGTCTGTGGGTTGCTTCTTTGATAATGGGAGACCAGGCTTTAGGACTACCATCACCTTGCCATAGATATATGGGAAGAGCTGAAGATGCTCTCACCTCATTATATTCTTTCACTATAATTATCTCTTGTTGTCTCACCATAATCAAGAGGTGGTTTCTTAAAGCAAGCATAGGGCAGTTAAACATAAAGGATTGACAGGTTTAAAAAGAAAAGAAGAAAAAAGTTTAAAATATAAAACACGAGCTCTCACTTCCTTCTCGAGTCCCGGAGCCGCTGCTGCCGCCGCCGCCCCCAGCGCCCCCAGCGTGGGCAGGGAGGGAGGGAGAGGACCAGGTTGAAACATCGGCTGCCACTGTGGGGGCTCTTGTTGCAACAGGCAAGGAAGGCCACAGCTGCACCCGCCGCAGTCGCCACGATGCAGAACATCAAGTGTGTGGTGGTGGGCGACGGGGCAGTGGGCAAGACGTGCCTTCTCATCTGCTATACTACCAATGCCTTCCCTAAGAAGTACATCCCAATGGTGTTCGACAACTACAGCGCCCAAAGCACTGTGGATGGGCGCACAGTCAATCCGAACCTGTGGGACACAGCAGGCCAAGAAGAATATGACCGGCTACGCACCTTGTCCTATCCTCAGACCAACGTCTTTGTCATATGCTTCTCCATTTCCAGCCCACCTTCCTATGAGAATGTGCGGCACAAGTGGTACCCAGAGGTTTGTCACCACTGCCCTGATGTGCCCATCCTGCTTGTGGGCACCAAGAAGGACCTGCGGGCCCAGCCAGATGCCGTAAGGTGGCTGAATGAGCAGGGCCAGGCACCTATCACGCCCCAGCAGGGTGTAGCCCTGAGCAAGCAGATCCACGCCGTTCGCTACCTCGAGTGCTCTACAATGCAGCAGGATGGCGTCAAAGAAGTGTTCGCTGAGGCTGTCCGGGCCGTGCTCAATCCAACACCACTCAAGCGAGGCCGCTCCTGTTTCCTCTTGTGACTCCCCAACCTTGGGAGGGGACAGATCCCCCCTCCCCACCCCTGCTGGCCCTGTCCTGGGGCTTGTCATCTGTTTGTCCATCTTCCTGAGCCCCCTTTCCTCCTCCCACCTCAGCCAGATGTGCCTTGACCCCCTTCTCCCCTCTAGGTCTGATTGGCTCCTCTTTCTCCCTCCAGCCATGTGCCCCCCCAACCAGTGCCCATGCCGTCCCCATCAGAGGAAGGGAGAGAGGGATAGGGGCAATATTCCTGGCCCCCTTTCTCTGGGAAGTCTTTACATTCAATTCAGTGAACATTTATTTACCAACCTCCTGCTATGTGCAGGGCCCTGTTCAGATGCTGGGAAGTCAGAGATGAAAAATGACATAGTCCCTGCTCTCCTGAAGCTTAAAGTTCACTGTCCTGTTCCTGGCACTCAGAGCTGAAGAAGTCTTGTTGTGGCAGGAGGCCTGTTTGTAGGGAGGGCCTTTTCCAGCTCTCCCACCCCATCAGTTTTCAATGAGCTTCCTTGGGCTGACCCTCAGGGGTTTTTCTGAGCTTCCCTAGGTCTAGGGCACTAGAGACCCAACCCACCCTCTGCCAATCCCGCTCCAGCCTGGCTACCATGCTCAGGACACACCCCACCCCTCTTGCCAGGACAGGAGCACAGGATCCTGAGAAGAAAGGGAGCCAGCCAGCACCTGCCCATCTGAGGAAGGGGCAAGGAGAGCCAGCTGCCTCCCAATCCCCCATTTACAAACCCACCAACAGACTTTGCCCATATGCTCTGGGGGTCTGGAAGGGATAGGAGGACTTGTCCTATCCCACCAGCCCCCTCAACCCTCTCCCTGTGTGCATTAATAAAATCTCTTTGTGTTCAAGAAAAAAAAATATAAAACATGAGGATTATCCTGGCTTATATCTGAGAATTTCATCTCTAGTTGTTGCTGTTCTTATTATTGACACAGGAAGTGTTAAAGACTATCTCCTAAGAGTCAGAGATGTTCGTGTCTACATGACATTATATCTCTTGCCTGAACACTTGGAATAGCCATGTGATTGAGCATCCTGAGTCCTGTCTCTTCCTTGTCTATTAAATCTTCTTCACAACTGACAAATTGGCAGTCCTAAAGTATAGGGTCTAACCATGTCACTTCTGTGCTCATGAAACTTAGTAGCTCCCATTGCCTTTAGGTGAACATACGAGCTACCCTGTTGGGCATTTAAAGCCTTTTACAACATGACTCCAATAGATTATTCCCATCAAATTATACAGTTCTCCTCTAACATTATACATGCTAATCAAATTACTCAGCCTCTTAATCATTGTAACAAGACATTTAGTTTCTTTTTACGTGAGGCCTCCTTTTCTGATTTTCCCAGCTGTCAATTCCTTCCCCCGCCATTATCCTACATTTATTTTTTTTTATACAATGCTGTAAAGGGAAGGCAGAAGAGCATGCACTAAGTGCTCATATGTTGCATCCTGCAATGAAGTGTGAGGAGCTTGCTTCTGAACAGGCATGAGAAGATATGCTATTAGGTCTTGCTCCCTAATTTGAAGCCTGCCTAGGAATTCTGTAGCTATATTTAATATGCAAACCACATGATGAAAAGATGAATAATTAACTATATATGAAGACCTACAGTTCATTCAAGTGGAACTAGCTAGTCAAAGCAGTTCTGTGGCTCTGACTTTTCCCTACTCCCTGACAGCTTTTTAGGAAAGAGAAAAATCTGCATAGCGATGGATGTTTCGAGAAAAGCCTTGCTTGGGTCCTTTATATATGATTCATGGAACAGGAACATTTCTTCCTTGTGCATGTGTGTGTTTTGTGCTTGTTTTTTTTTTCTTGATTTAGGTGAAGGAAATGGCTATGCCCTTCCAAGCTTTGAAAGGACATGATCAGAATTCTGAGCCACTAAAGGTCTGTGAGTTGAAGTCTCGGCTGAGATTTTCTGGAAGGAGGATGGTCTGAAATGAAGTCCCAAGCACCCTTTCTTACCTGGTCTTGCAGTAGTAGAGATGTAGATTCATTTATTCATTGGTTATGCTGTAAAGAAACTGCTTTAAGTTTGAGCCCACTCTTCCCAGGGACTGAGGGAGTCATGTGCATACAAGTATAGGGGAAATATTTGTACATATATTCTTGCTATTTGTTCATTGTAAATATCTCATTTTAACAGTTAATTGATGTTATTTGATGTTCTAATCACTGATGGCTAACAGTGTGTATATTGGAGTAGAAAGACACAATAGAATGGGAGCTCCAACTAACAATATTAGAAAAAGAAATAACCTGACCCCTCAGACATAGTCCTAGAAGTCTATGGGGAGGTGCAGTTAGCTTTGATCTTAGAGCAGACTTGCACAACTTGGCAGTAGGTAGGTGCCAAAATTAAAATAGGCTAAATTTCTTCGGGCCACAGATGGGTTTTTAGTGGCTCACTTTCCACCTAAAGATGTAATTAGTGATTAAGCTATTTTGCAAGTAAAGATTATTTAAAATGAAAATTTTGATTAATGTCAATTAATTGAACTTGTTTATCATGAAATTACATGAAGTTAAAATTTACTTTTCTAAGCGGTACAAGTTTTAATACATTTTTTCACATTTCCTTATTGTTTACATTTAATTAATGGGATGTATTACATTTCTTGTCAGCACTCAGTTTATTGCATTCTGGAATCATGTTTGAAACAGATTTCTTTAGAATTCGGAAAACTAACCTTAGTAGCCAACCCATTTTCTGAGTTTACTTACTTGAAAAACTATTGTTACTAACTGAGATTTTTCAACAATTTGGATGCTTTAATTTGTTTTTCATTGGTGTCCAATTTGCTTAAATCAGGATGTTGTGATCTGAAATGGTGATGAAGATCATATTTTTTCAGAATGGCTATTACTTCTGGGCAAACAAAGCACTATATTTTGTCTCTTGTGTAAGTAAATAAGGATCTATTTGAACACTCCACATTCTGATTCTATCTTCCATTTCTTTTTATCACCTATTTTACAAAGTGACCCTCAAAACATTAATGTTAGAACTGAAAAATCTCCACAGCAACTGTTCACATACAAAGGATACCGAACTGAGGTTCTAATCACTGATGGTTAACAGTGTGTATATGTGGGAGTAGAGAGACACATTAGAAGGAAGCTCCAACTAACAGTATTAGAAAAAGAAACAACCTGACCCCTTAGAGGTAGTCCCAGAAGTTTGACCTTGGAGAGAGCAACAGACACTCATGTAACTTGGAGGGTGAACATGCAGTGAGGGAGGAGAAGCCCTTGTGTTGTTGCTGTTTGTCAAATAGTGGGCATCAGCTGTATTGGCACATGGCTGCTCATGCTTTGGCCCTGTTCAACACCAGTAATGATCAAAAAAAAGGTATGACTCTCACTCCTCTCAGTCTAGAGGCAGACGGACTATGATTGGTGGCTATGGGCCATGTGACAAACAGGAAAGAGTACACAGTGCCAATCCACCAGCCAAGTTACATGATGGGCACAATAGTGACTAACGGAAGGCAGGTTAAGAGGGCCATGGACAAAGCACTTGTTCCGTCTTTCCTTTCCTTTCTATCCTCTACATTTTTCATGGGACCCTCAAAATACTTTGGAGGACTGCAAGTGGCCCACAGATCCGAATGTTGTGCAGGTGTGTCTTATAGCGACCTATCAAGGGACTTACATTCTCTTGGGGAGACAAAACATGTACATGTATTAATATACATACAGTTTGTCTGTGTCCATCATGCATAACTTAGATATGTGTATATATATATACATATTTATAATAAAGAAAATGTAATTTGTGGGGGAAAAGCAATAATAATAAGCATTTATATTGAGGATGAAGAAAAGATAATGTGTATTAATTCCCAGGCACACATGGCTATTTAGTATGTGTAGCAGGATTAGTTTGATTGACCAGTAGAAGAAATATTCACAGGAATAAAATCTGTGATCTTGGAATGATTGAAATGCTAAAAAAATGAATAGAATTAAGACTGCAAAGGAATGTCTAGTATCATGGAGCAGACTTGAGGAAAAATAAAATAAAACAAAAAACTTGGGTTCTAGGCCCACCTTAGATACACATTAGCTGTGTGACTCAAAGCAAATCAATTAGGAGATGCTCACATTGGTTGAAATATATTATTCTACTGGGAATTCATTATACTGATGGAATCACAGAACTAGTTCCTATCTCTATGCTGATTGGAAAGGGAATATTTCTTAAAAGAACAAACTCTTTTCAAATATTTTAAAACAGATATAATGACTGAACTCATTATAAATGAATCATCTGTTCATTAAAAGAGGCCTGTAGGACCTCTTCTTGACAATATCTTGTTAGCAGTTGCTGATGTAGTTGAATGAAATGTAACTTAAGAATTTTTCCTAAATAAAAGGGGTTTCTCCTCAAGTTAAGCTGATTTCATTGTTTTGTTTAGTATTCATTGTTTTTGTTTTTGGAAATTCCGTTCATGACTATATCTATTTGTGCCCAAGAAAGCATAACTGTAGGCAATAAAATGAAGTAGATAACTTTGAATGTGACATTTAGAACTTCCCATTGTCCCTTTCAGTAGTTTTACATTTTTTTGGTGGAATTGTCTCAATGATGTTCAGTTTCTTCATGCTCATCTCTGGATTCTCATTACCTTTCACTGTGGAAATACAAACAGATCTCTCCTCCCTCAAGATTTTTTATTCTCTAGTCCTATTACTTGACATCCTCATTCCTTCTTACATGCCTGTGGAATATGGAATGGGACCTTTTCCATAGCTAATTTCTGAGGTTGGAAAACAACTGTACAACAAATTACACAAAAACGTGAATGTGTTATAATTGATGACTATATTAACTCACAGACTGTCTTTAAGAGGAAAGTCATAGAGCCATAATACTGGATCTCCCATGGTAGAATTCAGACTCGTTGGCTGGATGGTAGAAATTAGATATAGGACCAGTAAACCATTTCTAGAATTCTTCCAATTACACTACATGGATTCCAACCTACTGTGCCCATAAAACTGTCCATAGGTCCAAATAGAGATATAATAACTTTTTAAAAGTCATCATATGTGACAATTATTTTAGCAAATATTTGGCAAGCATTTTGTTTCTTGCAGAGTTTTATGTTTTCTTTATTTGATAGGATATGACTAATTTTTAAGCTGAAATTAAGCTTCTCACTAATGAAGTAGCCTCAAAGTTGATCTATTTTCTTCACCAGACAGCAATGAGTGGAGATAGTTCTTTGCTAACAGCTGCATTTTTACTCTCTTTGTAGTTTTTCTATTATCACTTGACATTAAGATAATTCAATTTTACTCATCAGACAATAAGTACAGTCACAAATCAATCTTTGATGACTACAGTTTTCCTCATTTGTTATTGAAAGGATCGGATTAAATAATCTCTGAGTTCCTTTCTCTCTCTAGCATTCAGTGATCTTGTAGTTTTGTGCTTTGACATTAATATAATTTATACTCTTGAAATCTGTATTTTATTAGTATTACTAAGTTGGATGGTAAAGTGTGACTTATGGTGTCCATGGCTTCATATTCTCTGACTTTTATTCAGACTTTTATGCTGTCTTTTATATCATGAATAAAACTGGCACAGAGAAAGAGAAGAGTGATTGTCTAACATTGCACTTTGGAGCTTAGTGTGGCATTGGATGTCACATTTAGCTTTTGCCCCCATTATTCTCTAGATATAATTTTCTCTATTACTTTATTTTGAAGATTTCAATGCCACTAGAGAACTGCCCAGTGACAGCTCTCAGAACTGGATTTCCAGTTAAGAGTTGTCGTTGTGGGTTGGGTTTCCCAGGTGTCATTATTTTGAATATGACTGATCTTATTCAGTCTGATTATGTGAGAGGGTGGCACTGCCTTGAGAGCTATGAAATTATTTCTTCTTATGGAATCATTTTTACAGAGGCATAACAAGGAGCTTATAAGCTGGTGTTGGAATAATGTCTAGTCCTTTAGGAAAATCCTTCAACTTAACAGACTGCCAGAAGAACCAAAAGTCCTTGAAACAGGCATGTGAGAGCAGATGTGTGTGCTGCTTGTATTATTGTCCTGCTTCAAGCTGTTTTACTCACCTTTGGGGATCTGACCCAGAAACTCTAAAATGAAGAAGGGGTGGATAATGCAACCTGCCTACCCTGGTCGAGTGCAGTATATGACTTAAATGTGCTGGCAGAAAAAAAAATTCTTCTTACCTTGCCAGAAGCAAGTACAAACTATTCTTCATTTTTCCCATTTTGGCATCACGAACAAGTTAATTATTAAACCACACTTTGACCACAATGGGGGCCTTCATTGCACAACTCAAGTACAGGAGAAACTTTTCCCTTGAGTCTTTTTCTGGATTGCTCTATTGTCTGTTGGCTTCAGTTCAAATTCAACAACTTCACATGAAGTAACATTTAGCATTTTCACTTAACTCTTGGGGCTGAATATATTATAGACCCCTTGTCAAAGGGAACAAAGATTTATTTTCAGCAGTCGATAGACCTCCCTATTGAATACTATCACAGATCTTTCTATTGTATTTGTTCACTCATTTAAGCTTTACCTATGCCTCATTTTTGTATGGTCAAGGAACTTCCCAATATAACCCCTCCCATAAAAGCCTCTCTTTTTTCCTCTTCTTTTTGTTGTTTTCATATCTTTTTTGCAAGATCTTCATATTTGAATCTATCCCTTCAGCCATGGAGCTACTAAACCCATGTTCTGGGATAATAATCCTCCTTTACTTTTACTTCTGTTTATGTTCCCTAAGGAGTCAACTGAAAAAAAGGAAAGCTCTATATATACCAAATTATTTGTAGTAGGGTTTTACTTTTTGGTAGCCAAACCTGGAAATGAAGTAGAAGCCCATCAGTTGGGGAGAAACTAAACAAGTGATGGTACTTGAATGCAATGGAATGTTACTGTGAAAAATGATGTAAGAAATGATATGATAAATATGGGGGGAATACAATGACATATAAAAAACTGAAGCAAAATGAAGTAATCAGAGCACAGAAACCAATATTCATGATGACTACAAATAGTAAAAAAGGAAAGAATAACCACAATTAAAATGAATCCTACAAAATTACAAAGAATAAGCTAGACCCCAAAGGAAAAAAAATGTATGAAAATACTTCCTCTCACTCATTTGTAGAAGTAGGAATGCCATGGGTGTGGAACATTGACTATATTCTCACATATTTTTGATGTGTTTAGTGATTATTCAAGGACTTTGTTCTCCTCTATATTTTCTTTTTAGAAATTTTCTTTGTTATGTGGGATGCCTTTTTAGGTATATAGGTATGTAGGAGGGGAGGCAGGGATGCTAGGTGAAATTTAGGTGCTGTAAAAATAAAAGATGTCAATAAAATTTTATTTTAAAATGAAATTCTCTTCTGTTGGGCTCATTTTATGTGAAGATACAGATAACTTTAGAGCAAGGATTTGCAAGATGAAAGAAATAGGTTAATTACAGGAAATTTTGTCGACAGGTTCTGAGAAGAAAGTTTCTCATGTAATTGAAGCCATTCTTTCCCCTTTTGTCCTATCTCACCAAGCATTCCAGTGTGTTATATAACAGTAATAGACATAAACTGTACTGGATAATGGCTGTGCTAAGAAAATGGAAGAAGGGCATTGGAAAAATTTAAAGAAATAAATACACAGACATGTAACTTGAAAGAGATTATTGGAAATGTTTCTTAAACACACACAAACACACTTACACAAATACATATACTCACACACACAAATACACAGAGACAAAAAATTGTTTCAAATATGTTTACCAAATAAAGACTTACTAAGCATATGCTATTTTTCAGACACTGCATTAGATGCTAGGAGTACAAAACAAAAAAAAGGAATTTCCTATCCTTGACAAAAATGTAGAGAAATATAGTATTATGTATGAAATTAATTCAAATTAATTTTTTGAGAGGGAGAACATTAGCTGTAATAACTGTGGAATTCAGTAAAGGTCTCAAGTAGGAGATAGAAATAGAGCTTGGCTTTGAATGAAATTTGGTACTCCAAGAGGTAAAAATGAGGGCTTTAAGTGTTTTAGATTTCCCCCCTCTCCCAGGGAAGGCACCTTGTGAATCTTGGTGATTGAAAGAGTGGTGGTAAGCTCAACAGAAATGTAGAGAGAGGTATGGAGTGTTGGAAATGGGATAGATAATTTATTCCAATTTAGTCATGTTAAGAGTATTTGTAAACCATTCACACACACATACACACATATATAGGTGCATATGTATGTATATATATACATTTATGTATGTATATAAATATGCATGTATATACATGTATATATACATATATATGTTCTATATAAATTTCAAATATCTGGATAATTGTCTATGTTTTTTCACCTAGATTCTTTGGCCATGTGAAGATAGAGCCAACAAAGGCTTAGTGATCTAAGATTAACTCGCTTATAGAATGTATACCTGCGTATTCAATTATCATTTATGCTTGATTTCCTAGCAGCAGAACAATATATTTAAATCTGCTTGTGAAATATCCATATTTTCCATTTAATATAATATTGCCATTTTGAAATGAAGGAAGAAGGGAGTGGAATAATATCTACCAAGAAAAGCAAGTGAATAAATTTGCTTAAAACTTATAGTGTATAAAGGAAGGCAGTGTAAAATTAATCTGAAAAATATGTTTTGGAAATTGTACTTGCAAAAAAAAATAGAGGATTTTATATTTTATTCTAGAGGCCATAGTTAGTGACAGTTATTTGTTAGAGGAGGGGATGGCATGTTCAAAGTTGTGCTTTAACAATAATAATTTGGCGGCTGAGTGATATATTGAAGTAAACAGAGACTGGAGCCTAGGTAAGAAATTAAGCAATTATAAAAATGTAAGTAATAGACATTTGAGAACAAAGGTGATCAAAAGTGTGAAAGGTTGTGGTTGTACAATAAAAAAAAAAGATTTAGAAGCTTATTAGAAATTGGGGAAGAGATAAAGGAGAGGGGACAGCTTATGAATCTAGATGATTGAAAGAATGATGGTAACCTCAACAGATATGTAGGAAGAGGGTTAGTCTGTTGGGGATGGTTTGGATAATTTCCAGTTTAGTTATGTTAAGAGTATTCATAAACCATGTGTGTATGTGCATGTGTGTGTGTGTGTGTGTGTGTGTGTGTGTGTGTATGTGTGTAATAGTGTAATATCTGGATGACTGCCTATATTTTTCACCCAGATTCTTTGCCTACTGAAGATAGAGCCAAAGAATGCTTAGTAATATAAAATTAAATCCTTTATAATTATATATACCTGGACATTTAATGACTATTTATACTTTGTTTTCTATCATATTTTTTAAATCTGCCTGTGAAAGATTTATTTTCCATTCAAAATAATTTTGTCATTTTGATAAGGTAAATAAAATCACTTTTGCAAAAATATAGTCAATATTAAAAATTCCAAAATGTTTAATCGAGTGCTTTTATAATTTGGAGATTATACAAGGTTCAATAGGAACTTTTCCCATAACATTGACCAAATTTTCTAGGACCAGATGTCTTATGTAACCCAGCCAAAGAGAAACTATAAGCTTCCTACTTTTAATTATTTCTAATGATCTGCAGCTGTCCTGGCTCAATAGACTAGTTCTACCAAGAGAGGAGGCATTTTTCCAGTGAATCCTCTATGTTTACTGAGAAAGAAGGAAGGCTTTTAACACTCTGGAACCTGGTAGTCTTTTCTGTGGACATTAAATTTAGAGTTGCCAGGTCACCATGGATGACTGAAAAAGTTTGGGCTCATTATTTGGAGAAAATCAAATTGTAGTTAAAGAATTTCTGGCTTAGTTCTTTCTCAATGCAGTGCTTGGCCTGTAGACATTATGTTGTACTTATAGACTTCTGTTATGCTTACTTTCTACCAGTTAGAAAAATTGCCCATTTAACCAGAAAGGGGAGAACTAAGTATAATGTGAAGAGTGATGGTAATGGGAACAGTGAGTTCATACCCAGTGTCAACACAATGAAGAAGCAAAAATCAACAGGTATTTGATCTCCAGAAAGTTATGGCAAACTAAAGAGCTATAGGAGTTATGTATTACCTGAGGATAATGTATCCTGGCAAAAGACCACGTAAAGTGGACATATACAAAACAGGTACCAACATTTGATGATGAATACAGAATATTTTGAAATGTCACTTTATCTTGCAAAATGAAAAAAAAAGTTAAAAAGGCAATTCAATTTAATTTAATTTTCTATTTAACAAAATGAAAGTTGTAATTGAAATTATGCTCTTGGTTTTACAATAAACAAAAATTAATCAAGCTTTTGAAATTAATAAAATTGTGATTATACAATATAACACCCTCCCTACATATTTCTCTATCATATCATGACCTTATAGAGTGTTTTTTGAAAAATAAATAAAAGAAAATGGCATTTGAAAAATTCTTGCTAAGGTATCTCCCATGCACATATATGGCATACAAAGGACTTGTTATGACTAAAAGGATAGTATGTGTAAGCATCAGAGGAGTTTTAAAGCATTTCCTCAACTAAGGTGTTTGCTGATTTGATGAAAGAGGTCTTGCACATGTTAGCACTGAAGAAGGATTCCCTATGATTTATGAAAATCCTCCAAATGTTGATTATTGTAGATGATAATGCAGGATTAACCTTGTGTCATATAGCACTACTAAGTCTCCCAGAGAAGTTGATGTTTTTTTTTGAAAATTAATGGATTGTTCTTTAGAGAGATAAAAAAGTATCTCGGAGGCATATATCACAATGTTTGGAATATCTGATTATTAGCATATATTTTTTCAAGGATCATGATTCTTAATGAAGTTAAATAATTCTTAAATCACTTATCTCCTCCTCCTAAGAAAGTTGAGAACAAATAATTCAAAGGATCCATTGTCTTTGTATTTTGGTAAGTCTGCATATGTTAATTCATTTTGCTAAGTATTCATCCTTAGAATAATTGAAAATTGCAAGTAATATCATGTAGAATTAAGAGACTAAAATATAGAAGTTAATTTCTTCTCATTCTAGATTTCTATAACCAAAATATTATGTTATGTATATGGCAAAGTTGATACTTTTAATTTCAAACCTCACCAGTAGCTTCTACCCTCAGAATGGAGCATAAAGCAATCATATTCAAAAACTCCATTTAGCATATGTGATCTTTATCATTATAATTTTTCTTCTATTTTTAATGCCTTGAACATTTAACCCTGACTACTTAAAACTGTCTTAATACTGATCACTTCACAGTATTTGGTTAGTTTTAGCTCCGCTTTTAACTTAACTTTCTTATTTCCTCAAATAGTACAACAAATTCTAAGGCCAGTGAGTTCAACTATTTTAGACTCACTCTTATTACAGACAAAAAAATCAATCATCAAACAAATGCTATAGAATAAGTTCCATTTTCTGTATATTTACTCTGAAGCTATCCATTTTATGTACATAGTGTTGGACAGATCTTAGTTGGATCTCACTTCATGTTCCAAAGTTTCATTTTTGTCTTGCCTGGTTTTCCCTGCTTTGTGAAATGAAATGGAATGTTTATAATTTTTCTTCATTCTCCTCCATAATATTTTTCAAATATTCTTACACACAAAACCATTGTTGACCTTGGCTTCCATGTTTCCTACTAGCAGGGATATTAATTCTGTGTTGGCTTCAGTTTCCTTCTGTGGTTATGATTATGTGATCAATTAGCTTTTCTACAAAATAGTATTAAAGCTATCATCCTCAATTTTGACCACTTATTTTCTAATTTATAGATTCTTATTAGAATAGCAATTTAGAGAAATTATAATCATGTCTTCTAATTTATCATTCCTTTTTTAACTTTGATGTGAATAGCTAATAATCTAGCTGTACACAGAAACCTAATTATGAAATAACATACATCTCCATGGAGGTTATTGAATGAAATATTTTCATTCTGTTAAGACAAAATGGGGGAGATTGATTGGGAGAATTGGGAGAATTTTTTTTCATTCAAATTTATTATATCTCATCCATACAATATGGAGTCTACTCCCTTACCCTATCATCGTGAAATTGGAAAAATGAACAGAAAACCAAACGTTCTTCATTATCTTCAGAACATCTCTAAATTCCCTTTTCGTCCTCCATCTTCTCTATTTAGCTTTTCCTCCTAGATCTGTTACCTATTTATTCTTTTAAATATTCTCTTCTCATGCCCTTGATGAGCTCTGTCTGTGAAAATTACTTTGTGTGCTTTTGCTATAATTAAAAGTAAAATTTTCTAATCATGTCTTCTGTTTTTAGTTTCTTTAATGAGATCATCCTGTGTTAGGTTAGTAAAGAAAGTGGCTCTTGTTGATGTTAAATATTCAAAGCCACAGTAGCTGTATACCTATCACTTTCTTTTTAAACAATCCTATTGCTATTGTAAGCCTGATAAATTTTATTTCATTTTGGATCTTGAAGAGTTGGTAATTGTCACCTTTATGTTGCATATTGGCTTACCATTGTGTCTAAATAAGCAACATTTAATAGTAAAGAAATCATAACAATAATCCAAATACAGACTTTACGTATGAGACCCAAATAATTTTTTGGCCTTGATTTATTTTAATTGGCTTCCTACTTTGTGTAGTACATATAGAAAGCATGCTCAGTTCACTATATTACAGAGGCTTCATCAAAGGCAAAACTGATACATCCATAGTTGAATTAGTGCTTTGTTGAAAATCACATTCTAATTCATAAAAATCCTTGTCTACAATAGATATATAAAGGAATTTTAATAATTTTGCTCCTATATGTAGTTTCCTCTTCAATTATCCACATATATGAAGAAAGAAGAATTGTTTTCTTATTTCTTCTGGGTGTCTGCAACTAAATTTCTCAAAACAGTAGCTTTATAAACCTAGAGTCAGTCCTGTTATAGCAACTCTTAAAATTATATTATTATATATCCATATGGTGAAAATGAAATGCAAGGAGAGAGGTAATTAATAGATTGCATATGTCTTTTTTCCTCATTGCCTAAAGGGAAAATTTACTATTTTGGGGTGGAGCACATGCCATGTATTGATACCTCTAATCATTAAGTTTTTCCTTGTTTCAAGCCTAAATTTTCTTATTTTTAATTTCTATCCATTGCTCATTTCTTGTTATGAGCCAAATACAAGTATAATCCTTCTTTTACATAATTCTTACTGAATGAAAACAACCATTACTCCTGCACTTCTTTGTCAGGTGTGTGTGTGTGTGTGTGTGTGTATGTGCACACGTGTATGCATGTGTGTGTGTTTCTATTTCAGACTAAACATATCCAATTTCTTCACATACTTCACATGCTGTGACCTCATGGTCCTTTACCATCCTGGTTATCTTTCTCTGGCCACTCTCTAGTTTATCAGTTTTCTTCCTAGAGTACTCAGAGTCCCCTTATTACAAATGGAACAACACATAGGCACTATTTCACTATTTTACATGATGCTTTTTGTGTATGGACATGGGGATATATATGGTTGTGAATGAGTTTGCTCAAGTAGCAACTGATTTTGGACATTTATATTAGCTTTGGCTTAGATATAGATATATTAAATACTATGTAAATAATATGTTCAAAAGAATAATATGTTCAAATAAATATGTTCAAAGACAAAAAAATTTATAAAGTATTTTCACATACATAAAGGTAGATAGTCTGTTAAATATGTATGCAAAACATGCATATATATGCAAAACATATATATATATACACACACACACACACATTTATATATATATATGTATTACCATAAGCTAAGTGGATGGACAGATGAAGTCAAGTTTAAGTGAGGTAGACAAAATTATATAAAAATTAGTATGCTTTAAAAATGCATATGAGTCATGTGAATAATCACTAAGACCTATATAATAAAATCAAAGGATAGAAAACTTGCCAGTGAGCTGTTCTGAGAGCACTGAGTCAGTTAATGACTTTTTAGAAAGTTTTTTGGAGTTGCATTTTAAATAAATCAACCACTTTCCCCTAGCTGCTTTTCTGTTCCTACCAATTTAGACTTTATTTCATGCACACTCGTAATAAATTTATTCAGATTTCTCCCTAAAGATATTTATCTGCTTGGGGAAATGTATACACACATTTATCTATAGTCACATTTATACATACATATATATGTATGTGTATGTATGTATATGTTTACAAATGCATTACACATTTATTTGAATTTGTACAATCTAAGCTATTAAAATGGAGATTGGCATAAAGAAAACTTTATACTTAACATGATTACTACTAATAAAAAACCCACTTGTGCACAGCATGTGGCTAACTATTTATTTTTTAATATTTAGTTTACAACACTCGGTTCTACATAATTTTGAGTTCCAGATTTTCTTCCCCCACCCAAGACGGCATGGAATCTGATATATCTTCTATGTATAACTGTGCATTGAACTTATTTACACACTAGTCAGGTTGTGAAGAAGAATTATGACCAATGGAATGAATCATGAGAAAGAAGAAACAGGACCAAAAAGAACCCAAAAACGAAAGCAAAGGAGAGAAAAAAGGGGGAAAAAAGGCGAGTATACAGTGTGCCTCAATCTGCATTCATACTTCATAGTTCTTTATCTGGATGTAGATAGCATTCTCCATTGTATGTACTTTGGAGTTGTCTTTGCATCTTGTGTTGCTGAGAATAGCAAAGTCTATCAGGGTGAGTCCTCACAGAACCCATATATCTGTGGTTGTGTATAATGTTCTCCTGGTTCTGCTCTGCTCACTCAGCATTATATCATGTAGGTTTTTCCAGGTTGTTATGAAGTCCATATCATCACCATTTCTCATCACACAACAGTATTTAATTACCTTCATATACCGCAACTTGTTCAGCCATTCCCCAATTGATGGGCATCCCCTTTATTTCCAATTCTTAGTTACTACAAAAAGAGCCGCTATAAATATTTTGGTCATGTGGTTAACTCTTAAAAATGAACATACTGAAAAGTGAACAAACCTTAAATTGTTTAAAAAACACACATAAGCCTGAGTAGACTATGACAAAGAGAATAAAATTTTGGAAACCTACAGTCACATATTATAAAATAGATAGTTTCATGGAGCAAAAACCAATTAACCAAACAAACAAACAAAAAATACTTTCCGAACCCCATCATTTTGATTGCCATTAAATTTCCTTTACTAAATTGGCATTTTCTCCTAGATAAGATTCCCGTTGTATACATATGACATTCTCAGTAAGTTTCAGGAGAATGTAATCTCCTTGAGGACTGTGCAACATTGTATGCTTGTATTTCCAGCCCAGAGCACAGTGCCTGACACAAGTTAAGTGCTTAATAAATGTTTGTGGGTTGACTGCTTGAACACAACCTGAAATGCTTATGTTGTATGAGTTCATGCCAAAGAACACAAATCTTCTTAAGGAAGAACTCTTTAAGAGAAATCAATCCAGCTGAAATGCTATAAAACCAAAATAATATCATAACTGTACCATAATTGGAGTCACTATACTGACAACAAAAATCAAGCTTATTTTCATATATTTAAATGATATAGGCTGATTTATATCTTGCCACTTGTATCACAGTAAAATGAATGTGGAGTGCCAGCATTTCTTAATTTTCCATTAGGGCAACTTGATGATTCTCTAAGTTACAAATGAGGTACACATCTGCCTCCGTGGAGGAAAATTCCATACTAGGACTTCCCTGCTTCCAACTATGACAACTTAAGTCTAAACCAAAAATAAAAAAGGTTAATGACATATTTTGTTTTGTTTCTTTTATACATTTGCTGTTAATGTATATCAGGAGAATGTGTTTGCTGTTTTAGAAAGTTCTGCGCCTGTTTTAGGTTACGGTAAGTATAAACACAGAGCGGAATGTTTGATGACCCTAAATCATTCCTCAAAAAACAAAAACAAAAAACCTTCCAAAGAGAAGAAAAGTAAGTAGAGAAGAAAGAAGATAAGAGAGCTTCAAAAAGGTGATTTGTTATTATCAATTTTCCCTGGTCCTAGTTTCACTTGGAATTAAAGTAGGATTTTTTATCTTTTTGTACCTTCCTCCCACATATTGTATAGTCTAGGCAGGCTAACCATCTTTGTGTTCCATGTAAATGACATTCCACCTCCCGTCTCTGTGGCTTTCCTTTGGCTATCTCCTAAACTTGAAATGTTCTCCTTGCCTTCTGGAAACCAAGGTTTCCTTCAAAACCCATCTCAAGCCCCATGTAAATGATGCTCATCCCAAGCTCTCATCAATTCAGCTTCTAGTGACCTCCCTCCAAAAACAACTTTAGGAATATTTTTGGTATGTATGTATGTATGTGTCATTATACAGAATTTAATATAATATCATATCAATATTGATCATACCAGGTAGTACAATTCAATTATTAATATTACGTTATATTTACCATCAGTGCTAATATTAGACAAATTACAAGATTAGTAAAGAAATTTGTCTCCATTGCTTGAAGAGATGAGGCAGTTGTTAGAAATTTCTTAACAGGGGCAGAGCCAAGATGATGCTGTGAAAGGAAGGAACTACCAGAGCTCTCTTACAAATTTTGTCAGACAAATCTAAAAAAGTGAATCTGAGCAGATTTGAGAGAGTTATAAGCCGCTAGCAGACTGAGAGGGGTAGGAGCACTGGGCACGTGAATCGGCACCAGACCAAACCAACCAGGACCAGCAGAGAAATCCAGCCAGCCTGTGAGTCCAGGAGAGTGCTGGGTGAGTGAACGCTGGAGCAGGAACAGGGACAGAGTGGAAGTACCAGCTACAGCCGCAATCGAGCTCCCCAGGCCTCCCGGCCCAGGAAACGGGAGTCTGTTGGAGCACAGAGCCTGCAGCCACAGGAGCAGCTAGCCCAGAGGCCTCCAACCCACAGTCTAAAGGTTTGAAACTCACCTTCTGGGACTCCCGGTAGCCAGGCTGTGCAGGTAAAATGGCTCATATATCTCCCTTGAATAAACCCAGAGAATAAAACCTCAGAAGAAACAGAGGACCCAGAAGAGGGGCTTCAGTACTGAGAGAAGTGGGGGAGAGGGCCCTTCCTGTGGTGGCAGGAGACTAGTGCAAGAAGAGAGGTGTCCCAGAAGCCCTCACCTTAGCAGAAAAATGAGAGTAACTGAGCCCCAGGGGTGGAGCTAACTAAAATCAACACCAGGACCCCAGACTTGGCTTTTCACAGCCAGGGGAAGTGGCAGACACTAACACAGACATGAGCTGAGACCACCCTTGCTGTAGAGAAGTCCTGGGGAAGAGGAGACTCCCAGCAGGCAGACAACCCCTCCCTCAAACACCATGAAACCAGAAGCCATAGCAAATTACCAGTATCGAAAGTGAAAATGGTGAATTCACTTCCAATGAAGTGGAAATTAAAACAATAATTAGGAATTATTTTGCCCAATTGTATGTTCATAAATTTGACAACCTTAGGGATATGGATGAATATCTACAAAAATATATATATTGCCCAGGTTAACAGAAAAGGAAATGAAATTCCTAAATAACCCCATATCAGAAAAGAAATTGAGGAAGCCATCAATGAACTGCCTAGGAAAAAAATCTCCAGAGCCAGATGGTTTTACATGTAAATTTTATCAAACATTTAAAGAACAATTAATTCCTATACTTTATATACTGTTTGGGAAAAAAAGGTGAAGGAGTCCTACTAAATTCTTTCTATGACTAATGGTACTACTACCCAAACCAGGAACAGTCAAAACAGAGAAAGAAAATTACATACCAATTTCCCTAATTAATATTGATGCAAAAATTTTAAATAAAATATTAGCAAAAAGATTGCAGCAACTTATCATGAGAATAACACACTACGACCACTAGGATTTGTTCCAGGAATGCAAGGCTGGTTCAATATTAGGAAAACTATCAAAATAATTGATCATATCAACAACAAAACTAGCAGAAAACAAATGATTGTCTCAATAGATGAAGAAAAAGCCTCTGACAAAATACAACACCCATTCCTATTAAAAACACTAGAAAGCTTAGGAATAAGTGGAGCCTTCCTTAAAATTATAAGTAGCATATATCTAAAACCATCAACAAGCATTATTTGTAATGGGGATAAGCTACGTGCATTCCCAATAAGATCAGGGATGAAACAAAGATGTCCATTATCACCCCTACTATTCAATTAGGACTAAAAATATTTTCTGTAGCAATAAGAGTAGAAACAGAAATTGAAGAAATTGAATAGGCAAAGAAAAAACTAAATTATAACCTTTTGCAGTTGGTATGATAATTTATTTAGGGAATCCTAGAGAATCAAGTAAAGAACTAATTGAAATAATAAACAACTTTAGCAAAGCTGCAGGATATAAAATAAATCCACATAAATCCTTGGCATTCTTACACATTATTAACAAAGCCCAACAGCAAGAGATAGAAAGAGAAATTCCATTCAGAATTACTGTAGACACTATAAAATATTTGGGAGTCTTATCTGCCAAGACAAACCCAGGGCTTATATGAACATAATTATGAAACACTTTTCACACGAATAAAGTCAGATTTAAATAAATGGAAAAATATCAGTTGCTCATGGTTAGGCCAAGCTAATATAATAAAAATGACAATTTCACCTAACTTAATTTTTTTATTCAGTGCCATACCAATTCAACTATCAAAAGTGTATTTTGCAGAGCTGGATAAAATAATAACAAAACTCATCTGGAAGAGCAAGAGGTCTAGAATATCTAGGGTATTAATGAAAAAAAAAGGCTAGGGAAGGTGGCCTAGCCATATCAGATATTAAACTGTACTATAAAGCAGCAGTCATCAAACTACCTGGTACTGGCTAAGAAACTGAGTCATGGATCAGTGGAATAGGATAGGTACACAAGATGCAATAGGCAATGACTATAGCAATCTACTCTTTGATAAACCCAAAGAATCCAACTTCTGGGCTAAGAATTCACTATTTCACAGAAACTGCTGGTAAAATTGGAAAATGGTATGGCAGAATGCAGGCATAGACCAATATCTTACACCAAACACCAAAATAAAGTCAAAATGGGTTCAGAATTCAGCAATAAAGGCTGATACTATAAGCAATCTGGGAAAGCAAGGAATAGCTTACCTATCAGATTTGTGGAAAAGCAAAGAATTCATGACACAACAAGAGATAGAGAGCCTTAAAAATGCAAAGTGGATAATTTTGATTACGTTAAATTGAAAAGATTTTGTATAAAAAAAGCCAATGCAATGAAGATTAGGAGGGAAACAGAAAATTGGGAGAAAATCTTTACGAGTGTCTCTGATAAAGGCCTCGTCTCGAAAATATACAGGGAATTGAGTCAAATTTATAGGAATATAAGTCATTCCCTAACTGAGAAATGGTCAAAGAATTTTAACAGACACTTTTCAGAGGAAGAAATTAAAGATACCTATAGGCATATGAAAAAAATGCTTGAAATCACTACTGATTAGAGAACTGCAAATCAAAACAACTCTTAGGTACCACATCTCTCCTGCCAGATTGGCTAAAATGACAAAACAGGAAAATGAAAATGTTGGAGAGGATGTGAGAAAATTGGAACACTGTTACACTGCTGGTGGAGTTGTGAACTGATCCATCCATTCTGCAGAGCAATTTGGAACTATGCCCAAAGGACTATAAAAATGTTCATACCATTTGATCCAGCAATACCTCTTCTAGGGTTGTATCCCAAAGAAATCACACAAGTGGGAAAAGGACCCATATGTACAAAAATATTTATAGCGGCACTTTTTCTAGTAGCAAAGAATTGGAAATCAAGGGGATGCCCATCAATTGGGGAATGGCTGAACAAGTTATGGTATATGAAAGTAATGGAATACTATTGTGCTACAAGAAATAGGGATGATAAGGACTTTGTAATAACCTGGAAAAATCTACATGACATAATGCTGAGTGAGCGGTGCAGAACCAGGAGAACATTATACACAACCATAGATATATGGATTCTATGATGAGTAACCCTAATAGACTTTGCTCTTCTCAGCAATATAAGGTTCAAAGACAACTCCAAAGGAGTCATGAGGGAGAGAGATATTTACATCCAGAGAAAGAACTGTGAAGTATGAATGAATGCAGATTGAGGCACACTGTTTGCTCTCCTTTTTTTCCCTTTTTTCTCTTTTGTTTGTTTTTAGGTTTTTTGGCTTTGTTTCTTCTTTCTCCTGATTTATTCCATTGGTCTTAATTCTTCTTTACAACTTGAGTATTATGTGAATAAGTTCAATGTGAAGTTATATGTAGATGTATCAGATTCCATGCAGTCTGGGTGGGAGGGGAGGAAGAAAATCTGGAACTCAAAATTACATGGAACTGGGTGTTGTAAACTAAAAAAAATCTTAATTATAAAAAAAGAAAATAAAATCCTTTTGAAAATTTAAAAAAAAAGAAGTTTCTTAATATTAAGTGGCCTTTGACCCCTTTCCCTTACCACCACACTTTTCAGTACCCATTCATTCATTATCTTCTATTTTTATAATGTGATCTCATTGAGAGCAAGTACTGTCCTTTTTTTTCTCCTTGTATTAGTATCCCCAGCTATGTGTTGGTAAGCAAAATGGGCTCCTTAGCACTTAGTTCAACAAGTGCCCTTGAAGTGTTTGGTTTGTTTCCTTTGAGTAATTCAGTGTATTTCATTGAGCCTTACTAGGTGCTAAGCCCCAGGCCCAAACCCCTATTAGGTGTAAAACCTATGTGGGTGTGGATTGGTAACTAAGGTGGGGCCCAAGGTGGGGCTAACTCAGGAGAGGGCCTAGTTTACAAATGAGTTTGAATGATAGGTTTGGGACAGCAGAGGCTCTTAGACCATGTGGGTTTAAGTTGCCTCTTTGTGACGATTTTAGGTCAGGTGGGTGAGTCACACGTGTGACTCACCCCTGAAGCTGAAAAAAATATAAAACCAGGGGTTGGCCTTCTCTTCTTTGGAGCTCTTACCCACAGCCCTGGTGGCACACGTGACTCTGGGCCAGCCCTTGTTCTGAGCTCCCAGGCTGAACCTAGATGTTGGTAACTATGAATTATATTGGGTCTATTGGCTCTCACTTGTGATGGTGTTGATGCAGAGACTCCAGGCAGCTGTAGCTAAGGAGCCCTCCAGCTTGTAACCCAGATGCTGGGACTTTGTCAAACTCTGGTAACTATGTATTGGGATTTGAATCAGGCAAGGTCTGTCTGTTGTTGTTTGTGATTTGTTTGTATTTTGTTTTGAAGTTCAGGGTGCTGCCTTTTTCCCCTGAACTAAGTGAATGATATTTGTATGCTGAATTAAAGTAAGCTTGTTAACCCTTTAACCTTGCTTTCTTTAGTTAAGCAGATCAAAAGAACCTGTGCTTTTGCAGTGTGCTGGTAGCGTTCTTGTTGTCGGGCTTTCACCCCCACAACAGTTGCTAGCCGGATTGTTGAAACAAGCTATAACAAGCTATCAGAATAGTGTCTTGTACCTAGTAAACAAATTCTTATTCACTTATTGACTATCCCAGATAAGACCACTTCAACAATCTTAATTACATCAGAGAACATGTCTTCATTCATTCAAAAAAGACTTTTTCCAGTTTATCTTGAAAAATATGTACACACACACACTTAGAAATATGTATATATAATTATTATTACTAAACTTATGGATCCTTTTATTGAGTTTGTCCTCAAATCTTATATAGTTAAAGTTTTCTGGGAAAACCATCAAAATGATTCAACATATTCTTCCTTGGAGGTTAGCTTAGCTGACACTTAGTGATGATGTTTCTATTTGTGTTGTTAAGCAAAATTGGCTCATTAGCATGGCTTTTGTTTCTTTTAAGTGGAAGTACTTTCAGCCGTTAAGTGCTAAGCCCCAGGCCCAGGGCCCTGTCAGGTGTGAAACCTGTGTGGGTGTGGATTGGTGACTTAGGAGGGGCCAGCTCGGGAACCAATGGTCTCTGGTCATTGAGGCAGGGCTCGAGAACGCTGGAAGCTCGGCTGTGAGGAGGGGTGAGCCGGGAGACAACTTAAGCGGCGGTGGCAGCAGAAGGTGTGGAGGCCAGAAGCTGCGGAGGCAGGAAGCTGTGGAAGCGGGGCTTACCTGAGTGCGAGCAGGAACGTGAGGCCAGTGAACATGATTTGGCTAAATACTCTCTTGCTTTTCTGTGGCCTCCTAGTTGCCCTTGTGAAATGGGCTTTCTGGGCCTGGAGTCTTTTTGTCAAGATGTTGGAATGGGGATGCTGGTTCAAGTTTTTGCTGCGGTGGGGCCTAAATAAATTTCTCGTTGTTTTCTCCTTAGAGAATCTCTCATACCTTGTGATTTCGGACCATTCAAACATATACATGATTATATTTGAGATCATAAATTCGGCCGTCCTACTACACTATTCAGTTGCACAATGATCTATATGAGCCATTTAAGGCCTTCCCATTTTATAGTACTTATAAGCCTGAAACATGTAGGTTGACTTCAGCTTCATATACTATAACTTCATTGAGAATAATGGGAATAGTAATGAAATCACTATAATAAATCAAAAAGGAAGAGGAGGGGCTAAGAAATATGGAAGACTCATTTATATTAATGTTAATAAAAATTACCTCAGAGTAATGCATGTGTGAAAGGTCCAGCAAATGAATTACCAGGAAGCATTACAATCATCTCCCCCACTCCCTGCCCTGCACTCAAACACCAGTTCAATGATAACAGCACAACCTTTTACATCCCATTAGATAATGGAAGCTTACACAAACACACACACACACACACACACACACACACACACACACAAATACCTGTAGAAAAACATATATAGAGAGTTTTTTATTTCACCCCCAGGACACCTCATTATGGCTTATCAGCATCTTTGGGTGGTGGGGGAATGTGAGGCAATAAAACGATGGCCAATTATATAACATCTATCATATCCACCGGTAGACTTGTATAAGCTTATATTGTTTTCCTCCATCATAATTCAAACATAAGTAAATATATGAAACATTTTTTCTTATTTTAAATGGCACAGCCTCTTAAAATATTACCAAAGCTGTTTTCTTGACCACTGAATTGGCACACAATATATAACATAGAACCTTCCTGTGAAAGGAATTGGGCATTTTTAGGCTGGCAAATATATGGCAGGGAGGTTATGTTAATTATCTGCAAATACTGCACACTTACTAGCTATGTGACCCTGGGCAAGTCACTTGCCCAACTGCTTCATCAAAAAACATCAAAAAATAGTTTAGGCTCACCAAAAAACATCAAAAAATAGATGGCGGCTGGAAAGCAGTGAGTGGCATGAGCTCCCCACCAAGTCCCTCCAAAAACCTATAAAAAAATGGCTCTGAACCAATTCTAGAGCTGCAGAACCCACAAAGTGGCAGAGGGAAGCAGGGCTCCAGCCCAGGACAGCCTGGATGGTCTCTGGGTAAGGTCTGTCCTGCACGGAGCTCCCAGCTCCCAGCTGAGGGGAGCGGAGCTGAGCCAAGTAGAGCCTAGTGCCCCACGGCACAGACCACGGGCGGACCAGACCACAAGCCAAGCGGAGAGTGCCCTAGCATCCTGAATTACTGAGCTGTGGCATGTACCAGACCTCACAACCCACAAAGAGCAAAGACAACAGAGAAGGTTAGTGGGAAAAGCTGTGGGACTGAGTTTGCGGTTCGGCTACAGCCCCTGGAGCAGCAGAGGTGGGGCAGCTTTAGAACTACAGCTGCAGTGGCTTCTGGCCCCAGGCCCACCTGGTGGGAGGAATTAAGTGGCGGATTAGAGCAGGAGTGAAGAGCCTGCTGAAGATTTAAGCCCAGTACAGGTAGGGGGTTCTTGGGGAAGGAGGAGTGCTAGTGAGGCAGCGCATCCGTCCAAGCGTGGAACATAGACTCGTTAGTCTACAAGCAGTCATACCCCATGGAAAAACTCAAGGGTTAACTAAGTTGGATGGGAACATGGCCAGGAGGCAAAAACACACCCAGATTCAGTCTCAGACTCTGGAATCCTTCTTTGGTGACAAAGAAGACCAAAATATACAGTCAGAAGAAGTTAACAAAGTCATAGAGCCTACAACAAAAACCTCCAAGAAAAACATGAAGTGGTCTCAGGCCATGGAAGAGCTCAAAAAGGAATTGGA
>CM053622.1:111922033-111943839 GCA_028646595.1 Phalanger gymnotis
ACTACTCGGCCACTGAAGCCCCACTTCTGTCTCCTCTGTTCTAGCGTTCTTTTTTTTTTTTTTTCCCCGAGGAATTCTCTGGGTGGGGAGGGGAGGGATTAGAGCAGTTTACCTGGCCATTATGTCTCCCGGAAGCTCAAGAAGCGTTATATTGATGAAAATATTGAACTATTACAAGAGGATAAGAGCATTGATTGTTCCTACATCTTGGCATGTATCCATTAATCTGCACTATTTTGGCTAAATGTTCCAATCGCCTACCTTATGTCTCTCTATTTTCTCATTAAGAATAAAATGAAAAAGTTTGCCTGATGCCTTACAGAAATCAAGAGTATTCTCTGTGTCATACAGTCTATTAAGGGTAAGCAATGATCCTGTTTCAGGAAATGGAAGATAAAAAAAACACTCTCTGCCACTGCAAGTCAGCACCACCTTTTCACTATATTGTGTTAGACTTACCTTGAGCACTGATAGGCCAAGTGAATTGTGCAGATTCACCTAGTTGGTATGTGCTAAAGATAAGATTTGAAACTAAATTGTCCTAGCTGCAAGGATAGCTCTTTATCTACTGTGCCATGCTGCCTCTAAAACTAATAGCTGTCTTAAAAGGAAATGACCTCAGGGGAAAAATGTATTTCAAGAATTCTTGCTATTGGAGGGTGGCCATCTCTTCTCATTTTAAGAGCTCATAATCCATTTCTTTAATAATATTTAGCAATACATCAAAGATGAAGCAACTATGCAGAAAACAGCAGGATGAGAACAAACTTATAGAAAAGAGCTTTTAGTCTAGAAGGAATGGGGAAAATACATCAATAAACATAGCTATAAGGCACACTTTTAATGATAAGGAGAGTAGAAAGATGGAAAAGTACAATGTGAGCTATGAATGGGAAAATTACTATTGACATTGGATATGGAGAAAACATCCAAAAGCAGGTAGTATTTCAGTTAAGCTTAAAGAATAGGAAGAAATTCAACCATAGAAAAAAGTACAGAGAGTGGGGCCAAGATGGCAGCAGGAAAGCAGGGACTCTCTTAGGCTCTCCCCCAGACCCCTCCAAACACGTGTGAAATATGCTTCTAAACAATTCTAGAGCTACAGAACTCATAAAATAACAGAGGGAAGCAGGTCTCCAGCCCAAGATGGCCTGGATAGTTGCTGGGAAGGATCTATCACACTGTGCAGGGAGTAGAGTGCAGCCCAGCATGGGCCCCACCAGGATAGACCAGGCACTAAGAATATTGGGTGGAGCAAGTTTAGGACCCTGAAACACTGAGCCGTAGCAGCTACCAGACTTCTCAACCCACAGACACCAAAGACAACTTAGCATGTCAGAGAGAAAACTGCTGGAAGGGGTGAGAGGAATTCATGGTTGGCCCTGGGCCTGGGGCAGCAGAGCTGGGGCAGCTCAATGGCTGCAGCAACAGGAAGCTCCTCTGACAACTTCCAGAGCTCCAGGTGCAGTTGATTCAGGCCCCAGGTCCATTGGGAGGAATCGAGCAGTGGATCAGAGCGGGAGTGCACAGAGGCAGCCCTGCTTGGATATGGGTCACAATCATTGCTGGTGGTTCTTGAGGGAGGAGGAGTGCTGGTGTAGCAGAGGTTGCCATGGAGAAGTAACTCTGAAAACAGCAGCGCAATGCCCCAAAGCTTGGGACAAAGCACTTACCATTCTGAAGCCAGTCATTGCCCTGACAACAACCTCAAGGGTCAAGTAGTTGGCTGGGAACATGGCCAGGTAGCGAAAGACTCAGATGATTGAATCTATTTTTGGTGACAAAGAACATCAAAACATACAGCCAGAAGAAGTTAACAAAGTCAAAGAGCCTATGTCAAAAGCCTCCAAAAATATTAATTGGTTTCAGGCCATGGAAAAGCTCAAAAAGGATTTGGAAAGGCAAGTAAGAGAAGTAAGGGAAAATTGGGAAGAGAAATGGGAATGATACAAGAAAATCATGAAAAATAAGTCAATGACTTGCTAAAGGAGACCCCAAAATATTGAAGAAAATAACAACTTAAAAAATAGAATAACTCAAATGGCAAAAGAGCTCTAAAAAGCCAATGAGGAGAAGAATGCCTTGAAAGGCAGTATTAGACAAATGGAAAAGGAGGTCCAAAAGAACACTGAAGAAAATACCACCTTAAAAATTAGAATGGAGCAAGTGGCTTAAAAATTAGAATGGAGCAAGTAGAATGGATGCTAGTGACTTTTTGAGAAATCAATATATTATAAAACAGAACCAAAGGAATGAAAAAATGGAAGACAATGTGAAATATCACATTGGAAACATCACTGACCTGGAGAATAGATCCAGGAGAGATAGCTTAAAAATGATTGGACTACCTGAAAGCCATGATCAAAAAAAGAGCCTAGGCATCATCTTTCAAGAATTTATCAATAAAAACTGCCCTGATAATCTTTCACCAGAAGGTAAAGTAGAAATTGAAAGAATACATTGATCACCTCTTTAAAAATATCCCAAGAAGAAAACTCCAGGGAATATTACAGCCAAATTCCAGAGCTCCCAGGTCAAGGAGTAAATATTGCAAACAGCCAGGAAGAAACAATTCAAGTAATGTGGAAACACAATCAGGATAACATAAGATCTAGCAGCTTCTACATTAAGGGATTGAAGGCTTGGAATATGATATTCTGGAGGTCAAAGGAGCTAGGATTAAAAAAAAGATTCACCTACCCAGAAAAAAATGAGTATAACATTCCAGGGCAAAATATGGATTTTCAATAAAGTAGAGGACTTCCAAGCATTCTTGAAAAAGAAAAGACCAGACCTGAAGAGAAAATCTGACTTTCAAATACAAGAATCAAAAGAATCATGAAAAGGTAAAAAGGAAAGATAAATTATAAAGGACTTGCTAAAGTTGAACTGTTTTGTTTACATTCATACCTGGAAATACAATATTTATAACTTATGAAACCTTTCTAAGTATAAAGGTAGTTGAAAGGAATATACATATGTATGTATATATATATACACATATAAATTATATATATACATATATATGTATATATATGTATACAGAGAGAGAGAGAGAGAGAGAGAGAGAGAGAGAGAGAAAGTCGAATATGAAGGGATGATAACTAAAAATAAATAAATAAATACAATTAAGGGATGAAAGAGAAATATATTGAAAGAAGGAGAAATGGAGAGACATAAAGGGTAAATTATGTCACATAAAAGTGTCAAGAAAAAGCAGTTCTATTGGAAGGGAAGAGGGGGCAGGTGAAATGGAATGAATGCATCTTGCTCTCATCAGACTGGACTTAAGGAGGGAATAACATACACATTCAATAGGGTATATTACCCTACAGGAAAGTAGAGGGGAAGGAGATAAGAGAGAGGGAATGATAGAAGGGAGGGCAGATTGGGAGAGGAGGTAATCAAAAGCAAACACTTTTTAAAAGGGCCAGGATCAAGGGGATAAAATTGAATAAAGGGGAACAGAATAGGATGTAGGAAAATACAGTTAGTCTTTCACAACCTGACTCTTATGGAAGTGTTTTGCATAGTGATACATGTGTGGCTGGCCTATGTTGAATTGCTTGCCTTCTCAAGAACAGTTCATGGGAAGGGAAGAAGAGAGAAAATTTGGAGCTCAAAGTTCTAAAAGTGGATGCTCAAAAAAAAGTTCTTTTTGCATGCACCTAGGAAATAAGATATACAGGCAATGGAGTATAGAAATCTATCTTGCCCGATGAGAAGGTAAGGGGAAAGGGGATGGGGGCGGGGAGTGCGGTGACAGAAGGGAGGACTGACTGGGGAATGGGGCGGTCAGAATATATGCCATCTTGGGGTGGGGGGAAGGTAGAAATCTGGAAAAAATTTGTAACCCAAAATCTTGTGGAAATCAATATTGAAATCTGAAAATATTAACTAAAAAAAGAAAAAAAAATACAAGATATATTCTTTGCCTATTAAATGTTTGTCTGATTGAATTAGAGTAGATAAAGATGGAGGAGGAAAAAAGATCTGGGCCTCAGGGATAGCGTGAAGAAAAGTTCAGTATGTACAGAACACACATTGTGTGTTTAAGCATGGAAGGTAGTATAGTGTTGGAATATGGAGAGTATTATGTGATGAGAGAGAGAGAAAGATATGGAGAGAGAAAGAGAATGAGAGAGACAGAGAGAGAGAGAGAGAGAGAGAGAGAGAGAGAGAGAGAGAGAGGGAGAGAGAGAGAGAGAATGGTAATTGCATATATATACTGGGGGCATTTTCTTCTAGAAAGAGTAATATGTATTTTGCTCTAGATGCAAAAATGGAAACACGTAAGATTTTTGAGCATATGAGTGATTTTATAAGGTCTATTTATAAGAAAGATTATTCTGGCAGTTTTATGAGTTCCATGTACTTGCATTTTGCCAGAAATCAGTTAATTTCCCTAACAGTTTCAAAAGACTAAAAATGTGTCTATGTGTTTGAGGCAGTACCTTTAAGAGCTCCAGAACTTTTTCTCAGAACTGGCATCTCAATAGTTTGAGATACACTTAGAAGAGAACTAAGAAACCTTCTAGAATAACGTATGTACAAATGGAATACCCACTACAACATACCTGACAAGGGGTCAACCACTATTCTTCAATATTTCTGAGTGACACAATCCACTAGTTTTTTTTTTTTTCAATAAACTGGAATGTCTGAGTTGAATCTTAAACTCATTAAAGGCAATTTCACTTTTATTTAAAATACTCCTTACTTGTCATGGGGAACAATTTCTTCTTAACCATATTTGTTCTGTACCTTCGAGTCTACAGACCACTCTCCTTAGGGGAAAAAAAAAAGAAAAGTTGCACATGAACACACATACACACACATACACACATCTGGTAAAATAGTAGCGACTTTCTCTGTCAATTATTTTTCCTTTATTACCCATGCAGAGAAGTGTTCATGGCATTCTTTAATTCTTACCTTATATAACCTGATTTTCCTAGACTTTTAGTGATCCTTAGCATTTGTAAGGCCAAGCAAAGTGGAGGTATTTGTTGTGTTTTGTTTTGGAGTGCTTCTCAGCACTAAGGCAATCAAGTGCCTTTGACTGAATCTTGCTTTTGTTTCTTGGAAGGCCTACACCCTTTTGCTAATTGGATCATGAGAGGTGTGAAGCCTTTAAGAGATATAAAACACGCTGACCCTCAAGAAGTGAGATTGTAAACCCCTTAAAGTTGCTTTCCTTAGAAAAGCAGATCAAAGAACCTGTGCTAGTAGCCCTCAGTGTGTTGGTGCTATTGGCCATATACAGGCACAGTAGTGGCAAGTGGCATTGTTATTACAGCATTCCTCATAAAAATCAACCTTTCTGGGTTTTAATATACCTGAGTTTTTCTTAAAGTAACTTGTAATTCTCTTGTATTGATGTGTTTTTTTTTTTAAATTTGCATCTCTCTCATCAATAGTGATTTAGAGCATTTATTCATATGACTCTATAGATAGCTTTAATTTCTTCTTCTGAAAGCTGCCTATTCAAATTCTTTGACAATTGATCAATTGGGGAATTATTTGTATTCTTATAAATTTATTTTAGAAATAAGGCCTTTATCAGAGACACTGGTTGCAAATATATCTATATATCTATATCTATATATCTATATTATCTCTCTCTCTCTCTCTCTCTCTCTCTCTCTCTCTCTCTCCATATATATATATATATATACATATATATATTTCCCAGGTTTCTCCTTCCCTTCTCCTTCTATTCTTGGTTACATCAAAATCTTAAATTCTTTTTTTTGTTGTTTTGTATTAATATTTATTTACTTATTGATTTATTATTGATTTATTGTTATTCCCTCCAACTACCGTAATACTGAGAAAGGTCTTATGAGTTTCAAATATCAGCTTTCCACATAGGAATGTAAGCAGTTCAACTTTAATAAGTCCCTCATGATGTGTCTTTACTCTTTATCTTTTCATGCTTCTCTTGATTCTTGTATTTGAAAGTCAAATTTTCTACTCAGCTCTGGTCTTTTCATCAAGAATGCATGAAAGTCTTTTACTTCATTGAATATCTGTTTTTCCCCCTGGAGGATTATACTCAGTTTTCCTGGGTAGTGAGTGTTGGTTTTAATCCTAGCTCCTTTCCAATTCTATTTTACTCTCTGGTTCTGGAATATCAGAGAAGTTCTCTTTGATAATTTCTTGAAAGATGATATCTAGTTATTTTTTGATCATGGCTTTCAGGTAGTCTAAAAATTTTTAAATTATCTCTCCTGGATCTATATTCCAGGTCAGTTCTTTTCCCAATGAGATGTTTCACATTGCCTTCTATTTCTTCATTCTTTTGGTTTTGTTTTATAGTTTGTTGATTGCTCACAAAGGCATTAGCTTCCATTTTCTCCAATATAATTTTTAAGGTACTATTTTCTTCATTGATCTTTTGGACATCCTTTTCCATTTGGCCAATTCTACTTTTTAAGGCATTCTTCTCCTCATTGGCTTTTTAGATGTATTTTGCCATTTAGGTGAGTCTATTTTCAGGCATTATTTTCTTCGGTATTTTTGGAGTCTCCTTTAGCAAGCCGTTGACACTTTTTTCCATGATTTTCTTGCATCACTCTCATTTCTCTTCCCAATTTTCCCCTACTTCTCTTAAGTGGTTTTCAAAATCTTTTTTGAGCTCTTCCATGGCCTGCAACCATTTCACATTTTTCTTGGAGGCTTTGAATGTATGAGCTTTGACTTTGTTGTCTTCTTCTAGTTGTATGTTTTGATCTTCCTTGTCACTGAAGTAAGGTTCTATAGTCTCATTTTTCTGCTGTTTGCTCATTTTCCCATCCAATTACTTGACTTTTTAGCTCTTTGTTAAGGAATGTCTTTGCTTCCAGTATAGAGAGTGTTCTGTCCTAAACTTCAGGGATTTTGTGCAGCTGTTTTCAGATATGTTTCTAGGGACTTGTAAAATTTCAGTATTTTGGAGGTTGTATGATCAAAGGAGAGTTTTTTACTTCTCTCCTAGCCTCTGCTCTGGTCTGTAAGTGACCACAGATACTCTTTTCTGCCTTGGAACTATGAGGAGGATTCCCTGTTTACCTCCACAATCAGCTCTGCCACAGACTCCTCCTCATCCCAGGACTGCCACCCAGGACTACAACCCACATACTAGTAGGACAGAGCAAGAGAATCCTGCCTCAGTGCCATCAAAGAGATCCCTGCACTCCCCCTCTAATCACCCGTTTGATCCCCACCATTATCTGTTGTACAAGAGCTCAAAAAGCAGCCTCTGCTTCTGCTGTCACCTCTGACTCTACCTCCACCACCCTAGGGCTGGGGCCTTGTAACAGAAAGAACTCTAGCATATCCAGGATGGCCTGTAAGCACAGGTCCTTTAAATGGCATTTCTAGCAAAGACTGCTCCAAAAGGGTTTAACAATCCTACTTTTAATTACATTCACTAGCTGAGGGGAAAAGTCTGCTCCCTTAACATCAGAGAAAATACAGGCAGAGAAAACAAGAGCAAATACAGGCAGAGAAATTAGAACAACATGCAGGGCTCTGACTGCCTGAATTAAAGCAATATTGCTATACACTTTACATACAACACTGGATCAAGATAGCCTTTACATCTCACCAGTCGGGGGGTCTGAATATACAGCTACGCAGAATCTCAACCAGGAAATCACAAGGTCCTTCTCATAAGCAACCCCTCCAATGTAAAACTTCACCTTAGAGTGAAGCCACTACTATTTTACCAGATGTGTGTATGTGTGTGTATGTGTGTTCATGTGCAACTTTTCTTTTTTTTCCCCTAAGGAGAGTGGTCTGTAGACTCGAAGGTACAGAACAAATATTGTTAAGAAGAAATTGTTCCCCAAGACAAGTAAGGAGTATTTTAAATAAAAGTGAAATTGCCCTTAATGAGTTTAAGATTCAACTCAGACATTCCAGTTTATTGAAAAAAAAAAACTAGTGGATTGTGTCACTCAGAAATATTGAAGAATAGTGGTTGACCCCTTGTCAGGTATGTTGTAGTGGGTATTCCATTTGTATATACGTTATTCCAGAAGGTTTCTTAGTTCTCTTCTAAGTATATCTCAAACTATTGAGATGCCAGTTCTGAGATAAAGTTCTGGAGTACACACACACACACACACACACACACACACACACACACACACACATACACTTTGGCTAATAGGCTCAAAGCCAGAAGGCATCACAACTCTCCTGACTCATTACTAAGCAAGTTTCTGCCCCAATGGGCTCTATGTGACTCAGGATGTATCACCACTGAGAGGTGGGCCAGCACTCAAAACAGGTCACATAGTCCTATTAATGTACAGGGAAGTTCTTATTATTCCATTAACATTACAGGCCCAGACAGTACTCCTCTCTCACCCAGACCTGACAAACCTGTACTGACCTGATAAGTTGTCCTTGGCATTTGTGGGTAGAGAGGTCTGGAAACCAAAACAGCTGCCAGTGATTCAGTTCCCTGAGGCCTGCTGCAGCCCCATCTGTGCTGGTGCAGCCCTTGCTTGACTGTGCTTCTCTCTCACCCAGTGCAACAGAACTTTCCTGTAGACTTTCCAGGTTGTTTTGGGCTGGAAATTTGTTACACTCTCTCAATTTGTGGGTTCTGATGGTCTAGAATTTGTTTAGAGTCAATTTTTTTTGGCGGATTTATATTTTTATTTATTTAATATTTTTAGTTTTCAGCATTGATTTCCACAAAATTTTGAATTACAAATTTTCTCCCCATTTCTACGCTCCCCCCACTCTAAGATGGCATATATTCTGATTGCCTTATTCCCCAGTCAGTCCTCCCTTCTATCATCTAACTTCTCCCCCACCCCCAATCCTCTTTTCCCTTACTTGTAGGGCAAAAAAGATTCCTATTCCCTATTGCTTGTATATCTTATGTCCCAGTTACATGCAAAAACAACTTTTTTTTTTAACATCTGTTTTTAAAACTTTGAGTTCCAAATTCTCTCCCTCTTCCTTCCCCACCCATCTTCCCTAAGAAGCAAGCAATTCAACATAGGCCACACATCTGTCATTATGTAAAACCCTTCCACAATACTCATGTTGTGAAAGACTGACTATATTTTACTCCCTCTATCCAGTCCCCCTGGATTCAATTTTCTCCCTTGACCCTGTCCCTTTTCAAAAGTTTTTGCTTTTGATTACTTCTTTCCGTTATCTGTCATCCCTTCTATCATCCCCCTTTTTATCCCCTTCCTCCTTTTTTCCTGTGGGGTAATATAGCCAATTGAGTGTGTATGTTATTCCCTCCTCAAGTCAAATCCAATGAGAGCAAGATTCACTCATTCCCCCTCACCTGCCCCCTCTTCCCTTCCAACAGAAGTGCTTTTTCTTGCCCCTTTTATGTGAGATAATTTACCCTATTCTATCTCTCCCTTTCTCCCTCTCTCAATATATTCCTCTCTCATCCCTTTAATTGATTTTTTAGATAACATCCCTTCATATTCAACTCACTCCATGCCCTCTGTCTAGATGTATGTATGTATGTATGTACGTGTGTATATAAATATATATATATGTATATATGCATGTTTGTATGTATGTATGTATGTATGTATGTATATTCCCTTGCTACACTAATAATGGGGTCTCATGAATTACACACATCATCTTTCCATGTAGGAATGTAAACAAAACAATTCAACTTTAGTAAGTCCCTTAGGATTTCTCTTTCTTTTTCACCTTTTCATACTTCTCTTGATTCTTGTATTTCAATGTCAAATTTTCTATTCAGCTCTGGTCTTTTCACTGAGAGAGTTTGAAAGTCCTCTATTTTATCAAAAATCCTTATTTTGTCTTGGAGCATTATACTCAGTTTTGCTGGATAGGTGATTCTTGGTTTAAATCCTATCTCCATTGACCTCTGGAATATCATATTCCAAGACCTTTGATACATTAATGTGGAGGATGCTAGAACTTGTGTTATCCCGATTGTGTTTCCCAATACTCAGATTGTTTCCTTCTGTCTCTTTGCACTATTTTCTCCTTTACCTTGGAACTCTGCAACTTGGAGACAATATTCTTTGGAGTTTTATTTTGGGGATCTTTTTCAGGAGTCAATCAGTGCATTCTTTCAACTTTTATTTTACCCTCTGGCTCTAGAATATCGGGGCAGTTCTCCTTGATAGTTTCTTGAAAGATGATATCTAGGCCCTTTTTTTGATCATGACTTTCAGGTAGTCCCATAATTTTTAAGTTATCTCTCCTGGATCTATTCTCCGCATCAGCAATTTTTCCAATGAGATATTTCATGTCTTCCATTTTTTCATTCCTTTGGTTCTTTTTTATAATGTCTTGATTTCTCATAAAGTCACTAGCTTCCACTTGCTCCAATCTAATTTTTAAGGTAGTATTTTCTTCAGTGGTCTTTTGAACCTCCTTTTCCATTTTGCTAACTCTGCCTTTCAAGGCATTCTTCTCTTCATTGGCTTTTTGGAACTTTTTGTCATTTGAGTTAGTCAATATTTTAAGGTGTTATTTTATTCATCATTTTTTGGGTCTCCTTTAGTAAGTCATTGACTTGTTTTTCATGGTTTTCTCACATCACTCTTATTTCTCTTCCTAATTTTTTCTCTACTTCTTTTACTTGCTTTTCCAAATACTTTTTGTGCTCTTCCATGGCCTGACACCAATTCATATTTTTGGAGACTTTTGATGTAGGTTCTTTGACTTTGTTGATTTCTTCTGGCTGTATGTTTTGGCCTTCTTTGTCAATAAAAAAGATTCCAAAGTCTGAGTCTGAATCTGAGACAGTTTTCTCTGCCTGTTCATGTTCCCAGCCAACTACTTGACCCTCGAGGTTTTTGTTGGGGTATGGCTGCTTGTAGGTTAGAGAGTACTTTGTGCCCATCTTGAGGGGCTGTGCTGCTATTTTCAGAGCTACTTCTACACAGCCAGCTCTGCCAACTCAGTGCTCCTCCTCCCCCAGGAACCACCAACCAGGACCATGACCCAGATCTAAGAAGGCTCTGCATTCCTGTTCTAATATGCCACTTAATTCCTCCCATGAGGTGGGCCTGGGGCCAGAGGCTACTACAGCTGTAGCTCTGGAAGCAGCTCCAGAGCTGCACACTTCTGTTGTCCACGGAGTGGTGCCTGACCACAAACTCCTTTTACTCTGTCTCCGCAGCTTTTCCCACTACCCTTCTCTATTGTCTTTGGCGTTTGTGGGGTGAGAAGTCTGGTAATTGACACAGCTCAATGATTCAGGGCCTTACTGCCTGTTCTCTCTGGGTCTCAGTCTGGTTGGTCCTGGTGTGGCCCATGCTGGACTCTTCTGCACTCCGCTTCTGGCTCCACGTGATAGATCCTTCCAAGAGACCATCCAGCCTGTCCTGGGCTGGAATCCGGCTTCCATTTGCTATTTCATGGGTTCTGCAGCTCTAGAAGATGTTCAGAGCCATTTTATAGGTGTTTGGAGGCACCTGGTGGGGAGCTTAAGCAAGTCCCTGCTTTCCAGCAGCCATCTTGGCTCTGCCCCCTCTAGACTCAATTTTTTACAGGTATTTTGAGAGGTTTGGGAGAGAGGTCAAGTGAGTTCTTGCTTTTACTCTGCCATCTTGGCTTGCATTCCAAATCTCAATTTCTTGAGGGTCACTTTGAACTCTAAAAGCCTGACAAGGCTATACTCCTAGGTCCTGTGAATCTATCAAAAGTAATTTTCCTCCACACATTTTGCCTCCTCCTGACCATTCCTGGAACCAAATCTTTGCATCTTGTTCTAAACTATCGTGAAATTTAGATATTGGAATGAAAGTTTCTAGCAAACCTTGAAATTAGATTGTATTCTTCCTGTGATCAAGAGTAGTGTTTTATCAGACCTTCAATAGCTCAAGGAGGGAGAAGTGTATTCAATGTGTAACTGAGACAAGTAATAACTTGAAAAGCCAAACGATGCTAAATAATTCCAGAGACATTGCTTCTCTTTGGAGAGTAAGAGACTCTTTTTTATCTGGTCATGTGAAATTGGGCAAGTCAGCCAAGTTTCCTCAATGTGGGAATTTTGAAATAGATGACCCCCAAAGGTCATTTATTACCCTAAATCTCTAATTCGTGTTCAAATATCTTAACTTTACCTGAGTTATTCAAACAGTAATGTGGGATTGAAGACTGAAAGTTTGTCTTTAAGTTGGAATTGGCATTGAGGTCAAGAAGATCTGGGTTTTGATCATATCTCTCATACATACTCCTTATTTTACTCTGAGCAAGTCACTTTAACTTCCTGATAGAGCAACTCACAAAGATTCAAAATTGTAGAACAGAGGCCAACATGAACTAGTAGAGAGAGTTTTCTTCCTAAGAGTTCCTTTCACCAGTGAAATCACAGATCTAAAATAAGAACAAAATTAAGCACTTTGTAAATTTTCAGTGTGATTTTTAAAAAAATGACCATAGTATATCACAGATCAAGAACTGGATGAGATTTCAGAGACCATTTTGTCCAATCTTTAATTTTGTAGGTGAAGAAACTGAAGCACTGGTTGACTAAATAATTCTCCTGAGGTCACATTGGTAATATGTCAAATTTGGTATTTTTTACTTGCCCTCTGACTAGAGATTAAGGTCATTTCATTGTACAAAACACTTCAAGTAGTATTATAACCATTTTATAGCTGAGCAAATTGAGACTGTCATCTTAGGATGACTTGCCTATGACCAATGATCTTTCACGGAGCTAGTAAGGGTCATATCCAGGATTCAAAATATGCCCTCTGACTTGAAGTTCAGTGGCCTTTCTATGGTTCTTCATGAACTCCCATGAATGAAGATAACAAAAGCCAACTTTGCCTACGTGCTTTATTTAAGACTTCTTAGTCTTCATGACACGGGATGATATAATAACCTTCCAAGTATAAATAATTCTAATCATATAACAACAACCATTCATATAGTACTTAAAATTGGCCAGGCACTTTGTTGAGTGCTTTACAATCATTTCCTTGTTTGATCCTTACAACAATTCTGGTTTTTAGGTGCTATTATCCACTTCTTTCAGATGAGGAAAATGAGGTGAACAAAGGTTAAGTGACTTTCCATGGGTCATACAGCTGGTAAGTAACAGAGACTGAAGTTGAGCTCAGGGATTCCTGACTCCAGGACTGCTGCCTTGTCCACTGTGCCATACAGTAATCTTATTCATCTCCATTTCTAGTCAGAAGACCTAAGTTCGCATACAGTCATGATAGGAATTATGCATATCTGTGCAAGGCAAAAGAAAATCACTTCTTACCTTTCTCCATAGTAGCTTGGCAAAGTTAATTCTTGCCCATCATTATGAGGAATACTTTCAAAGTTGTGTGCCTCAAGGGAACTAAATCAGTATCAAGCAAGGGTAGGCAACACACAGTCTAGGGATGAAAAGGTATTGTAGTATTTAAGGTTCTGGAGACATTTTAAGCTCAATATGTCCAAAACAGAACTTTTTATTTTTCTTTCCCAAACCTACACTTCTCTATTTCTGTCAAAGTCACAATATCCACCAACTTTTAAGTGCCTCCTATGTGCTAAATACTATACTAAACACTTTATAAATTTTATCTCATTTAATCTTCATAGCACCCTGGGAGATAGCTGCTATTACTAATATCCTCAATTTACAGTTGTGGAAATTGAGGCGGAGGTGAAATGACTTTCCCAAGGATGCAACAAGTACGTATCTGAGGTTTGATTTGAGCTCAGGTCTTTTTGATTTTAGGCTCAGCCCACTGTCCACTGTGCCATTAGATTTATAATAGTAAATAATAGCATAAATAATAGAACCAATTTTAATCACTCATGACTAGAAGAGGAAAAAAAAAGCATTAACTTATTTTCATGTGACATATAATGTGTTAATTTTGTTTTTCTCATACAAACCAATTAAGGTGTACGTACTGGAGAAACACCTAGATCTATTCCTGTGAATTAACAAAGTAATAAAATATGTAACCACCCTTTAAGCATTGTGGAACTCTTTCATTGCCTCCAAGTTTTACTCTTAAACAAACCCTACCTATTTGTCAGCAATATTTTTCCAATGATGAGATGTAAATATAAGTCTTGGAATGACCAGTTTTACAGGTAATTGAGACTGCTGATGACAAAATAATACAATGAAGAATTGTGTGTTTAGTAAGAGATGAATGGCCAACACTGTGAGTGAAAAACTGATGAGAGGAAGTCACATGAAGAACATCGTAAGACAAATATATGATCAGAAAATTTTATAGCCAAATTGAAGTGAGAATAAGGGAAAACTGATTGATAGACCATCTATTCCATTGGTATCCTTACAAACCCAAGAGATCGTAGTATATTTGGGATTTATAGGGGACAGGGACCAGAATCACAAAGAATTGGCTGACTTGAGTATGGTGGGATTTGCATCATTGAATAGGAATACCAACATTATTGAAATGACAAATCTGCCAGCCAAAACATCACCATTTTGTTATCCTACAATCCTGCTGCAGAACAAAGAATTTATTTAAAAAGTCAGCATACTGAATGAGCATAGTAGGAATTGGCTATAATAATCACATTTGAAAAACAATGACTGTGATTATGTATGGAACTGCTTGTAAAGATAAAATGCTAACTATAGTACATTGTCAGATCCTAGAAGTCCAGAAGTGGGAGGTTTTCGTGGCTATTTATCTGTGAAAGCTCCTTATTCTCTTATATAAGACAGGAAAAAAAATTATGTTTTTCTAGTTACATTGATGCATGCACAAGCCCAGCCTCTTTCTTACTTAATTTGGTAGACAGCTTTAACTCAATATGGAAAAATGTAACAAGCACTGGATTTGGAATCAGAAAACCAGGCTTCAAATTCCATTTGTGTCCCTTATTGTGCTATGCTAGGAAAACAATGGAGAATGATAGATTTATATTCGAGAAGGACCTATGACTTCTATGCATAAATAACCTCATTTTATAGACAAGGAAATACAAACCTAGAGAAGTTATAAGATTTTTTAATACTCACAACAATTAGCAAGTGTAAAAGGCAGGATTTGAACATTGGCTCTCTATTTCTGACATCAGCACTCTTTCTATTGTAACATGCTGAGGTGAATGCTTAAAATCAGGAGGGCTTAGTTTCTATCTACAAAATGAGAAAGTTGATCCAGAAGTAAAATTCTTTCCAGATCTATAACTATGACTTTTTGATATTATGAATCTTTAAGAACAATTCTTTACAAACACTTTACTATGAATCCAAAGACAGAAGCATTAATTAATACAGATAAACCACATATATCTAGGTACTATCTAAACCATAAACATTGATTCAACTGAAAAGAAATAAAACAATTCCAATAAAATTATGTGTATATTCACTGATATTGTGCATTTCATTTAAGGCAAATGTCATTTCTTCATTTGACATAAGGATGAGAAACATATGTAAAAGAGAAGAAAAAATATGTAAATGCAACTAAGAAAGTCCCAGTAGGGGTTTCTACCTCTTTTAATCAGAATTCAATAACAAATACTGCAGGAATAGAATTTCAGTACAGTAAAATATGATTTAAAAATGTGTGCATAAAGACTGATTCATAAAATGATGTGTATGTATGCGTGTGTGTGTGTATGTGTGTGTGCGTGTGTGTGTAAATGGAAGTACTTGAGAGTTGAACATAGTGTATCAGAAGGTGACAAGGTTATTTTCCTCTCAGAAGCATTTGAACAGAGCTGGCACCCTGAAGCCAGGGCCTGTGGCTGCTTACACTGAAGGGTGCTTAGCCTTTAACACTGCTCCCAACTGGAAAAAAACATCAGCCTGAACAGTTGGAACCTTGGTCACTCTAGCAACCATTGACAGGCAGATAAAATGTAAACCAGGACATCCAAGTCAGTACTAGAGTTTTAGGACATTGGGATGTTTTTTAACATTTCCGATACAGTTTTTTGTTAAAAAAAAAAAAAAAAAAGAAAAGAAAGAAAAGAAAAAGAAACCACTGATCTGCAACTGTTCAAAAAATTTTGTTGTAAAATCATAACATTCTTCATCTATGATAACTTCAAAACTCTGATATTTGAAGCAGTCAAGCATTCAGTTATTTTGAAGCCAAAGGCAAAAGGAAACTTCAATTGCAGACTCCCAATTTTTAGTGAAAAAATAAAAAGGTGCCAGTTAAAAGATACACCTAAAGTAACTTTTTTTCCCTCCCTCCCTCCCCCCCCCCTTTCTCTCTCTCTCTCAAAGTATAGAACTATATTTTTCAGGAAAAATGATTACCTAGTAGAATGAAAATTGTCACTTGCAGCTTTGAATTGTTTATTGAAATAAGCAAAATTTTCCCCATTTTGAGACCACAGAACCAATGAAGCTGTACAATAACTAGTCCTCTCAAAGAGCCCCTCCCCCTAACCAGGAACCCTCATCAGGATGGCCTCCACCATCATTCCTTCAAGGAGACATCTTCTCAACAGGAATCTCATTACTCAGACTACTAAACCTTTCTGCAAAAATAAATATGGTCTGTTCCTAGTTTCCATCAATGTAGTAGGAAGGCTGAATTTATAATCTCAAATATAATCATGTATATGTTTGAATGGTTTGAAATCGCAAGGTATGAGAGATTCTCTAAGTAGAAAACAACAAAAACTTTATTTAGGCCCCACTGTAGCTTATCCGTGAACCAGCCTCCCCAATCCGACATCTTGACAAAAAGACTCCAGGCCCAGAAAGCCCGCCTCACAAGAGTAACCAGGAGGCCACAGAAAAACAAGATAGTATTTAGCCAAATCATTTTTACTGGCCTCAAGTCCTTGCTCGCACTCCTGGGTCTACACACGGGTCAGCTCTGCTTCCGCAGCTTCCTGCCTCCGCAGCTTCCTGCCTCCGCAGCTTCCTGCCTCCGCAGCTTCCTGCCTCCGCTGTAGTTGTCTCTTGGCTCACCTTTCCTCGCAGCTGAGCCTCTGGCATTCTCAAGCCCCGCCTCAACGACCAGAGACCATTGGCTCCCGAGTTGGCCCCTCTTAAGTCATTAATCTACACCCACACAGGTTTCACACCTGATAGGTCCTGGGGCTTAGCACTTAACAGCTGAAAGTACTTCCACTCAAAAGAAACAAAAGCCATGCTAAGGAGACAATTTTGCTTAACAATACAATCAGCTACTTTCATTTATAAAGTAACACAGTTCAGAATTGACCCTCTTTACTGAAATGTGTTTTACGCAGAATTTCTTTGAAATATTTCACACTCTTCTTTGAATTCAGTGTTTCTGCTTTTCTTGACTTCTATGCATAAATCTCAAGCAGATGTCATTCTTTGACTTACATACTTATACTCAAAATTGTTTCATTTACATTCAGCCCTAGATAAAATCCTAAAATTTTTAATAAAATTATAAATTGAGAGCTAGAAAAGGATGTATAGGCCATCTAATTCAACTCTTTCATTTCATAGATGATGAAACTGAAGTTCAGAATAGTGATTCATCCAGGCTCAAGTAGATAATAAACACTAAGAGTTTAATTTGAACCCAGGTTGTCTGACTCCAGAGTGAATTGTCTTTCTACTATGCAACATTGCTTCCACATAATTTCATATTTCACAAATGTAGGGTTCAGAGATGAATAGAGCAAGGCATATATTTTATCAACAATGTAATGATTTAACAATCTTTTTTCCTACTTAATATGTCATAGAACTCCCTATTTGACAAAAAATGAAAAATAAGGAAAGCAAATATTATTCTCAGTTAAATATAATATATCATATATTATGATAAATTCAATATATATAAATAAGTGTCTGTCTCCTGAATATTAAAATCATATCATTAAAAAGATTATAGGATTAGGCACCTTTCAGAATTATGGTTAAATTATGGTTAAAGGAATATTTAACTAAAAGACAGAGGTTATTACAAAAGATAAAATAGATTACTTGATTACATGGAATTGTAAGGACTTTACAATAACTAATAAATACGCAATAAAAGAAGTAAATTGATCAGTTGGAGAATTTTTTAAAAATCATATGATATGTGTGTTTTGATCTCCTTTGTCAACAAAAAAAGATTCCAAAGTCTGAGTCTGAATCTGAGACCATTTTTGCTGCCTATTCATTTTCCCAGACAATTACTTGATCTTGAGCTTTTTGTTGGAGTATGCCTCCTTGTAGAGTAGAGAGTACTTTGTCCTAAGCTTGTGAGGCTGCAATGCTATTTTTAGAGCTACTTCTACACAGCAAGCTCTGCCACACCAGTGCTCATTCTCCCCCAAGAACCACCACCCAGCATTGTGGCCCAGATCTAGGCAGGGCAAGGTAGGCTTTGCCCTCCTGCTATAACCTACTGCTTAATTCCTCCCACTAGGTCGGCCTGGAGCCAGAGGCAACTGCAGCTGTAGCTCTGGAAGCAGGCTCACAGCTGTACCCTGCCGCTGGGGTGGTGGTGCACTGGGAGCTCTTTTCACTCTGTATCAGCATCTTTTCCCACTTACCTTCTCTGTTGTCTTTAGTGTTTGTGGGTTGAGAAGTCTGGTAACTGTCACAGCTCAATGATTCAAGGTGCTCTGCCTGTTCCACCTGGCTCCTGGTCTGATTGGTTCTGGTGCAGCATATGCTGGTCTCTGCTCCACTTTGTTCCCAGCTCGTTGCAATAGACCCTTCCCAGTGACCATTCAGGCTGTCCTGGGCTGGAGCCCTGCTTCCTTTGCTATTTTGTGGCTTCTGCAGCTCTAGAGTTTGTTCAGAGCCATTTTTCATAGGTGTTTGGAGGGACCTGTCAGGGAGCTTAAGCAAGTCCCTGCTTTCCAGCTGCCATATTGGCTCTGCCCCCTGACTTTTGCATTCTTTACTTACATATTTCTAATTAAGATAAGATTACTAATCCCTTTTAAGCTATCTTTCCTTTAGAGAAGATGATGAAAGAACCTGTGCTGGCAGGCCATCCTGGCTGTGCTAGGGTGCTTCCAATACAATGTCCTATAAGTCTAAGTCTTATGTCTTCAAAATTGCATCCATAGATTGTTGAAAAGTAAAAAAAAAAAACCAGCTTTTATAAATTGACTACTCTTTGCTTGGTACTGTTTTAAGTGCTGAAGAGACCTTTGTTTCCCCTTATCATTTACTTTTTAAACCCTACTCACTTTGTGAGTAGACCACCAAACCTCGGACTCAAGGTAACCTTACCCTCCTTATTTTGAGCTTATAGAAATTATTGGTCTAATACCCTGATCTAAGTCAATGCTCTATTAGGAGAGATGGACTAACACTAACTGGGCATCCAGTCCACTTTCTGTCAAGCCTAGGCCATATGTTTAGGATCCCCATCCTTTCTTCATTTCTTTTCTTTACTTGATTGAACAGACAAAATCTTAGGCTTCTCTGATAGGTGGGAGTATATTTCAGCAGATTTCCATCAGTCACAGGACTCCTCATGGCAGAGTCAAATACTTTCATAAGACTACAAATTGATTTCCATTTCTGACCTGGTTATGTGGAGGCTAATAGCAGAACAACAGTGAGGGACAACACTAGATATTAAACCTTTTCTGTATTAATTGATATGCTTTTAAACTGCCTATTGTATTCCATGTTCTCCTATAGATATAACTCATGCATATACCTCCCTATTGTCTCTGGAATAAAAAAAATGAAGAATATAAAATCTAACATTTGAAATCCTCCACTGTCTCTCTCTGTCTCCACTATCTGTCTCTCACTAATCACTCCCATCACCCAGCTTATTTTGAATTTCTTCCCTGCATGCTTTCTCTGCTCCAGTTGACCTAAGCCAACACTATTTCTTATTAAAACAAAATAAAACAATAAAAAATATCAGTTTTCTGTCTCTATGACTTTGCTTTAGGAAGCCCTTGATGTCTGAAATACCCTCCTTTTTCACTCTCCTAGGAACCTTATAAGAACTTCTGGCTTCTTCAAAGCAAAGTTCTGATACCAACTGCTATATGTGTCCATTCCTAATCCTTACTCTCTTCTGTAATTAAATGAATGTCTCTCTCTCTGTCTGTCTGTCTCTGTTTCTCTCTCTCTCTCCCTCCTCACTCTCTGCTCTTGCTCTCATTTTCTTTAACTTTTAGTTTGCATTTTCTTTCTCATAAATACTTTATATTAACCAATAAGATATGTTTCTAGTAGTTATTCATATTGTTATTAATGCTATTTTTTTTTACTTTGGATTCTCTAGCAGAGTGAATTTGACATAATAGGCATTGTTTTGATGTTATCAATTTTGACTGAGTTGCATTTTGAAGTACTAGAGAAAAAGTAAAAATTAATTATCATTTCAGAGTGACGACCCTTACCCATGATCCCTGCTATCATGAGAGCAGAAGCTTATAGATCCTCTGATCTCAGAGTGTTCTGAGTGTGCTATAAAAATTGGTGGTCTGCACTAACTTCAGCAATAATTTGATGAGCCTCTGATGAGCAAGGGGACATCAAATTGCATAAGGAAGGGTGAATGGGACCATGTTTAAAATGGAGCAGGTTAAAGATCCCAGGATACTCAGTCTGGGTGTTAGAGTAAAGAATAGCCCCTGCTCTTCCAGTCTAGGATAAATCGTGATTGTAAAACCCAGGTTAAAATTTTAAAATGGACAAGAATTATCTCCAGTTATATAGTACATTTTGCATCTAAGTAGTATAGTGGATAGAGTACGTAGTCTGGAGTCAGGAACACTCATCCTCCTGATTTCAAGTCTGCCCTCAGATACTTACTAGCTTTGTGACCTTAAGTAAGTCACTTAACCCTGCTTGACTCAGTTTCCTCATCTGTAAAATGAGCTGGAAAAGGAAATTGCAAACCACTTTAGTATCTTTATCAAGAATATCTCGGGGGGGCAGAGCCAAGATGGCAGCTGGGAAGCAGTGACTGGCGTGAGCTCCCCACCAAGTCCCTCCAAAAACCTATTAAAAAATGAGTCTGAACCAATTCTAGAGCTACAGAACCCACAAAGTGGCAGAGGGAAGCAGGGCTCCAGCCCAGGACAGCCTGGATGGTCTCTGGGTAAGGTCTGTCCCACATGGAGCTCCCAGCTCCCAGCTGAGGGGAGCGGAGCTGAGCCCAGCAGAGCCCAGCGTGCATGGTGCGGACCGACCAGACTAGCAGCTGAGCAGAGAGTGCCCTACAGTCCTGAATTACTGAGCTGTGGCATTTACCAGAACTCACAACCCACAAACAGCAAAGACTACAGAGAAGGTTAGTGGGAAAAGCTGCGGGACTGAGTTTGCAGTTCAGCTACAGCCCCTGGGGCAGCGGAGGTGGGGCAGCTTTAGAACTACAGCTGCAGTTGCTTCTGGCCCCAGGCCCACCTGGTGGGAGGAATTAAGTGGAGGATCAGAGCAGGAGTGAAGAGCCTGCTGAGGATTTAAGCCCAGTCCCGGTAGGGGGTTCTTGGGGAAGGAGGAGTGCTGGTGAGGCAGAGCATCCACCCAAGCATGGAACATAGAACTCTTTGGTCTACAAGAAGTCATAACTCACTGAAAATCTCAAGGGTTAAGTAAGTTGGCTGGGAACATGGCCAGGTGGTGAAAACACACCCAGATACAGTCTCAGACTCTGGATCCTTGTTTGGTGACAAAGAAGACCAAAATATACAGTCAGAAGAAGTTAACAAAGTCAAAGAGCCTACAACAAAAAAAAACATGAACTGGTCTCAGGCCATGGAAGAACTCAAAAAGGATTTAGAAAAGCAAGTTAGAGAAGTAGAGGAAAAATTGGGAAGAGAAATGAGAAGGATGAGAGAAAACCATGAAAAACAAGTCAATGACTTGCTAAAAGAGACTCAAAAAATACTGAAAAGTATACTGAAGAAAACAACACCTTAAAAAATAGACT
>CM053622.1:111944339-111976839 GCA_028646595.1 Phalanger gymnotis
CGGTCTGCTGCCCCGCACCGCGCCGCCTCGTGCACTGGGCTCTGCTTGGCTCAGCTCCGCTCCCCTCGGCTGGGGGCTGGGAGTTCTGTTCGGGACAGACCTTACCCCGAGACCATCCAGGCAGACCTGGGCTGGATTCCTGCTTCCCTCTGCCCCTTTGTGGGTTCTGTATTTCTAGAACTGGTTCAGAGCCATTTTTTCATAGGTTTTTGGAGGGACTTGGTGGGGAGCTCACGCCAGTTACTGCTTTCCAATCGCCATCTTGGCTCCGCCCCCCGATTTTCAATATTTCTAATCTGGTATTTAATTGGAGATCTTCAATTTGTTCTTTTTCTAGCTTTTTCAGATGTATGCCCAAATCATTGATATCCTTTTTCCCTATTTTATTCATGGAAGCATTTAGAGATATAAAACTTCCCCTAAGAACTGCTTTTTCTGCATCCCATAAGTTTTGGTATATTATCTCATTATTATAATTCTCTAGAATGAAGTTATTAATTGTTTCTCTAATTTGTTCTTTGGCCCACTCATTCTTTAGAATTAGATTATTTAGTTTCCAATTAATTTTTAGCTTATTTTTCCATGATTTTTTTGTTACAAATAATTCTTATTGCATCATAATCTGAAAAGCATGCTTTGAGTACTTCTGCCTTTCTGCAGTGGATTGTGAGGTTTTTATACCCTATTACATGGTCAGTTTTTGGGTGTGTGCCATGTACTGCTGAGAAGAAAGTATATTCCTTTTCATCCCCATTCGGCTTTCTCCAGAGGTCTATCATATCTGCCTTTTCTAAAATTCTGTTTATTTCCTTAACTTCTTTCTTATTTATTTTGAGGTTAGATTTATCAAGTTTAGAAAGGGGGAAGCTGAGGTCTCCTAATATTATAGTTTTGCTGTCTATTTCTTCCTGTAACTCCCTTTACCTCTCCTCTAAGTGTTTGTATGACATACCACTTGGTGCATATATGTTAAACAATGATATTGCTTCATTGTTTGTGGTGCCTTTTAGCAGGATGTAATGTCCTTTCTTATCTCTTTTAATTAAATCTATCTTTGCTTTTGCTTTGTTTGAGATAAGGGTTGATACACCTGCTTTTTTTACTTTAGCTGAGATGCAATGTATTTTACTCCAGCCTTTTACCTTTACCCTGTGTGTATCCCCCTGTTTCAAATGTGTTTCCTGTAAACAGCATATTGTAGGATTATGGTTTTTAATCCATTCTGCTATCTGCTTCCTTTTTTAGGAGAGTTCATCCCATTCACATTCACAGTTACGATTTCTATCTGTGTCTTTTTCTCCATCCTATTTCCCCATGTTAATGCTTTTACTTCTCCCCTTCCGCTTCCCCTCCTCAACAAATTTTTGCTTTTGCCCCCGCCTTCCTCATTTTACCCTCTTTTTATTCCCCTCCCTTATCTTACTGTTTCCCACTTGCTTCTTCTCCCCTCCCTTCTGGCCACACCTCTTCTTTTTTTCCCCCTTCCCTCTCTTATTCTCTGTAGGGTGATAGATTTCTAGACTTATCAGGGTATGTTATTCCCTTCTTGAGCTAGATCATATGACAGTAAAGCTCAAATACTGCTCTTCTCTCTCCTTTCTTTCCCTCTACTAAAATGTGTTTTTGTGCCTCTTCATTTGGTGTAATTTACCCTTTTCTACTATCTCCTTACATCTTCTCTCATAGCCCTCCCTTTAAATCTCTTAATTATTTTTTTGATCATTATATCAGTTATTTTATACAAGCATTCACAGTCTATGTGTATCCCTTTCAATTGTCATAATACTATTCTCAAGATTGACATATATATATATACATATTACATATGTATATATATATATATATATAAAACATATATAAGATGATGTAATTCTATGTAAAGATACGTATAATTTGCCCTTATTGATTAATAAGGTTTGTGGGGTTTCCCCCCCTGTTTACCTTTTTTATGTCTCTCTTGAGTTTTGTATTTGGAAATCAAATTTTCCATTGAGTTCTGGCCTTTTCATCAGGAAGGTCTGGAATTCTCTTATTTTGTTGAATGTCCATCTCCTTCCCTGAAAAATTATGTTTAATTTTGTTGGGTAGTTGATCCTTGGTTGTAGTCTCAGCTCCTTTGCCCTTTGGAATATTACATTCCAGTTTTTCTTGTCTTTTAAAGTGGAAGCTGAAAGATCCTGCGTGATCCTGACTGTAGTTCCACGATATTTGAATTGTTTCTTTTTAGCTGCTTGCAGTATTTTCTCCTTGATTTTGTAATTCTGAAATTTGGCTTTAATATTTCTTGGAGTTTTCAGTTTGGGATCTTTTTCAGGGGGTGATCGGTGAATTCTTTCAATGACTATTTTGCCCTCTGGTTCTAGGACCTCTGGGCAGTTGTCTTTGATAATTTCTTCTAAGGTACTGTCAAGGTTCTTTTTTTCATCGTAGATTTCTGGTAGACCAATAATTCTTAAATTGTCTCTCCTGGATCTATTTTCCAGGTCAGTTGTTTTCCCAATCAGATATTTCACATTTTTTTTTCTATTTTTTCATTGTTTACATTTTGTTTTACTACTTCTTGATGCCTCATAGAGTCATTAGCTTCCACTTGCTCAACTCTAATTTTTAATGAGTTACTGTCTTCATTTTGCTTTTGAGTCTCCTTTTCCAATTGGTTGATTTTACCTCTCAGGGTGTCATTTTCTCTATTTAGATTCTGAATCTACATAGCCATTTCACCAATCTTATTCTTTAGGGACTTGATTTCATCAGTGGATATTTTTTTCCATTTTTTTCCCTTTTTCCCATTTTTTCAATTTTTTCTTTTACCTCTCTAATTTGGTTTTTAAAATCCTCTCTTAGCTCTTCTAATAATGTTTGGCTTGAGACCAGTTCACATACCCTTCTGAGGTATCAGATGTGGGTATAGTGTCATTGCTATCCTCTTCCAAATTGGTATTTTGATCACGCCTGTCTGCATAAAAAGAATCATTGGTCCTTGTTTTTTTTTGTGTGTGTGTTCTTCTTCATGTTGATTAGCCTTTTCCTGGCTTTACAATGAATTTCTGTTCTTGGGGCTCAGGGCTCTCTGTCCCAGCTTTCTTATTCTGTGGATTGTGAGTCTAGTTGTTGGCTTTGTGAATTATAGCCTTCAGTTTCCTGAGGTGTTCGGGAGGTGTCTGGCTGCCTGATGTCTCCTCTTCCGCTGGGGCTGGTCTCCAGCACTGTTGCTTTTCAGCTATGGTCTCAGCTCCTTGTTGTTTGAGGTGGTGTCTGGCTCTTCCCCTGGGGGAGCAAGAGTACATCTGAACTTCTCGTGTTGACCTCTGCTGGCTCTATCCCTGTGGGACTCAGGAAGTCCTACTACTTGGCCACTGAAGCCCCACTTCTATCTCCTGTATTCCAGCATTCTTTTTTTCTGAGGAATTCTCTGGGTGAGGGAGGAATGGTTTAGAGCCATTTCCCTGTCCATTATGTCTCCTGGAAGTTTAAGAAGATGCATTTCGTACCTTTGGGCTGCAAGCCTCAGGAGTTGATGTCTCATGGCTGGTGTTGTGGCGCTGCCTCTCATCACTTCCACAGACTGCCATTCTGTTTTGGGAGGCCTGTCGATCTCCACTGGTTTCAGGCACCCAGCTTTCTCCCAGCCTGTCTCCTACATGGGTTTTCCAGCCCTCCACTTCTGCTTTGGTGCTGTCTGGAGCAGCTGCACATGCCAAGGGCTCTCCAAGCCTGCGGATTTGTTCCTTTGGCCTTTCAGATTCTCCTGGCTGGGAAATTTGCCCCACTCAGACTGCTCACAGTTTCTAACTCTCTCAAATCCGCTCAAATTAACTTTTTTATAGGAATCTGACAGAACCTGTGAGAGAGCTCTGGTAAGATGCTGTTTTCATGTAGCCATCTTAGCTCCATCCCCCAAAAATAATTCTTAAAGAAGTTGGGAATCCCAGACTATAGAAAGTTTCAAGGATGTTTTCTAGAGAATTTCTTGAACAATATAAAATTGTGATGAGCTCATATCAAAGGGTTCTTATCCTGAGGTCCATAAAAATGTTGGTGTATTTCAATACTAGTATCAATATTGGTATTGATAGACAGAGACAAAACCAAGATGGCTTACCTGAGTCTCCCCAAATCCTTCCAAATTCCTTTTGGTCACTGTGCTTTTGGTCACTGTGCAGCAGGGACCATGGTCATAGTTCCAGGGTGGAAAAGAGTGCTTGTGGTCACTCACAAATGAAAGCATAGTACAGGGGAATAGTATACATCTCCCTGTATCATACGAACACCTTGGAAGAGCCAAAAACTTACGGGTTCTCACAATTACCTCTGAAAACATCTGCACAAAAATACGAAGCTTGGAATGGTGCCCTCTCTAATTGGGAAGCAGAGACCTAGCAAAGTAGAATGTTAAAAATCTAGTAATAGTCTTGAAAATAAGCAAACAACAGGGGGAAAAAAAACTGAGGACAGAAAGTTACTATGGTGACAGGGAATATCAAAACACAACTTCAGAAGGAGACAACAGTGTCAAAATTCCTACATCCAAAGGTTCAAAGAAAAATATGAATTGTTCTCAGCAATGGAAGAGCTCAAAAAAATTCAAAAATCAAGTAAGAGAGGGAGAGGAAAAATTGAGAGTAGAAATGAGATGCAAGGAAATTAAGAAAAAAAAAACATTCACCAGCTTGGTAAAGGAGGCGCAAAAAATAATGAAGAAAATAACACTTCAAAAACCAAAATAGGCCAAACGGCAAAGGAACACAAAAATCCAATGAACAGAAGAATGCCTTGAAAAGCAGAATTGGGCAAATGTATAAAAAAGATATACAAAAATTTACTGAAGAGAAGAAAAGAACCCTTTAAAAAGTAGAATTGTCCAAATGGAAAAGGAGGTACAAAAGCTCACTGAAGAAAATGATTCTTTATAAGTTGGAATAAGGCTAGTGAAAGCTAGTGACTTTATGTGACATCAAGAAACAATAAAAAAGGAATGCAAAAATAAAGAAAAGGTGAAATATCTCATTAGAAAAAACAACTGACCTGAAAAATATATCCATGAGAGAGAAATGAACAATTACTGGATTACTTGAGAGTCATGATAAAAAAGAGCCTATACATCATCATTCAAGAGATTATGAAGGAAAACTGCCCTGATATTCTAGAAATAGAAGGTAAAATAGAAATTTAAATAATCCATTGGTCACCTTCTGAAAGAAATCCTAGAATAAAAATCCCAGGAATATTTAACCAAATTGTAGACCTCTCAGATCAAGGAGAAAATAATGTAAGAAGACACATAAAAACAACTCAAATATCATGGTGCATAGTCAGGATAACACAGAATTTAGCAGCTTCTACATTAAAGGATTAGAGGGCTTCAAATATGATATTCTATAGGGCAAAAGAGCTAGGATTACAGCCAAGAATCACCTACTCAGCAAAACTGAATGTGATCCTTCAGGGGGAAAAAAGAACATTCAGTGAAATAGAGGATGTTCCAAGGATTGCTGATGAAAAGGCTAAAGCTGAATAGAAAATTTGACTTTTAAATACAAGATGCAAATGAAGCATAAAAAAGTAAACAAGAAAGAGAAATCTTAAGAGATCTGATAAAGTTAAAATGTTTATATTCCTACATGAAAAATTACGTTTATAACTCCTAAAATCTTTCTTGTTCTTAGGGCAGTTAGAGGAACTATACATAGACAAAAAGCAGAGATGTGAGTTGAATGTTATGGTATTATTATGTAAAAACAAGATATTAAGGGATGATAAAAAAAAAGAATGCCCTGAGAGATGAGGAAAGGGAAAGACAAAATGGGACAAATTATCTCACATAAAGGAGTCCTGAAAGAGATATTATGTTGGAGGGGGAAATTAGGGAAGTGGGGGAGGGGGAAAGCACATGAATCTTATTCTCATCAGAACTTGGTTCGAAGAGGGAATAATTACACATACACTAAGTTGGGTGCAGAAATCTGTCTTACCGTAAAAGAAAGTAGAAAGGGAAAGGGAAATGAGGAGGAGAGAGGAGCTGATAGAAGACACAGTAGTTTGGGGGAGGTAAAATTCATAAACAAAACACTTTTGAGAGTGGACAGAATAAAAGGAGAGAGAGAATAGGATAAATGGTGAGAAATAGGATAGAAGAAAATATATAGTTGGTAATAATTACTGTGAAAAAATTTACAGTGAGTTTCTCTGATAAAGACTTCATTTCTCAAACACATAGAAAACTGAGTCAAATTTATAGAACTAAGAGCCATTCCTCAATTGATAAATGATCAAAGGATATGAACAGGCATTTTTCAGACAAATGAATCACAGCAACAAATGAATCTATAGCAACATGAAAAACATGAAAAAATATTCTCTAACTTACTATTGCTTAGAGAAATGCATATCAAAACAATTCTGAGGTACAACCTTCCACCTGTCAGATTGGCTGATGTGACAGGAAAAGAAAATAACAAAAGTTGGAGGGGATATGGGAAAATTAAAACACTAATGTACTACTGGAGAAGTTGTATATTGATTCAACCATTATGTAGAGCAATTTGGAACGATGCCTGAAGGGCTATACAATCAAGCATGCCCTTTGACCACATACCAGTATTAGGTCTCTATCCTAAAGGGAAAAAAATGGACTTATCTGTACAATAATATGTCTTTTAGTAGTGGCAAAGAATTGGAAATTGAGATGTCCATTAATTGGGAAATAGCTAAACAAGCTGTGGTATGTGATTGTGATGAAATACCATTGTGTTTTAAGAAATGATTAGCAGGGTGCTCTCAAAAAAACCTGGAAAGACTTACATAAACTGAAACAATGTGAAATGAACAGAACCAGTAGGACACTGTATACAGTAACAGCAATATTCTATGATGATCTACTATGAATTACTTAGCTATTCTAAACAATATAATGATCCAAGACTATTCTGTAGGACTTATGATGAAAGGTGCTACCCATCTCCAGACAAAGAACTGGTAGAGCCTGAAATGCTGATTACTTTCTTTATTTTTCTTAATTTTTTTGTTTGTGTTTTCTTTCACTTGGGCATCACTACACATGTATAGCCCATGTTAAATTGCTTGCCTTGTCAATGGGTGGGAGAAGAGAAGGGAATGGATTTGGAACTGAAAATATGAAAAAAAATATTTAAAAATTTAGATGCAATAGGAAAAAATAAAATATTGAATGAGGTTAAAATAAAATATTGATATTGATATATTTAGATGAATATCTATATTTTAGTAACATTCATTTTCTTAATTTTGTGCATCTGAAACATTTTTCTGAGAATTGGGTCCATAGTTTTAAACAGACTGAGAAAGATGTACATGTGAAAGGAAAGTTTAAAGTATCCCACACATTATTTCAAAGTTTATTGTGTATATTCATGTAAAATTTAAGGAAGTTCTAAATAATGTTTCTTCTCCCTATATGTAATTGGGTATGTACATACCTCCAAGTCTGTGCACAAATATAAACATATATTCATAAATATATAACCACACATGCATATGTTAAAGTTAAGTGTGATAGCTGTTAATGAATTTTAACTACACATGAAAATGGAAGTAAGCACCTTTTTTAAATTTTATTTTTAATTTATAGAATGAAACAAGCATTTTCATAGCATAGTACAATCAAAAGATGGTTACATGAGCAACTGCAAATCTAGTATGTGTGTATACACATACATGTAAAATTATTCTATATATAGTTCCATTTATTAGTTCTTTCTCCGGATGCAGATAACATCTTTCTTCATGTGTCTTTTGTAGTAATTTTGGATCTTTATAATAGACAATATAGCTTATTCACTAAAAGTTTTTTTTTAATATTGCTGTTGCTGCATATAATATTCTCTTGGCTCTGTTATTTTGGTCTTCATTATTACATGCAGTCTTTCCATGTTTTTCTACAATCAATGAGTTCACCATTTCCTATAGCACAGTAGTATTCAATCACAGTTATGTACTATAACTTGTTCAGCCATTCCCCAATTGAAAGTCATCCCTGCAATTTCCAGTTCTTTGCCCCAACAAAGAGAGGAATTATAAACATTTTAGAACTTATAGGTACTTTTCCTTTTCTTTAATCATTTTTGGAAATAAACTAAGTAATGGTATTTCCGGGTCAAAGGGCACAGTTAGTTTAATAACGCTTTGAGCATAATTCTCGGTTGTTCTCCAAAATGTTTGATTGTTTTAGAATTCCACCAAAACTGAATTAGTGTCCCCATTTTTAAACATCTCCAGAATTTTTCAACTTTCCCTTTCTATTATTTTAGGTACTCTGGTAGGTTTAAAATGGTTGTTTTAACCTACAAGTTGTTTTAATACGCAGGTTTTAATCTCAAGTTTGTTTCAATCGGTATTTGTTCAAACAGTAATGATTTAGAGCATTTTTATATGCTCTATAAATTGTTTAGATTTCTTTGGAAAACTGTCAGATCATATACATTGACCATTTATCAATTGGGGAATGACTTGTATCCTTTTAGATTTGACAAAATTCTAAGTACTATTAGTGAATTTCCTTGCATCTTATTTTTACTCTCTATTTTCCTTCTTGGCCTCTCTTTTTACCCTATCCCTGTTAGCTTACCTTTTCCTTTACCATCTTATTCCTTATTTTACCTACACTTCCAAAATTTCTTTCTTATCTTCTGCCTTCACCCCCTAGTCTTATTATTAATCTTATTAAGAATCTTGAAAAGCTGACAGAGAAAACTACTAAATATGGATGCACAATACTTGCCATATAGAAGGTACTTAATAAAGGCCTGTTGAAACAGATATAGGCATAAATCCATCTATACATCCATCTACTCATACACATGTGCATAAACTCAAAACTTACATATGTAAGGTTCAGATCTATGCTTTCATTTAATGTAGTGAACTTCTTGTGAAGAAAGTCCCTTTAGCAATGTATATTGCCTACAGGTTCTATAATTTATATTCTTACATATATCTCTGGAATCACTGAAAACAGTAAGTAGCATAACTACTTTCTAAATCCAGTATGTTTTAAGCAAGGATTCTTAAACTGTGCATATGTGTATGTGTTTGTGTGTGTGTGTGTATGTGTGTGTGTGTGTGTGTGTGTGTGTGTACACATAACTGCATCTGTGTGATGATTATCTATGCATTCTGGTGAAGTCTACAGACTCTTGTCAATAATGTGTTTAAGTTCATGAAAAACAGTATTACAAAAAGAAACCAATTATGATGAATTTGTAAATACAGTTGTTTTATTTTTTAATTTATGGAATAAAATAAACATTTTCATAATGTAGTACAATGAAAAAAATGACGGTATATTAAACTACAAATCTGCTAAGTACAACTTGTTATTCCTTTCAAATATATATTATCATTTAACTTTCTCTTTTTTTCCTCTACAAGAGGATATTACTATATATATGTTTGTATGTTTGTATGAATATACACATATAATATACTTATGAAATTATTCTATACACCTCTTTATCAGTTCTTTATAAAAATAAAATAAAATAAAAACAATTTCACTCATACTAGGTTAAGAACCTGTGTCTAGAAAAAAGAATTTGAACCCAGGACTTCATGATTCTGAGGCTGGCTCTATATGCACTAAACCATACAGTCTCCAATATATTTTTATTTATTTGGATATCATTACACATAGCACATTGATCAATTATATATGTACACATATATAGATAACATAGATATGTGGGTACAACAATATCTGTATGTTAAATAAAAAAATTGATACATTAAAATTCTACTAATAATATATATGTTTACATGCAAATTATTTGTCAGGGAAACTGAGTGATTCTCTTGACACTTACTTCAGATAGAAATGACATCTGCAGAATTGAAAAAAAAATAATCCTGAGAAAGAAATCAGTCCAAATAAGTGAGCATAATTTTCTGGGTTTATTGTCTTGGATGTCACATGCTTTGGTTTCTGCTGAGTTCTTTCTTGTCAATTATTGAATCAATTCTCATAGGAAAGGGCCTAAGGACCAAGATGATGTGCTATACCATTATAATAGAGCCACTTAAATGATGTAGTAGATACAGTATTGGTCCTAGAATCAGGAGTGCCTTAGCACAGATTCAGCTTCAGTCGCTTACTTGCTGTATGACTCTTGGCAAATCACTGTTTTTAAACATATATGTATATATATATATATATATATATATATATATGTATATATGCATATATGTATATATATGTTACATATATACAGATATATGTAGAGATAAATATAGATATATAGATAAATAGATAAATAGGTATCTATATCTATATAGATATGTTTGTATATATATATATGTAATTTATCTTTTACATTCTCTTTTTTTAAAAAATTTGACTTCCAAATTCTTTTCCTTTCTCCCACTCTCTTTCCCACACTGAAAAGATAAATAATACTATTATTATTCAGTTACAGAAAGTAATTTTATCCACCACTCTTTCATGATCTGCAGAATGTTAAATACAATAGAAAAAATGATAGGATAGAAAGTTTTTCCTAAGACTCAGTCTCAAACATCTATCAAAAATATGTGATGTTTATAATGCTAATTAGTAGTACTACTACTACTAATTGTCATTCATATTATATTTTAAGATTTAAAAAGTTTTATATAGATCTGATTCACAAAAACCTCTGTATGTATGTATCCAGATATGACTCAGAAAATTACATGACAAGCTCATGATCTTGCAGCCAGTAAGAGTCAGAAATGGAATTTACAGTCACGTTTCAACTGACTTGAGATAAATCATTCTTTCCAAAACAATCCTTTTGGACCACATACATATACAATGTATAAACAAAACTATTCCTTATATATTATGCTATTGAATGAACATTACAAGCTTCAATTGAAATAAACATAACAATGATTAATGACAATGAATTCTTGCTTCTTTGTTACTAAGTTGAAACCTTGTCTCTTTGGTGACTTTGGTTTTGCTTGAGTTCAGTAAATGCACCTTGCAGCAAATGTATTCTAGAACTTAGGAAATAGTTTATAATTAAAAAAAAAGTTTGTATGACAGCACTGTTTCTTCCTACGTTGAACCATGTAAAACTAATTAAAAATAAGACTGAAAGTTCATGAACTATTTAATTGTAAAACAAATAATATGCACGTATGTTCAAGCACAGTTATCTTCTAGTGTGAAGCATATTTTGCAAAAACTATATAGTAAATGACTGTTGGATGAATGAAAAGATGATTGTATTCATGACATATACACACAGAGAAAACATAACATGAACAGTACCAAAATAAAATGGATGTGCCATACTTTCTAAGATAGTTATCACATAATAACTCATGGCACAGGTGTTTCTGATGATATATTATTCTTGTAAAGGCATGGATAATGACTTGTGTTATTTCCACTATATATCTGTGTAGTATGGAGCACTAAGTACCCTGCACATATAGGATGCCTAAGAAATAGTTTTTCAGTGAATGAATAAATGTCAGGAATAAGTCTTGAAATATACTTAATTCTTTGAGTACCAGATAATAATTAATCAATATAATTAAATATTATTTTATTTTAGAAATTATTAATATGGCACAAGAAAGAAGTGAATAAAAGAGCATTTTTACATTGTTACTTTGCCTGGTAAAATAAAGTATTTTTTAATTTTTCTTATCACTTTTGGTGAAAGAGAATATTTTACAATTATTCTTCAGTAAACTAGCATGCATACATTTACACCAAAAATTCTAAGATAGAAATATTAGGGGGAATAATTTTTTCCCAGCATTGACTATAACTTTTTGAGTGGATTCATCAAGAACTAAAACATCACTGCTCAACAAAATTACATAGAGACCCATAGTATTTGGCTACATGGAAATTATATTTTTCTTAAATCATAATATTTCTCTAAGAAGATTGAGAATAATGTAAACCATATGTTTAATTTGAAAAAAAATAAACTATTTGAAAATGATCCTATTATACTTGAAGTTTTGCTGTTAACAATCCTTTCTGCCTCAGTGATACAAGAGATATGCATATGCATCAAGGTCTGCAAAGTAATTTGGAGTAAGTGGGCCAGCATTGATTGCACTTTTCCTCCATTTGGTATTTAATTATGAATGATAATTTAAAGACTTCAGACAAGCTGGACATGACATTAGTTAAGTGTATATTGATTCAATCTTTTATAATTGGTATTAGTACTCATCATTTTGAAATCTCTTATATTATATGATATGTTTATAAATAAGAAAAATTGACAAGGTTGATTTGTGATGCATTGATAAAATTCTTATAGCTAATGTAAAACTAATAAGATAAACTAATTAAAACAGAAGCTTTTTGCCCAGCCACACAAAGGTATATTCTTGAAAACAATTCATTATGCATGTCAGTGCTTTGATGGTAATAAATCTACTCTGGCAATCTAAAAAAAAATCAATTTTAGAGTTTTTATGAATTTTTATTATTTAAGAATAATGAAACATTTAGAGCATAGAGTAAGGAAGTTCTAGTATCAAATCTGACCATTTAATTCTCTACTGACCTCTAGTCTCACATCACTAACTACTGTTTTGATATCTCAGCCTCTGAATATCTAGTAGACATTCTAATATCATCATTTACAAGAATGAAGTCATTACCTTTCTCCTAAAACTATCTTCTGTTTTACCATCTCTATTATTGACGAGAACCAAACTGAGTTCTCAGTTGTCAAGGATTATGACCTCAGTATCATCCTTGAATCCTCACTTTCATTCAATTCATATATCCAATGATTATCCAAGTCATGGTTTCTGCTTCCAAACATTTCATATAAGTCCCCTTCTCTTCACTCACAAAGCCACATCCCCAGTAAAAGTCCTTTTCATGCTACACTTGAAGTACTGCAACAGCCTTTCTGGTTATCCTCTCTTCTTCAAGTCTCTCCCACTTTAATCTGCTGTCAAAGGGATCTTCTATCAAATGCCAAAGCACAGGTCTTACCATACCCTTTCTCTACTTAATAAATTTGAGTAGTTCCTTATTCTCTTCATGCTTATATAAAATCTGTTGACAGGCTTCCAAAGAACTTCAAAAACTGGCCTCTTCCAATCTTTCCAGTCTTTTTTTTTCTTTTTTAAATAATATTTTATTTTTTCCCCAATTACATGTCCAAACAATTTTAAACATTCATTTTTACAAGCTTTTGAGTTCCAAATTTTTCTCCCTACTTCCCCTTCTCTCCATTCTTCTGAAAATGATAGGCAATTTGATAGAGGTTATATATGTGCTATCATATAAAACATTTTTATTTTAGCCATAATTGTGAAAGAAGAAACAGATCAAAAGGTAAAAAAAAAAACACAAAAAAATAAAGTGAAAAAATATGCTTTGATCTGTATTCAGAGTCCGTCAGTTCTTTATCTGGATGTGGATAGCATTTTCCTTCTTGAATCCCTTGTACTTGTCTTGGATTATTGTGTTGCTGAGAATAGCTGAGTGATTCATAGTTTATCATCACACACTGTTGCTTATTCTGTGTACAATGTTATCCTGTTTCTGCTAATTTTATTTTGCATTATTTCATAAGTCTTTCCATTTTTTTCTGAAATCTGCCTATTAATCATTTTTTATTGCACAACAATATCAGTTGATACAGTTGGTAATTATTTTGATTTTTTTAGTTGATTCTATAGGGTTCTCTAAGTATACCATCATATTTGCAAAGTTTGATAGTTTTTCCCCCACATTCCCTATTCTAATCCCTTCTATTTTTTCTTCTTGTATTGCTGTAGCTAACATTTGTAGTACTACATTGAATAAGAGTGGTGATAATGGGCATCCTTGCTTCACCCTTGATTGTACTGGGAAGGCTTCTAGCTTATCTTTGCTAAATATCATACTTGCTGATGGTTTTTAAATAGATATTGCTTATCATTTTAAAGAACATTCCCTTTATTCCTATGCTGTCTGTTGTTTTTAATAGGAATGATGATGGTTTTTATCAAAGGCTTTTTTGTGCATTTATTGAGATATTCATATCATTTATTTTGATTTTGTTATTGATATGGTCAATTAGGTTGGTGGTTTTCCTAATGTTGAACCAACCCTGCATTCCTGGTATAAATCCCACCTGGTCATAGCGTATGATACTTGTGCTATACTGTCGTAATCACCTTGGTAGTATTTTGTTCAAAATTTTTGCATCGATATTCATTAAGGGAATTGATCTATAATTTTCTTTCTCTGTTTTAGTTCTTCTTGGTTTAGGTATCAGCACCATATCTGCGTCATAAAATAAGTTTGTAGGACTGGTTTTTCAATTTCTCCACATAGTTTATATAGTATTGGAATTAATTATACTTTAAATGTTGGTAGAATTCTCTTGTAAACTTGTCTGGCCATGGGGATTTTTTCAGAGGGAATTCAATAATGGTTTTTTCAGTTTATCTTTCTAAGATGCGATTATTTAGGAATTCAATTTCCTGATCTGTCAATCTAGACAATTTATATTTCTATAAGCATTCATTGATTTTGCTCAGATTGTCAGATTTATTGACATTTATTTGGGCAAAATATTACCTAATGGTTGCTTTAATTTCTTCTTCACTGGTGGTAATACCACCTTTTAAATTTTTGATACTTGATATTTGGTTTTCTTCTTTTTAGAAAATCAAATTAACAATCAGCTTATTGATCTTATTATTTTTCTTTAAAAAAAGCCAGCTCCTAGATTTATTTATTAGCTCCGCAGTCTTTTTTTATAACCTTTATTTTAATCTGATTAATCTCACCTTTGATTTTCAGGATTTCCAATGTGTTACTCAATTGGGGATTTTTAACTTGTACTTTTTCTAATTTTTTAAGTTTCGCACACAATTGATCAATCTGGTTTTTTTTCCACTTTGTTGATGTAAGAATTTAGAGAAATAGATTTTCCCCAAGTACTGTTTTTGCTGCATTCTACAAATTTTGGCACATTGTCTCATTATTGTCTTTCTCGTTAATGAAATTATTGATTGTTTCTATGATTTGTTCTTTAACCCATTTATTCTTTAGGATTAAACTATTAAATCTACAATTAATTGTTAATCTGTTGTCCAGTTGCCCAATTCTAACTTTGAAGGAGTTGTTTTCCTCGATTAGCCAATTGTACTTTTTAAAGAGTTGTATTCATCAGTTGATTTTTGTATGTTCTTTTCCATTTGGCAAATTGCATTTTTTAAGCATTTTCCCCCAAATTGTTGATTCTTTTTTTTTCATAATTGTCTTGCATCAGTCTTGTTTTTTCCCCTGTTTTTCTTCTACCTCTTTTCCGTGATTTTTAAGCTCATTTTTGAGCTCTTCCATGCATTCTTTCTGGGATTGAGACTACTCCCATATTCTTTTGGGGTTTTGTCCATAGGTGTTTTAACATTGTTGTCCTCCTCTGAGTTTGTATCTTGATCTTCCCTGTCACTATAATAATATTCTATGGCCAGATTCCTTTTTATTGTTCTTTCTTGTTCATTTTTTGGGCCTTTTCCCTCTTTTAAATTTGAGCTCTGCTCCTGGGTGGAAGGGGCATTGTTTCAGGCTTCTTGTGCCAAGGGCTGCTAGTTTTGTCTGTTTACCTTGTGCTGCTCTGAGGCCCATGGGAGACCCTTATATCTGGTGATGCTCTAAGGGACTACAATGGGGGATAGCTGGTGATGCTGGAGGTGTTAGTCATCTGGCAGCTTACCTAGGGCTGAGCTAGGGTCCTAGTGGTGGTTTCTGGCATATGCTGAAGCCTGCCCACTCTCTCAGCACTTCCCTGGAGTCACATTGAAGCACGTGGCAGTCTGGCTGCTGGGGGCTACTTCTTTGCCTGGGATTACACCAAAACACATGGAGGTTTGAAGATCTGGAGTCTACAGATTCTCCTGGCTTTGCTGAGGCACATCATGGGGTCTGGTGTGGGTGTTTGCCTTCTCCCCTGAACTGGGAATCAGGATCTCTTCCTGGTTTGCTAAGTTGAGACTTCCTGCTGGCTTCTACAATACTTCCTGTACTGAACTTCACTGCCCCTTCACCTGAGTGAAAGAGACTTTACTTGCTGATCTCCCTATTTTGGGGAACCCAAAGATTCCTTCACCCCATCTTTTTGCTGGTTCTTTTGTTCCAGGATTTGTTTTGAGGTGCTATTTTATGGTTGTTTGAAGGTGCATATGGTAGAGTTATGGTGATCCACTGTTTACTCCACCATCTTGGCTCCTAGATGTCCTTCTTTCAAATCTTCTTACAATGTATTGCCCTTCATATGCTCTACTATCCAAAGATGCTGTATTTCTTGCTGTTCCTCATACATCATACTGCATTTACAGACTCTGTCAGTACCTTTTCCCTGGTTGTCCCCCATGCCTGGAATGGCCATCCTACTCACATCTTTCCTGGTTTCTCTGGCTTCCTTCAGGACTCAGCTTGAGTATTTCCTTCTGCATATGTCCTTGCCTTCTTCTGCTGCAAATACATTTCTTCTAAGATCACCTTCCATTTAGTAAGTATGTGTGTGTATCTGTGTATAAGTATATGCATATATGTATATACTATACACATAATATATATATATGCATATATATGTATGTATTCATACACCCACACCCTTATATATGTAGATACCTTATGTGTAACTAGTTTTTTGTTTTTATTCTTTATCTCATTCATTAGAATGAGAGCTTTTTGAAGCAAGAGACCATGGTTTTCCTTTTCTTTGTGTCTCTCATGTTTAAGACAATATCTGAGGGTTAGTAACAACTTAAAAATGCTTATTGACTAGCAGATAACACTTAGTAGTACTAAGATTATAAGTCATTTACAACTCTCAGTATCACTTTCTTCATTTATTAATATAGCAATGAAATAGCTGAAGTATTTACTTCACAGCTATTTAAAAAATCAAATTAGATGTATTTGCCTTCCCTCCTAATATTACCTTGTTTATGTTTTCTATCTTGTATATTCCCTTTTTGTAAATATTCTCTTGCCCTTTAAATGTGAGCTATTGGACTGCAGGGACAGATTGTATTTTCTATCAAAGCTCTTGCAAATAGTTTGCATTTACAGCAAAAGTAGTTCTTAGGGGAAGTTTCATATCTCTGAATGCTTACATGAATAAAAAAGAAAAAAAAGGAGATCAATGATTTGGGCATGCAGCTGAAAAATATAGAAAAAGAGCAAATTGAAAACCCATAATTAAATACCAAATTAGAAATACTGAAAACCAAAAGAGACATTAATAAAATTGAAATCCAAAAAACTAATGAACTAATAAATAAAACTAAGAGCTGGTTTTATGGGAAAAAACAATTTAATTGATAAAACTTTGGTCAATTTGATTAAAAAAAGAAAGAAGAAAACCAAATTACCAGTATCAGAAATGAAAAGCATGAATTCAGCTCAAATGAAGAAAAAATTAAAACAATGATTAGGAATTGTTTTGACTAATTGTATATCCATAAATTTGATAATATTAGGGAAATGGATGAATATTTATAAAAAAATAAATTGTCCAGATTAACAGAAGAGGAAAGCAAAAGAAATTGAACTAGCCGTCAATGAATTCCGTAGTAAGAAATCTCCAGGGCAAGATGGATTTATAAGTGAATTCTATCAACCATTAAAAAAAACCAATTAATTCCAAACCATTATAGACTATTTGGGAAAATGGGGAAGAAGAAGTCCTACCAAATTCTTTTTATGACTCAAATATAGTACTAATTCCTAAACCAGGAAGAGCCAAAACAGAGGAAGAAAATTATAGACCAATTCCCCTTATGGATATAAATGCAAAAATTTTAAATAAAATATTAGCAAAAAGATTGCAGCAACTTATCAGGAGAATAATATGTTGTGACCAGGTAGGATTTATTCCAGGAAGGCAAGGCTGGTTGAATATTAGGAAAACTGTCATCATAATTATCATATCAACAACAAAACCAACAGAAACCAGATGAGCATCTCAATAGATGCAGAAAAAGACTTTGATAAAATACAAAATCCATTCCTATTAAAAACACTAGAAAGCATAAGAATAAATGGAGTTTTCCTGAAAATAATAAGCAGCATGTACACAAAACCATCAGCAAGCATTATATGTAATGGGGATAAGCATTATATGCAATGGGGATAAGCTAGATGTATTTCCAATAAGATCCTGGGTGAAACAAGGATGTCCATTATCATGCCTATTATTCAATTTGGTACTAGAAATATTTGCTTTAGCAAGAAGGGAAGAAAAAGAAATTGAAGGAATTAGAATGAACAAAGGAGAAACTAAGTTATCATTCTTTGCAGATGATATGATGATTTACTTAGATTATCCTAGAGAATCAATTAAAAAACAACTTTAAATAATAAAAAAAACTTTAACAAAGTTGCATGATATAAAATAAACCCACATAAATCCTGGCCATTCTTATATATTACTAAAAAGCCCAACAGCAAGAGATAGAAAGAGAAATTCCATTTAAAATAACTGTATATATAATATTAATAATAACATAATAATAATATTATAAAATATTTGGGAGTCTACCTGCCAAAACAAACCAGGAACTATGTGAACCCAGTTATCAAATGCTGTTCACACAAATATAGTCAGATCTAAATAATTGGAAAAAATATCAGTTGCTTGTGGTTAGGCTGAAATAATATAATAAAAATGACAATTTAATCTAAATTAATTTACTTATTTAGTGCCATATGAATCAAAGTACCAAAAATTATTGTACAAAGGTACATAAAATAACAACAAAATTTATGTGGAAGAAAAAAAGATCCAGAAAATCAAGGAACTTAATAAAAGGAAATGCAAGGAAAGGAGGATTAGCCATACCAGATATTAAACTGTTATGAAGAGTGAGTCATCAAAGCTACTTGGTACTGGCTAAGAAATAGAGTGGTGGATTAGTGGAAAATGTTAGGTACACAAAACACAGTAGTCAATGAAAATAGTAATCTACTCTTTGATAAACCTGAAGAGTCCAGCTTCTGGGATAAGAACTTACTAATTCACAAAAACTGCTGGGAAAACTGGAAAATAGTGTGGCAGAAATTGGGCACAGACCAATATCTTACTCCATATACCAAAATAAAGTCAAAATGGATTCACAACTTATATTTAAAGGCTGATACTATAAACAATTTGGGAGAGAAGGGTATAGTTTACCTATCAGACTGATGGAGAAGGGAAGAATTCATGGCCCAACAAGAGACAGAGAGCTTTATGAATTGCAAAATGCATAATTTTGATTACATTAAATTAAAAAAGTTTTTGTACAAACAAAGGCAATGCAACCAAGACTAGGAGTGAAGTAAAAAATTGGGAAAGAATTTTTCCAACCAGTGTCTCTGACAGGCCTCATCTTTAAAATATACAGGGAATTCAGTCAAATTTATAAGAAAACAAGTCATTCCCCAATTGATAAATGGTCAAGGGATGTGAACAGGCAAGTTTTCAGAGGAAGAAAATAAAGACATCTATAGTCGCATAAAAATGCTCTAAATTACTATTGACTAGAGAAATGCAAATCAAAACAACTCTTAGAAACACATCTCTCCTGTCAGATAGGCTAATGTGTCAAAACAGGAAAATGAAAAATGCTGGAGATATGGGAAAACTGGAACACTATTGCATGGTTGGTGGAGTTGGGAACTGATCTTACCACTCTGGAGAGCAATTTGGAACTATGCCCAAAGACCCATAAATATGTCAATACTCTTTTACCAAGCAAAACCACTCCTAGAGCTGTATGCCAAAGAGATCATACAAGGGATAAAAGGACCTATATGTACAAAAACGTTTGCAGAAGCTCTTTCTGTGGTAGCAAAAAATTGGAAATCATGGGGATGCCTGTCAATTAGTGAATGGCTAAAAATTTGTGGCACATGAATGTAATGGAATACTATTGTGGTATAAGAAATGAGGAGCAGATGGACTTCAAAGGAACCTGGAGGGTCTTATATGATCTGACGATGAGTCAAGGGAGCAGAACTAGGAGAACATAATACACAACCACAGACACATTGCTTCTCTGATGACTAATTTGATAGATTTGTCTCTTCTCAATGATTCAAGGTTCTAAGATAGCTTGAAAAGACTCACGATGGAAAAGGCTATCCCCATATAGAGAAAGAATTATGGAATCTGAATGCAGATTGAAGCAAACTATTTGCTCTCTCTCTTTTTTTCTTTGTTATTTTATTTTATCTTTGGGTTTGTTACATCTTTCTCATAGTTCATTTCATTGGTTACATTTCTTTTTTATAACTTGATTATTGGGAAAATAAATTTAATGTTAAGGTATAAGTACAAATATTGAATTACATGCCATCTTGGTGGGTAGAGGGGAGGAGAAGGAGGAGGAGGAAATTTGGAACTCAAAATCTCATGGAACTAAATCTTGTAATCTAAAAATTAAAAAAAAATAAAATGTCTGTACTTAAAATATCGATGGAATAATTGATACAATAATTTTCAAGCCATTATGTATTATATGATCATCATTGTTATCATCAATATGTAGAACAAAATATAAGTTTAAGAGAAGGCCAAGTATTAACAACAATAATAAAATTTGATGGGAAAGTTGTGCTTGCTGGTTTAAGTTATTTTAATGTAATTCAGATTTATTTGAAAGCTGTGGGATGAGTAAACTACTATGGTTCCCCCCCCCCACAAATCCAAAAGATAGATTGCAAAAACTACCGAATTCCATAAGATTTCATTTTTTGGGAATCTTAAGTGATTTTTTTAAAAAAAATTCAGCTAACTACACAAAAAATTCTATTTGTTCTTAATCATACTTCCCTGGTATACATGTGGGAAATTTTTTTTTTATCAAAATAGTTCTCTTAAAGAAAAGTTTTATATGAAATATGAATTTCCAAAATACTTTTTCTCATATTTCCAATATCCAAATTTCCCAGGTTTTGGTGAGCTTCTCTTATATAAATTTTGTTTACATGCATCATTCTATTTAAACATACATATAGAGAGTGATACTTTCTAAAAGCCTATATTATAAAGAAATATTTCTATTAAAAAAGCCTTTTGTGAAAAATACAATTCTAATATGCATGTAAAAAAGCTTTTTACCAAAATAACCATGTAACATTATAAGGTAATGTAACATCAGTTTCTAATGACTGTATTTGTAAGATACAGCATTTCACAATTAAAATGCATTCTTCACATTGAAAATGGAATGTTTTAAGTGGTAATCTCTTCAAAGAAAAGTTATAGGAACCTTTTCATGCAAAAATATTTTAATAGCTTTTTTCCACTGCGAAGAACTGGAAATTGAGGGAATGTCCATCATTTGGGGAACAAGTTGTGGTATAAAATTTTGAGGGAATATTATTTTGCTATGAGAAATGATGAGCAAGAAGATTTCAGAAAAACCTGGGAAGATTTGTATGAAGTGATACAAAGTGAAGGGAGCATAACCAGGGCTACAATGTACAAATATAGTCATGATGACCAACTATGTAAAACTTAGCTACTTTGATTAACATAGTGAACCAAGGCAATTTGAAAGGACACATAATGAAAATGTTATCCACCCTCAGAAATATAACTGATGTACTCTGAGTGCAAATGGAAGCATACTTTAAAAAAAAAAAACTTTAATTTTTTCTTGATTTTGTATTTTTAACATGGTTTTTATGATAATATACTTAGAATGAATTCATATTTTAATTATGATCATATTACTTGCTTCCTAACTGTCTGGGAAAGGAGTGGGAGAGAAGGAATTGGAAACTCTTTTTTTAAATGAATCTTAAAAATTATTTACATGCAATTGAGAAATATTTAATGCAATGACATCTCTCATCTAATGCATTTGAGATTTTAAAAAATAGACCATGGTTTACAGAAAGGTTAGAAAGCATGCACATATATGTTACACACACATATGTACACTATATTTACGTATACATCTATAAATATACATGTACATGTATATACTCATGGACACATGCATATACATACATATATGCACATATACACATATACATACCTGTGTGTGCATATGTATATGTATATATGTGTATATATAAGCATATATGTATATACACATGTGTATATAGGCACACACACACATAGATGTAGATATAGATATAGAGAGATATAGATACTGTCAAATGAAAATCGGTCAAAAAGGAAGACATAACATCTTTGGTCTTATGATAGAAGCCAGTGGGAAAATTCATTTTAATTTATCAACATTCTTTTGATATGTTTCTTTTTAGAGTAAAGAAATTATTCTTGACAATATTATTTAAGTTATCAATTTAAAAATGCTTTTTTTACTTTAATTTAGGTTTGTAAATTCAAGTGACTACTGAAATTTCATTGTAAAGAAAATAATTTGATTGATTTTTCTATGTATGCATATTCATCAGAAAGGAATACAATCAATCTTGCAAGCATTAGCCAAATGTTTTTATTTATTACAAGATAGACACATAATACAGGCACACACACATGTTCCAATGTGCTTTTGATAATTTCATGAAGCATAAAATACAAGACATATATAGAAAGTCATTTGATCAATGGATAGTACATACACAGAAGAGTAAACATGTTTTGGTTCCTTTCTTGAAAGATTTACTTCTTTATCCATGAAAAATGTGAAGCTACAAGATTATTAGGTTATTTTAAAGAAAATGCTTGCCCATATCGAACTTATTTATCAACAGTTTAGTTTCAACCTGTGTTGAGATTTAGCTGGTTCTTACTGGTTCGATAGAACTGGTACCTAATTTTAGGTTGAGTTCTGAGAACCAGTTGTTAACGGGGGCAGGGCCTGTGCCTGCCCTGTCAGCAGCAGCAGCACCTCAACTCTGTTCTGTGGAGAAGTGGTTGTTAATTTATTTGAATCCCACCACTGGTCTCAACCTCATATGAAACATTGTGTGGGCTGCCATAGGGTTTGGGTCTAAGACTAATATTATTCTCAACAATGAATTACATAATGAAACAGCATAATCATTAAGCTATGTCCACATTATGACAGAAAAAAATCAGATGTGGATGAAACTTTCAGTCATTTTGATTCCCTGAGGCTCTTTAAGAAAATATTCTGAATGGCAGAATGAATATTTCCAAATTACACTAGATAGGTGACCTGATCTGCATAGTCATACCCCCAAGATACTAAAAGAATTAAAGGAAATCCTACAGGGTGCTGAACTCAACTCATTTATGAATAATTTATTGCCAAAATATTGGCAATAGTTGTGCCTGATGAGAGTATGTGGAATATTGCTGAGTTACATCAATGGAGGGAGACAAATCACACAGATTAGATCATGGGCATATTCTAACACAGAAAGTTCCATAAGTGAATAATGGATAAATGGAACCAACTTTTTCTGTTGTGTTTTAGTCAACCATTGTTATATAGATATAGCTGGACTGGGTCAATGTTGTTAAGTCATTTCGTTAATGAATATTTTTGCCATTGCAGTAGTCATCATGTGTGAATAATACAATTATCTGTGATTTTAATGATATGGGGATTTACTAGAGTGAATCTTCCTTTATCAGCACAAATGACAATCTCTCTACTATTAAACAAATTGTAGGGAACTGCCCATGACATATTGAAGCTAAGGGACTTGCATAGGGTGATAAAACTAACAGGTTTTAACAGTAATATTTCAACCTAGATAGTCTTTGTTCAAGAACCAGTAATGTATCTACTACATAATATTGTCTTTGTAATAGACATCCTATAGAGTTACCCATAAATTTAACTCAGCAAACCATAATAAACAGGAAATATTATTTAAAATTTGTAAAGTTCATTGATAAGGAGACCAGTATGGTATTAGGGGGTGAGGGTGGGAGAACGAACTGAAGTATGAATTAGAAACTAAGGTTTTAATTCCTATTTTGGTGGTTTATAGCCTTGAGTCCTGAGGTAAGCTAATTAATTTCTCTGTAACTCAGATTCCTCATCTAAAAAATGCTTTGGTTGGTTTACCAGTCCATGGAAATATTTTTTTTTTTCAAATAGACTACAAGAGAGCTTTTTCAAGTTTTTTAGGCTACCACTATTTCTAGATTTTTGAATTATTTTGTGAATTTCTTGGTACCTTGCATAGTTATATAGCATTGCTATAATAATACTTGAGTGCTAACCATATTTATTGAAATGGTATCATGCTTGGTTCCCATTTGACTATTTTCTAGTGCCATAAAAAGAGTGCCAAAGGCAGTCATTCCCTATATATGAAGTCCACCATTTCCCACCAACTTCTTTCTTTGGTTTTGGCTCCATAATACATGTCCCCATATATGCATGGCCTCATAATCTCTTTTCATTTAATTTTTGTATATTGTATTCTTCCATTAGATTGACTGTAAATTTTTTGACATCAGGCATTGACTTTCATACTATTTTTATTCTCAGTATTTAATACAGTGTCTCATATTAGGTGCTTAATAATTATTTACTGACTTTTGACTATTGACTAAATATGGGTAATGAGTCTGGAGAGTACTAAATGTAAACAAAGCCGGAGGAATTTGTTCAATGGACCAGTAAAATTTTGCTACTGCATATTTCAATAGGTAACTGAATGTGCAAGAGATGGTACAATGTTATTCTTGTGTATGTCTGTGGAGTAATGATGACTATGAGAGAAACTACTTTGATGTGGATATTTCTATTAGAGCTCAACAATAATATATATGGTGCATGTGGGTGTGTGTGTGTGTGTGTGTGAGAGAGAGGGGGGGGGAAGGAAGGAAGGAAGGAAAGAAGGAAGGAAGGAAGGAAGGAGGAAGGAAGGAAGGAAGAAGAGAAAGAGAGAAAGAAAGAAAGAAAGAAAGAAAGAAAGAAAGAAAGAAACAAAGGAAGGAAGGAAGGAAGGAAGAAAGAAAGAAGGAAAGAAAGAAAGAAAGAAAGAAAGAAAGAAAGAAAGAAAGAAAGAAAGAAAGAAAGAAAGAAAGAAAATATATCATTAAGGCAAGATTCATGACCTTGAGGATGATCGGGAACATGCCTAAATGGTTTTGAATCACAAAGTATGACAATCTCTCTATGTAGAAGGCAGAGGAAGTATAACATTTATTTAAACTCTGGAGGATCAAATCTGAGAACCAATACCCCCAATATGATATAGTAGCAATAAGATTCCAAAACCAGTAAGCCCACCTCAATGTAGTGATAAGGAAATTGTTACACAGTATTATAGCAAGGAATCAAGGCATCCTGTATATCCCCCCCCCCCCCCCCCCCCGCCCTGACGCCCCACCCCCAGCACCTTTCTGTAAACAATCACTCAAGAATCCTAATTCTTTGCTCAGCACTCTTTTCTGCAGCTCTGCTGATTCTGCTTCTCTCAATGTTTGTTCTTCATCATATTCTTGATGTCTATTGCCTCAATGTCTTCCTCTCAGTTCTGTTGCTCTCAGTCCTGCAGCATTCAGTTCTGTTGCTCTTAGTTCTGCTGCTCTCATTTCTGCTGCTCTCATTTCTGTTCCTCTTCAATTTTCTTCCACTTCAGTTCTGCTCTTCTCCTCTTCAATTCTGGGCTCTGCTTTTACACAGTTCTAACAGGTATCTGATTGACTAGAACTCAGTGCACATACAATTGTCTCTGGTCTTAGAGATCTCCCCTTAGGGTCCTGAGGGCTTCACACCCACACAGCCTTAGCCCCTAGTAAGCACGGGCTAATTTAGGCCTACTTATAAACAAAGATGTAATCAAGATTTCCCACCTAGGCTCACCTGAGGCCTACTGAATGTGTTGTAACCGTAAGGACATAAACACAACATTCATGATAATCATGAATATTCCTATGTAGGTCTGTATTGCAAAGTATGAGAGACTCTCCACAAAGAAGGTAAAAAAAGTATGACATTTATTCAGACACCAGAGAATTATATCCCATAACCCAATGTTCAGCTCCCACAGCCAGTTAGCCCACTTTATAATAACAGCAAGGAACTTAAAACACCATATCACAGCCTGGAGCTTCACCATCCCAAAACCTCTCTGACCCCCCGCTGGAGTCTTCCCCAAAACAAACTCATGGTAGAGGTAAGTCAGCCTGTTCAGTTCTACAATCGTGTGGGTGGCAATTAGCAGCCATCAGCAGCCATAACTGCACTCTCTCTCCTTTAGCATTTCCTGCGACACAACTTCCTTTCCCTGTCAGGAAGCTCCTCCCATCACATGTAACTTAGGCATCTTGTGACATAAGGAGGTCACATGGCCTATTAAAGGGTGGGAAAGATCTTCAAATCTAAATTGCTACTATATGAGTGGGGAAGATCTTTAATCACATTAAAATGAAAGAAAGATAGAACAAAAGAGAGAGAGAGAGATAAAGAGAGGGAGTAAAGGAGGAAGGAAGGAAGGAGGTTAGGAAGGGATAGAAGAAGAGGGCAGTGATCAAGGAAGAAAGAGAAGGAACTATGAGTATCCACTGAACAGGACAAAGGATTAAGTTTTGTCCAGTCACGAAATGCTAATTATTTTAAAATGAGGGTATTTCAGCCTTGGTTACATGTGTATTAGTCAAGGAGACATTAAATTAAAACATGAAGCCTTTTCATTTTCTTGAGCTTTAAATACAAAACACTCAGCATTTTAAAATCAATAAAGAAATTCACAAGAAATTATTGAATTAAATTAGCAACATGTTTAAAATTGTTTATGGGTGCTACCTCTGAAGCTTTCATGTATTGGATTGCCTAATTAGTGTCCAAAGTCTATTGTGGCAGTCATAAAATTTAAGCAAATAAGCCAAATGATGTCTAGCCCTGTTCTCTGTATATTCTAATATTTTTTAAATGAATGAGTAGGCGATTATTGGTGAGTAAAGAAGAAATTCATTAATTAAATTTATTGTCAGGTTCTAAAATTTGAAAATTGAATAGAGCTGACAGAGAAGGGAGGGGGGAGAGTTATCCATCTTGGGAATTTATTTGCTTGGATGTGTGCTGTGTTACACTTTTGTAGTAATATTTTAAAATCAAAGTAATGAGCTAAATTTCATTTTAGTACAATGAATCTCAAATGCAAATACTACATATATGAGAGGTGACTTGGTTGCATAGTAGATAGAATACTAGGCCTGGAGTCAGGAAAAACTGAAGTCGAATTTGGCCTTAAGCAAATAAGTAGCTGTGTGACAGTGGGCAAATTGTTTAAGACCTGTAAGTCTCAGTTTCATTATCTATAAAATGCATAAAATAATAGTACTTATATCCCAGGATTGTTGTGAAAATAAAATGAGATGATAATTGTGAAATTCATAGCACAATGTATAATAAGGATTATATTAATATTTTATATTATTTATATTATATTATTATATTTATATTTTATTAATGTTTCTCCTATTCCTGCTCCTTCTCCTCTTTCTCCTCCTCCTCTTCCTCTTTTTCCTCCTCCTCCTCCTCTTCCTCCTCCTTTTCTTCCTTTTCCTCCTCCTCCTCCTCTTTCTCCTTGGGACTAGGGAAGTGCTTAGTTAAAGCTCTACCCTGAAACATCTTGGCTTTTTAATACTAGATAAGTCAGTTAGCTTCTCTATGCACCAGGCAACTCTTTAAAAATGAATTGCAAAGGAGATACAACCTCGTGTAAATAGACCTTTTCTAGGAATTCAAGTTAAAAAAATACAGTCTAGGTCTTGTGTGAAATATTGGACACAATTGTTTAACCTTATGCAGATTGTGAAATTTGTTAAATACACATACCCATTTTTAGAACATATTTTGCACGCTATTTTAATGTAGCATGTTACACTATATGTAATGTGCTCATATATATGTACACATTTATATACACACACACACACACACACACACATATATATATTTCTTTAATTTTTGAAAAGTGCTTGGCATGTATTATCTTATTTTATCCTCAGAACAAACCTGGTCAGTATGGAAACTGAAGAAAGCCAAGATTAAGTGACTTGTCCAGGCAGCTAAGAAATGTCTGAGGTTGTATTTAATCACGAATCTTCACTGCCAGTTCTTCACTATGTTTACTGTGGCACTTAGCTTCCTTCATATCTCTCCCTATCATTCATTATCTCTCTCTAGTTCTATCTCTATCTCAATCTACATGCAAACCTAAAGATACATGTGTTAAATTTTATGATGAAGGATTACCTATTCAAATGTGTATATATGTATATGTGTATATATATACATATATATGAAAGGCAACATGACTAGTGGATGAAATGAGAAAACTGACTGAGAGTCAGGAAGAGACAGAGAGATATGCTGCATAGATATTATATACACATACATAGATACAGACACCTATATACACATGTGTATTGTATGCACAAACACATACATACAAGTGAATGTGGGTGTTGTTTTTGTTCAGCTATGTACAACTCCTTGCAACTCCATGGACAATAGTATAGCAGGATTTCTATCCTCTATTATCTTTTGAAGTTTGTTCAAGTTTATATTCATTGTTTCCATGAAAATGTTCATCTATCTCATCCACTGCCATCTCCATTTCATTTTGCCTTTAATCTTACCCAAAACAGGTTCTTTTCCAATGAGTCCTGTCTTCTTGTTATGTGGCCAAAATATTTAAGTTTTAACTTCAGTATTTGTCCTTCAACTGAAGAGCCTGAATTAATTTCTTTAAGTATTGACATATCTGATCTTTTTGCTATCCAAGGGACTTTCAAAAGTTTTCTCTAGCATCGGAATTCAAAAGTGTCGATTCTGTTGCCCTAGATCTCCTATTAGTCCAGTTCTCACAGTCATACATTGCTATTGGAAAACACACACATGCATATGCACACACACAGAGACAATATAACTTTGATTATATGGATCTTCATTTGTTAGGTGATGTCTCTGTATTTTAGTAGGCCATCCAGATATGTCATAGCTTTCCTTCCAAGGAGAAAGCCACTTTTAATTTCATGGCTGTGGTTGCCATCCACAGGGACCTTTGAGCCAAACAATATGAAATCTGACACTACTTTCATTTCATCTTTCTTTTTTTTCCAGGAAGTTGTGGGAACAGTTGCTAAGATCTTAAGATTTTTTTAAGCCTTAAATCCAGTTTTACACTTTCCCCACCCTCATCCAGAGGCTTTTTAATTCTTCATTTTCTGCCATTAGAGTGATACTGTCTGCATATCTACTATTATTGGTATTTCTCCAAGAAACTTTAATTCCAGCTTTTGATTCATCCAATCTTGCATTTCATATGATGAATTTTGCATATAAGTTAAATAAATAAGATGACAATATATAGCCTTGCCATACAGTTTTTGCAATATTAAACCAATAAGTTACCTATTTTGTTATAATTGTTTCTTCTTCACCCCCATAAAGCTCCCTCAAGAGATAAGTAAGCTGATGTGGCACTCCTGTCTTTTTGAGGACTTGACATATTTAGCTTAGGTTCACATTGTCAAAGTGTTTAAGGAAGTCAATGAAGCAGAAATAGTTTTTTTTTTCTTTAACTCTCTCATTTACTCTATTATTCAGTGAATGCTAGCAATTTGGTCTCTACTTCCTCTTCTTTGAAAAACAGCCTGCTCTTCTGATAATTGTTGGTTCACATATTTCTGAGCCTAGCTTTCACAATCTTCATTATAACCTTGCTGGCTTGTGAAATGAACACAAGCATTTGGTAATTTGAACATTCCTTGGCATTGCCCTTCATTAGAAGTGGGATGAAAGCTGATCTTTAACAATTCAGTGACAACTGCTGAGTTTTCCAAATTTGCTGGCTTATTGAGTGCAGTGCTTTAACAGCATCATCTTTTAGGATTGTAAATATCTGAGCTTGAATTCCATCACTCCCACTAAATTTATTGTTAGCAATCCTTCCTAATACCTATTAGACTTCATTCTCTAGGATGCCTGACTTTCGATGAATTTCATTCTCTAGAATTTTGCTCTTGATCAGTAACTATGCCATTGTGGTTTTTGGTGATGTTAAGACTTTTCTTTGTATAACTCTTTTGTGTATTCTTGCCATTTCTTTTTTCCCATTAAAATGTATTTATTCACAACATAGTATGTGTCAGACTTACTATGTGCCAAGTCCTGAGGATACAAAGAAAATCAGTAACACTGTCATTAGCTTCAAGAACCCCACATTCAAATGGTGGAGACATATAAAAATAAATGTACATGAACAGTATATTCAGTATAAAAGGAGTGTGGGTGAGATTCAGGGAAAGGCCTCTTGGAGGAAGTGAAATTGAGGTGAGTCTTTTCAGGTCACCTTTCTCTTTTTTATCCTCTCACTTTTTTTTCCCATTCATGAACAAGTCATTGCTTTGGACAAAGGGTAAGAGGTGCCTAGGAGTTTAAACTCACATGTTTCTAAGAATTTTGTTTCATGGAAATGGCTATCTCTTTAACACTATGCTTTTTTAAAACATACTTGAAAATTGTCTTCAATAAAAGTGGTTTTGGCAGGGTTTTGTTTTGTTTTTTGGGGAGTTTTTTGGTTGCTTTTTTGTTTGTTTTTATGAAGAAGCCACATGGAGGTGTTTAGGATGGAACCTAATAACCAGGTCATTGTCACCAGCCATTACAAATATAATCCATGGAGAGACAAGATTCATTAACAAATGTAAATTATCCCCTCAAAAGATTGAAACTCTGCAAAATACCTCTATAGACTGCAAAAATTATATATCATAAACTATCAGTCACTTATGCAGATGACAAATTCTCATTCTGAAAATATAAATTTCAAAATATCTTTGAAAGTTCCACAAATAAACTACATTGGAACTAGAAAATTATCATATGCAGAACTCTTGCCCACAACTGCCTGAATATAACATAGATATTTATATGAGAATTATGATCTTAATAGATGCCTTCATGCTGAATAGTCACAATCTCCAAGTATATGGAACAAAAAACATGCAGAACTTATTTTTTAAAATATATTTCCACAGCAATCGTGGTGTGAAGAACAAACAGAACAAAATGGAAAAAAAAGTGAAAATAGCATGCTTTGATGTACATTCAGATTCCATAGTTCCTTCTCTGGATGTGAAAAGCATCTTCCATCAGGAACACTTTGGAATTGTCTTGGATCACCATATTTCTGAGAAGAGCTAAATTTGTCCCAGTTTTTTTTTTCCCTGAAATCTACCTGCTTATCATTCCTCATAGCATAATCGTATTCCTTTACATTCATATACCAAAATTTTTCAGCCACTCCCAATTTGTGGTAATTCCTTCAATTTCTGATTCTTTTCCACCACAAAAATGCTGCTATAAATATTTTTGTACGTATAGATGCTTTGCCCTTTTCTATGATCCTAGGAAACAGACCTAGTAGTGGTATTGCTGGATCAAAAGGTATTGATTTGGATTGCCTTTTGGGCATAGTTCCAAATTATTTTCCAGAGTGCATGAATCAGTGTTCACAATTCACTAACAATGCATTAGTGTCCCAATTTGCCTACATCTTCTCCAACACTTATCATTTTCCTTTTCTGTCATATTAGCCAATCTGATAGGTGCAAGGTGGTGCCTCAGAGTTGTTTTAACATGTGTTTCTCTAATCAATAGTGATTGACAGTATTTTTCAGATGACTATAGATAGCTTTAATCCCTCCCCATATACCTGTTCATATCCTTTGACCATTTATCAATTTAGAAATAGCTCGTATTCTTATAAACTTGACCAAGTTATCTATATATCTGAGAATTGAGGTCTTTTTCAGAAATACTGGATGTAAAAATTGTTTCCCAACTTTCCGCTTCCTTCTAATCTTTATTGGATTGGTTTGTTTGTGCAAAACCTTCTTAATTTAATATAATCAAATTAGTCTTTTTACATTCCACAATGCTCTCTATCTCTTGCTTGGTCATAAATTCTTCTTTTATACGTAGATCTGACAGGTAAACTATGCCATGTTCTCCTGATTTGCTTGTTTTCCATCACCTTTCTAAGCTATTCTGCCTCTATTAAATTCCTACAATTTTTGTCTTTTATCATGCCCATTTTTGAATGAAATATTAGCTTTATATCTCTAATGCTCTTGAAGGGATCTCTTGTCTTTTTTATTCTAGCCTTTTCTTCTATTTCTTTGCATATCTCATTTAAGAACAAAAAAAAATCTCTTCTTTTTCCTGGAATTCTGCCTCCAGTTAGGTATATCATTCTCTTTCTTGTTTATATTTTCTCTCTCTCTCTCTCTCTTCCAAGCATTGCCTCTTGGGTTTTGATAATTAAAATCAAGTGGCTCTTGCCCTAAAGGAGTTTACATTCTATCTTTGTACACAACATATGCAAACATTGTATACAACATTGTACATAAACATGTATAAAGTATAGACAAGATAATTCAAAGATAACTTTTGGGCAGACATTAGCAACTGGCTTGGTTGGGGCAGAAAGGAAGCTCTAAATAGAACTTCACATCTTTTAAAAAATTAAGAATTTTACAAGTCATAGTGAAGAGGGAATACCTTATGGAAAAGTTTGATATGCCATGAAAAGAAG
>CM053622.1:111981546-111998191 GCA_028646595.1 Phalanger gymnotis
AAATCTTCAGCAGGCTCTTCACTCCTGCTCTGATCAGCCACTTAATTCCTCCCACCAGTTGGGCCTGGGGTCAGAAGCAACTGCAGCCGTAGTTCTAAAGCTGCCCCACCTCCGCTGCCCCAGGGGTGGTGGCCGAACCGCAAACTCCTTCCCGTCTCGCAGCTTTTCCCACTAACCTTCTCTGACGTCTTTGCTCTTTGTGAGTTGAGAGGTCTGGTGGATGCCACAGCTCAGTAATTCATGCCTGTAGGGCACTCTCTGCTCCTCTCCTGGTCTGGTAGGTCCGTGTCTGGTCTATTCGCGCCGTGGGTGCTGGGCTCAGCTCCGCTCCCCTCAGCTGGGGGCTGGGAGCTCCATGTGGGACAGACCTTACCCCGAGACCATCCAGGCTGTCCTGGGCTGGAGCCCTGCTTCCGTCTGCCACTTTGTGGGTTCTGCAGCTCTAGAATTGATTCAGAGCCATTTTTATAGGTTTTTGGAGGGACTTGGTGTGGAGCTCACGCCAGTCACTGCTTCCCAGCCGCCATCTTGGCTCCGCTCCCCCGACTCCATATCTTCTGAATTTTTCTGCTATGCTGTCTCTAATGTCTAATTCATAATTAAGGCACTTATTTTTATTTTCTTTATTGCTTTTTATGTGCTGTGGCAGTGAGGTTGATTCTCTTCTTACTACTTTGCTTCATTAGCTATCCTTTCAGATAATGGTTGCATTTTCACACACACACACACACACACACACACACACACACACATTCTAAATCTTGGGTCATTGTTGTGAAGCCTTTCCATATACTCTGAAGTTTAATATGTTTTCATAAATAAGAGAATTCTATTTCCCCTGTTCTGGGAAAAAAAAATAATCGCAAGTCCCACAAATCAGAATGCACCTGGGCTACTCAATTTCAATTAAATTGAAATATGAATAGTCATAACTTATTCAAAATACTATTTAAAAGTGTCCTATCTGTATTTAAACAAATATCTTAGATATGTTTGGAAAAATAGTAGTAGTGATGAGGTGCTTGTGCTTGCACCCTAAATTCTAACAGCCTCTGCTTGGGTGCCTAAACACATCCAGTTCTCATAAACACATCTAGCTCTGAAAACATATTCTGTCTTACACATCTAGTTCTCAAAACATATTCTCTCTCAAGCTGTCTCTCTCTAGCTAAAGGGCAGCCTGCCCCAACTTATCTCTGCTTATTCCTTCATAAGCAGGTACGCACAACTATAAATTGATTTCCAGATGCTGATAACTGATGGGACACTGAGTCATAACCATATTTAGTATTCACTGACCTTTCTAACATTTATCTTCTAAGATAGCATTTTTGTCTAACAAGACACTAGATGAGAAACTATTCCCCTTTATCCCCAGCCAACAGTGAACTTAGTGATATTTCACAGTAAAGACCACACCCCTAGTAACCCCCCCCCCAGGCTATTTCCTAGAGAACTCTGGGTAATGTGCCTTTGCAGTAGATACTAAATGTGCATGTTCCTTTAAGAACTAGCCACTCCCTATACATGCCCTAAACCACTCCCTAATCCCACCCCCAAACACCTAACTGACATGTATCCCCCCTTAAACCCCTATTAGCTTCTATAAAGATTCCCCCCGATTGCAGGTTCCCTAAGAACTCTTACCCACTGAAAAAGCATAATAAATCTTTGCCTCCTTGACTTAAAGAATGCTTGTGTCCTTGAATTCATTCCAGGCAGCCTTGCCCTGGGAACTTTGGTTTGGGATCTCTGCATCCCTGGGTTTCTTCTCCCCCTCTACAGTAGCAAAAAAGGACAGAAGAGTAAAAAAAAAGAGACATGAAAGTGATGAAGAGAAAGAGAATGGACAAATGACTGAATGAATTAAAAAGCAATTTTTTATTGTTACCTTCTTTGCATGAAATTATTATAAGTGTTAGGAGAAAATACAAGCAGGCAAGACATTTTCTACACTTGAGGAGTTTGCATTTTCTAATAGGAGGTCACCGCATATTGGGGAGATTGCAAGAGAAGAATTTATTAGACAGGGGAATAAGAGGGAATCATTGAAACCACTGGGTTTCACATTTTTTTCCAGCAATTGTAGTTTTATAATGTTGACTTGATTAATATTTCTATCAGTAAGGCAAGATTCATGACCATGGATATGACTGTATGGTTTGGAATCCCAAGGTATGAAAAACTCTCTATGTAGAAGGCAGAGGAAATATAACACTTATTTAGACACCAGAGGATCAAACTTCAAGACCAACAACTCCAATTTGATATTACAGTAATTATATTTCTAAACCAGTAAGCTCTCCTCAAAGTAGCAACAAGGAAATTATAACACAATGTTATGGAAAGGAACCAAGTTATCCTGTAACCTTCCCCCCTGCTGGGACTTCCCTGTAAACACTCATGAATCCTAACTGTCTGCTTGCCTTTGTTCTCCACCCCCACACCCCCCGCCCCCAGTTCTCTGGTCTTTGAAGTTCCCTGGTTTCCACTCCACTCTCTGCTCCACACTCTTTCTGCATCTCTGTCCTCTCTGAGTTCTTACTTTTCCTCCTTGAGCTGGATTCTGAATTCTCACTTCTGAATTCTGAGTTTTTAGTTCTCAATGTCTACCTTCTGGGTATATATACTCTTTTTAGGGCCAAGGGTTTCTTGCTCAATCAGCAGAAAGGTATGGACCTGAGGTTTAGCGTCTACTTAGCAAAAGGATGGGGGAAAGATCTTTAATAACTGATTTGCATCACAAAGGTGTAGGCCTACCTCTAATGAGGCCTCCTTCAACTACCCTGACCTAAGGCCCATTGAATGGGTTGGAAAGATCTTTAATCACATTATCACAACAATATTCTCAGAGCTAGAGTTTGAAAGGCAGTATGGTACAGTTGCAGAGCATAAAAGTGGCTGGGCATGGTTTACTATGGACAAGACAAAGTTATATAATTGATCAACAACCAGTTCCCAGGATAACAAGATTTGAGTCCTGAGATGAAGAATGTAAAGGGAGACTGGAATTCATTCAACATTGCCTGGGGATGACCAGGAAGAGGATAGTCAGGACAGTTAAGATACGAAAATATGAAACCACACCAATAAGATGGAAGACCAAATTCCTGGTTAAAGGAAGAGAGGAATGCAAAGAGCCCTAGCATGGACATGACTAAGAAGTGATATATTGGTCCTGGGTGTGAGCTAGTTAAAGAAAATACTCCCTGATCAGAAGGCAGTCTGAAAAAAGGGAAGAAAAAGAAAAAAAAGATGACAAAAAGGATCGTAAAATTAAAATGGTTTTGTACTTCAACAATATCTCAATGTTGGATGTTAATTTTATATTAACAGTCATGTGACAGAGACTAGATTCAAGTAGCCATGTACTTTTCACTAGAGACTGTTCTCCCACTGCCAAGGAAGGAATTAGAGAGACTAGAACATTCAGAAGTGGACCAGAAGTTGGTAGACCTGGTTTCTAGTACTTTGTCTGCCACATAGGAGCTATATCAATCTAGAAACCTCTCTGTAATTCAGTTTCTTTGTGTGTAAAATCTCATGTGTTCTTTTCCTCTCTGAAAAATCTATCAGTTTTCAATGTCCATGAGACTTTATTTTTCTTCAGTTTGTCACTGAGAAGAAGAGATGAAGAGTCACACGTAATTATGTTCTCTATCCACAACGGGAGAGGAAGACAACAATTTGGAATCTCCAGTTCACATACCTGTACTTGAATCTGCAGAGGACCATCAATGCAAATCATTCATCAATGATTTGAACATTTAGTGGATAAATCCTAGGGAGTTGTGTGAGTCACTGAGAAGTCAAATGACTTTTCCAGGATCAAACAATACTGGTATTTAAAGCAAGACCATATTCACTTCAAGTCTAGCATGTTATCCCTCCAAACCATTATATCTCATTGGATAAAATTGAATGTTGACTATTACGGGTCTACTTTAACCTCCTTTTTTTTTTCCTTTTCACTTCACAGATCCCTTCTTCTTGCCAGGTGCTAGTTCATTGAGCCTCTAGAAGATACACAAACTAGTTAATGGACAGCTATGTATATTCTTATTTCTTAGCCCTTCACAACTAAGTAATGTTGGGGAAGCAGATCTCATGAATTACTAGCTCAGCTGTCTAAATCTATGGTTACCAGCTATATTGGGGAAATTTTACCTCTTTTGAGAGAGCTGGGAAACTATGTTTCTGTCATTAAACCTTCATTCTCAAAGAGGATCAATGACATCACAAGCATGGGGTCTTGACATACATGCGAATTGGATTTGTGTGAGGCAGACCTGCACAAATTTGTTATCTTTCTCTTTCTCCTCCAGAGTCATCAGAATCCCATGGGAAGACAGAGGTCCAGACCAATGGAGGTGACCCAGGATGCCGTGAGTGACATTGGCCTTTCTAAATTGAGATATTTCCTAGCTCTCAGTTTGTCTGAGCAACACATATTTAGTGATTTAGTGATTAAGGGTAGATAAGGATTGAGACCAAAGATGGCCCAACTTATCATCCCAAAGAAATCATTCTGGGAGGAGAAGACCCTCAGAGTTTCTGGCCAGAACAGAAAATATTTGCTGTTTACACTCATTCTAAGCCACCAAACTTAAATAATTTGCCACAGAGGCTTGAAGTGGGCCTATCCACAGAATGAATGGTGTCCTTTTTAATTCTTACAAAAGATCCCACTTTCAGGAATCCACCATCCCATGGAAAACTGAGGAAATGACAATCTCCTGGTAAGACTCCAAAGAGTTTGAATTTATGATTAATGACAAATTTGCCATTGATATTTAATGTATAACTTGCTTTTATATTTTTTATAATTTATAATATATGATTTTGTTCAAGGGAATGATGTATTTGTTTCAGTGGCAGTAGCACGGAAGCCTTTAAAAAATTCTCTATATTCTTGTTTGTGTTGTAATTAATTACGATTTTCAAAAATCTGACCTGTGTTGAATATAGTTAGATAAAACAACAACAATAAACATGAAACCTTCACATATCAGAACTGGAAAGGACCTTTAGGAAATATTTTTGTCTAATCCCCTTATTTTATAGATAAGGAAACGAAATCTGAAATAACTCTATGGTTGTGGGTTTCCTGTTTATCTCCTAATAGATCTAGCAAAAGAATATAACAACAACAGCAACAAATACAACAAATTACATAGTGCCTTCTATGTCCCAGCAAATGTCCTAAGCATTTTGTTTACTATATCACAGTTAATAGTCAAAATAACCCCAAGAGGCAGGTTCTATTATTACCTCATTTTACATTTGAAGGAAATGAGGCAAATATATATTAAGTTACCTTCCCAAAATCACACAGCTAATCATTGTCTGAAGCAAGATTTGAATTTGTACTCCTGACTCTTAACCCAGCACTCTACCCATTTGTCACCTAGCATATCTTCTTTAGAAGCTTTACAGTGACTGGGATATTGACAAAAAGCATAGATTTTTCTAGCTTAAAGGAGGGTCTAAAGAATGATGGGAAATGGTAATTGTGCTGAAGATCAAAGAAGTATCTGGAACACATTGAGCTTTATAAAGAGGAGAGGGATCTTGGGTAGACAACGAGCTTATTTTAAGGGAAAGGCACTGACTCAAAATGATAAAATTCCAAAGCTTCATCTGGCTCATTGATCCACTCACAAAGTGATCTGCCTTGCAAAAACTTTGTGTTTCCTTTAATATGCCTGCTTTTCACCGGGACTTGGTAAATTTCTACTCCATTTCTTCCTACTTGGCTTTCCCTTCTCCCACGTTGGAGAAGTTATTTAGTTTTCTATTCACTATTGTTCTGTTTTCCAAGCCTGATGGTCATTTGCAAGTCTGATTCTCTTTAGTAAATGAGCTTTATTTTCTTTGTCTGCAAACCTGTCTTATTACTAGAGATCAGAATTAGGACAGGCCTAAGAGTTTATTTTTGTTAATCTTTAAAAATTATATACTATATAAACCGAGAGTTTCCATTCCTGGAACAGGCAGCTAAAAGTACTCTTCCCTGAGGGTCATCAAGACTCTGTCTAGTTTTATGAATATTACTCTCTCAAATAAAACATTAAAACTTGAACTGAAGGCACTTACATATGTCTCAAAGATTCCTGAGTCAATTTGAAACTCTACTACTTCTGAGGTTCCCTCCAGTCCCAGAGGCAAAACTCAGGTCCCAGATTTACCAGAAGGGAGAGGAGAGCAAGAATGGGTAAGACATCACCATTCTTCATAACAACATCCAATATTACATATAAATATTGAGCAAAGTGAAATATTCAGTGTTTTAGACTACTCTACAACTCTTCCCACTACTTTGTATTACTTTCCGTATCGAACTTACACAGATACCTAGCTTGAAAAATATATAGACTTTCTACATGTGATGATTATATATATCTATATATCTACTTGTGTGTGTGTGTGTGGTTTATTGTATGTTTGTGTGCGAGGGAGGGAGGGAGAGAGAGAGAGAGAGAGAGAGAGAGAGAGAGAGAGAGAGAGAGAGAGAGAGAAGAAGAAGAAGAAGAAGAAGAAGAAGAAGAAGAAGAAGAAGAAGAAGAAGAAGAAGAAGGAGAAGGAGAAGAAGGAGAAGGAGAAGAAGAAAAAGAAACAACTATCCCCCCCCTCACTACTAATGATTTCATTTTTAAAAATCATTTTTCCTTCCAATGTTAACATCAAGTATATCTGTAATGTGTTAGAGTGGCCATGATTTCTGTTGGAGTCAATCTTTACCATAAAATCTCAAAGAATAACTATTGGAAAAGAATGGAAGTAGGATGGGGGGAAATCATGCCATTGGTATAGGAAGAAAAATATATGCATTCATTAAAATTTTTTGCATTTATTTTTGCATAGCACCGAAAAACTTTTACATACATGGACATATATGTCTGCATGCCACCTGACAATATACCCTTGGCATATTCTCTCTTCATAGGCTACCTAAACTTGAACATTATTTTGATCATAGGACATAAAAAGGATGACTTAGAATATTGAAACTCTTCATTTGTTTCTAAGATGAATTTTATAATTACTATATGCAATGTGGAATGACTAAGCTGGTCTTTCTATTTCCCCTGTCTTTCAAATATTAGGATGTGTTTCTTAAATATGCTTTTAAAATACTTGTCAATGATTCATTGAAAATTCCATTACCTAGGAAGAAAATATCCTTACAGCGTTTTTGACATTCATGGATTTTAAGCTTATTTATTTTGATGACAAAGATTCTAATTCTTCAAGCAGATTTCCACCACCACCACACTCCCTTTTATATTCTTCAAGTAGATTTTGGAAATAAATTTTAAAACTTGATGTGCTCAAGTTCCAACTTTCCCAATCTTTCAAAATTGCTTATTGTTACTGATAATGTGTTGAGGATTTATGTGCTTTTTAGATAGTGGAAGATGCTCAAAATTCACCTTCAGATTTTTTCAGCACTTGGCAAACATTTGCAATGCTATCTTACTGACATCAACAATGGCTCAGAGCCAAAAATCTTTCTGCCTTCTTAAAGTAAAAACCGTGAAATCCGTGCTGCCATGGGGAACCACTTGAATAGATCAAGAAGGAAAATAACTATGTTTGAGATGCTGTATGAGGCAATCATCTTATGAAGAAACTTGAAGATGTTTTGAATAGGGATGACAAAAGAACTATGCTCTTTGGTAATGTTTCTTAATAAGTAAATAAAAAAACAGCTTAAAACACTCAGAAAAGTTGAGATAAAGCAAGTTTTATGAAAAAAAGTTTTCAAGGCAGCTAAAAAGCAAGAAAAATATTGACATTTTGACTCCTTTAAAATGTGGTTTTGAAAGCTGTATCATAACACTCTATCTCTCAGAATTCTCAGAACTCCAAGAGGTGTAATGATTGAAAAAAAATAATCAGGAGTTCCCATAGGAATTAGTCTCAGTACAAAAAGTAAATTCTCTATATTTCAAAAAGCTATCTTATTACCCAAAAAAGACATGTCCACTAGTTGGAAAATTACTAAATGATCTTCCTAGTTAGAACTTCTAGGGGTAGAGAAGAACAAAGGAAGAAACTAGCATTTGGTTTTCATCTACATTAGCTTGTTAATGCTATATGCAGCATTTTTAGGTCATCAAAATGATGAAAAAAATGTGCATCTTAAGGTAATCCACCTTAAGTGACTACTTTAAAATGTGCATTGTAAACCAGGACTAAAGTACAAATTGAAGTATTCAGGACACAGGTCATCCCAACTAATGGATGGGTTGTATTCCAAGGGTTCATTTATAAGTCAGTTATTTGGGAACATGGAAAGTATTTCTCCATTAAAAAAGTTATAAATTAATAGGATTCCAGGTCAGTCCACAAAAGCTTCTTTATCTAATAATGTAACTGGAATATAGTCAAATACACCTATAACTGCATGTGTAGGTCTTTTTTTGCAAAATATATTTAAAATTCCATCTTGAGAAATTAAGGATATTTCTCCTCTCTTCATAAAGAGTCTATTCCTTAGCAGTGGCATCAAGGCCTCTTGTTTAAAAGCCTGAAAGACTTAAAAAATGCCAATATGATTTTATAAGAATTTACATGCCTATTTGGCTAAGCAATGTCTTCTTCATCATGTTATTAAAACAACTAAGATAACTATTCATATAATAGAAGGCTTCTTTATTCATTTGTATTGCAGATAGTAATTCTGCAAACTTAAGGATGTGGGAGTGTGAGAGATCACTTGCTGGGAATGTCTAACATAATATAAAATTGATATGTTAGATAAAGCTTTGAAAAGCTTACCTTAGAAGCCTATTTGAATCCTGGGATTCTATGAGCTACCTGGATCATGAATTCCCTATTTATTCTGAAATTGACTCCAAACAATATCATTTCTCCCAGCTGTTCACATATATGAGACATTTGTAAATTGAATATTTGTTAGGAAAGGATTGTTTATATAAGGGTCTAGTATGATACCCAATCACTAATTTTTAAAAGTGGTATAAAGGAAAAAAAATTATTTGCTTAAAGACAATAAATATTATCTTAATATACAGAGTTGGATTCTGGTTTAACTGTAACATCCCAAACTATTTTAAAAATGAAAATAAGGCGTGTTTCTTTCAGTTCACTAAATAGTTGATGGCCCTGTTACTTATCCATATATACAAAGGGTCACCAAAAATCTAAGTGCCATTATAAGTTATTAAATTGAGATGCTGGCATAGGAAATTATATTTGGACACTTAAGCTATTTTATTTATAATTTCATGCTTATAAATGGCACTTAAATGTTTGGAACACCCTGTATGTATCTAGTCAGTCTGACAATAAACCCTTTTTAAGTATCTACTATATGTCAAACACTGTACTGAGATCTGGGGATACAAAGAAAGACAAAAATGTAGTTCCAGCCCTCAATAAGGGAGAAAATAACACAAAGAAATTAGCCAAAAAGGAGGGAGTAGTTGGTACATGGGCATAATGAAGTAGGAGTACAATGAGTAGAAAATGATGAGACAACTGCCCTAAGTACTCTCCTTAAACAGAGAAACTTAGAAGATCTCTTCAATGTCTACATTTCTCTCTTTTCAATATAAGGGAAAGAGTGAGTGGATAATGATGAGGTCTCTCTTTTCCCACCTATGCAAATATGTGCTCTCTGCATACATATATGATACATATATACTCATATTCTATTGTATTGTATAATATATATCTCATCATACCAAAGCATATCATAATGTTATTTTGTGTATACCCACCATATATCTTCATAATATTACATAATCATATAACATCACATCACACATAACATATGTAACTGTGTACAATTTCACCCTCTTAATGTTAATCATAAGTCTATAACTTAATGATCAAGTCTTAGATAGCTACTCAATATTTAGTGAAGTGAAATTATTTGCTCAAGTCACCAGAGTTCGTATGTGTCAAAGGCATGGTTCTGACCTTTCTCACTAAGCCCAATTCCAGCAATGTATCCATTATGCTGTACTCTCTAAAAGATCAAATACACGGTATCTTATTCCTTTCTAACTTCATATAAATTCTTTCTATGTGAACCAAGGGGATCCTATTAAATAAACAGTTTATGTGGCAAAATGCTTTACATGATTAACCTCATTTAACTTGGACCACTCTGAACTTGTCTGCGTCCTTGCAGTACTAATTAATTTAATATAGGAAGTTGAGTCTTTTTGATATTTTTTGTTGTTTTATACTTGTCTGCTTGATGTTTTCATATGTGTGTCTGTGTTTTTTTCCAAGATAACTTTAGAAGAATTTGAACAGTGATAATATGCAACTAGTATCCTAGTAGACAATGCAGAATTACAAATTTATGGCTGTAGAAAGGACCTCTCTGGCCATGTGATATGAAATGTGCCCAAAAAAAAGGATTCCTTCTACAACACACTTGAAAACTGGTCATTCAGCCTTTTTTCAAAGAACTTCAATGAAGGAAAACTCAGTATTACTAAGATAATCAGCTCCACTTTTGTGCAATTTTATTTCATAAGGAGTACCTCCTTATACAAATGTAAAAATCTCTTCATAACTTCTTCCACCTACTAGTGCTAGTTCTGTGTTTTGGGGCATAAACAAGGAGCAAGCATGAGCAGGCTAGGGGAACTTGCTTGTGTGGAGGCCTAATAGAAAGAATGTTTGTGATGCTAACACTCTGTCTGTACGTTGATCTGTGTTAATTTCTCAGACAGAAGTCCTTTCTGTTGATTTATGTTAAGTTCTCAGAAAGAAGCCCTGTGTGTTGGTCTGTGTTAATTTCTCTGATAGAAGCCCTGTCTTTTGGTTGGTGTTAATTTCTCTCTTTTTTTGGATCAATTAACATTTACTAAGCACCTACTTATATATGGACCAGGTACTAGGGATACAAATATACTCAGTGAAATGATCCTTACCTAAAAGGAGTATGGAAGGTTTTACTTTAGAGAGGATAGAAACCATACCTACTTTCCTTTAAAGAAGAGAAGGGCAGTGGGTGGACTTTGCTATGCAGAGGAAGAGGTGGGAGATAAAAACAGGAGCTACTTAAAAGTGGAGAGACAGAAAGGCACTCCCTCCCTGTCCCTCTCAGTAGTGGGATGGGGAATGTGAAATCCAAAGTGTGTGGCAGTATAAGTTTCTAGGCAGAAAGCCCAGGTGGGAGGGGGAAGAATCCAGATTGAGAAGCCAGGGTTTCAGGAGAGCCAAATTGTGTCAGGCAGGAAACTGGGGTCCAAGGGTCTCAGACTGGGAGTAAATCTTGGCTATGGTTTTGCATGCAAATTGGCTAGATTTTACGCCTAATGAAGGTTAACCCCAGAGAAGCAACAGCAGTGTCAAAGTCGAGAGGGGAATACCAGTCTCCCAACTTAAGATGACTGGGGCAGAGTCAAAAACATAATATTTAGCCACAGGTTCATTTGGGTTTCCCTAGGCTGGGTCAAACTACATATGGTTATATTTGCCACTGCACTGGCCAACAGAGCTTGTACTATAAGAGTGACTCAGAACATTCTCACAGAGGGAGGATGGTGTTGGGAAGTAAAATGTTAAAGAGTAGCAGGTAGCCTCAACTGGGCACCTGTTAATCCCTGAAGTCCAGTTCCAGCCTTTGTGCCTGTTCTCCTTGCAGGGTTGGGAACATAATATTCTGGAGGTCAAAGGAGATAGGATTAAAATCAAGAATTACCTATCCAGCAAAACTGAGTATAATACTCCAAGGTAAAATATGGATTTTCAATAAGATAGAGGACTTTCAAGCTTTCTCAGTGAAAAGACCAGAGCTGAATAGAAAATTTGACTTTCAAACACAAGAATCAAGAGAAGCGTGAAAAGGTAAACAAGAAAGAGAAATCATAAGGGACTTACTAAAGTTGAACTGTATTGTTTATGTTCCTGCATGGAAAGACGATGTGTGTAATGCATGAGACCTCAGTATTAAGGTAGCTAAAGGGAATATGCATATATATATGAAATATACATACATACACACATACACACACACGCACACACATATACAAACACCGAGGGTGCAGGATGAGTTAAATATGAAGGGATAATACCTAAAAAATTAAAATCAAATTAAGGGATGAGAGAAGAATATATTGAGGGAGGGAGAAAGGGACAGATAGAATGAGGTAAATTATCTCACATAAAAGTGGCAAGAAAAAGCAGTTCTGTTTGAAGGGAAGATGGGGCAGGTGAGGTGGAATGAGTGAATCTTGCTCTCATCATATTTGACCTGAGGAGGGAATAACATACACACTCAATTGGATATCTTACCCCACAGGAAAGAAGGAGGTAGGAGATAAAAAGGGGGGGGACTATACAAAGGAGAGCAGATAGGGGGAAGAGGTAATCAAAAGCAAACACTTTCAAAAAGGGATAGGGACAAGGGAGAAAATTGAATAAAGGGGGATAGGATGGAAAGGAGCAAAATATAGTTAGTCTTTCACAACATGAGTATTGTGGAAGGGTTTTACATAATGATACACATGTGACCTATGTTGAATTGTTTGCCTTCTTAGGGAGGGTGGGTGGGGAGGAAAGAGGGGAGAGAATTTGGAACTCAAATTTTAAAAGCAGTTGATAAAAAACGTTTTTACCTACAACTAGGAAATAAGATATACAGGCAATGGGGCATAGAAATCTATTTTGCCCTACAAGAAAGTAAAGGAAAAGGGGAGGGGGGAGTGGGGTGACAGAAGGGAGAGCTGACTGGGGAATGGGGCAATAAGAATATATGCCATCTTGGAGTGGGGGGAGGGTAGAAATGGGGAAAATTCTAATTCAAACTCTTGTGAAAATCGATGCTGAAAACTAAAATATTAAATAAAGAAAAAAAGAATGTAAACAAAACAATCAAATGTTAGTAAGTCCCTTATGATTTTTCTTTCCTGTTTACCATATCATGCTACTGTTTATTCTTGTATTTGAAAGTCAAATTTTCTATTCACCTCTGGCCTTTTCATCAAGACAGGTTGAAAATCTTCTATTTTATTGAAAATCCATATTTTGCCTTGGAGCATGATGCTCAGTTTTGCTAGGTAGGTGATTATTGGTTTTAATCCTAGCTCCTTTGACCTATGGAGTATCATATTCCAAGCCCTTCTATCCCTTAATGTAGAAGCTGCTAGACCTTGTGTAATTCTGATTGCATTTCCATAATATCCAAATTGTTTCTTTCTGGCTGCTTGCAATATTTTTTCTTGAACTGGGAACGCTGAAATTTGGCTACAATATTCCTGGGAGTTTTCTTTTTGGGATCTTTTTCAAGAGGTGATCGGTGGATTCTTAAAATTTCTATTTTATCCTCTGGCTCTAGAATATGAGTGCAGTAATCCATCCTTTGTTTCTGTTTTATAATATCTCTATTTCTCATAAAGTCATTAGATTTCACTGGCGCCAATCTAATTTTTCAGGTGGTATTGTCTTCACTGGTGTTTTGGAACTCCTTTTCCATTTGGCTAATTTCGCCTTTCACAGCATTCTTCTCCTCAGTGGCTTTTTGGAGCTCTTTTGCCATTTGGGTTAGCCTATTTTTAAGGTGCTATTTTCTTCAGTATCTTTTGTGTCTCCTTTAGCAAGTCATTGACTTGTTTTTCATAGTTTTCTCTCATCTCATTTCTCTTCCCCATTTTCCTCTACTTCTATTACTTTCTTTTGCAAATCCTTTCTGAGCTCATATGTTATGGTTTCAAAGCCATTCACTACTCTCATTGCCCCTCTTTAAAAACCTTCAGATTATTAAGTACCTACCTACAGAAACAAGAATTGGAAAATACTCCACATATGATCTTATGAGGACTGAGAACAATGGGGATACTTAATCGAGGAATCTGTGCTATTCTTAATCATGCCTAAGATTTTCGCAGATTTCTTGGCTGCCATATTATAATGCTGATTTGTACTGAAACTGAAATCTACCAAAATGCTAGATCTTTTTTTAGATGAAATATGTTGTGCAGCTCTTATGTCCCCTCTCCACTCGTATCTTTTCTTTAAAAAGTCCATCAAATATTAGAATTTACATGTACTCAGTACTCAATTATATTTATCATCTCGTTGATTTAGATGTTTTCTTTAATAAGGCAGATATGCCTTCCAAACCTGTGCAGGACTTCTCCATATCCTCTCATATCTTAACCACAGATAGTCCAGCTACATGTCATAATTAAGGCAACAGAGATTCTCTATCCATTTGGCAGTGCCTGTGGAAGCATATCTTTTTTTTCAAATCATTTAAGTGGATATATATTTCTTCCAGAAGGGTCTAAAATGCTCTGGTGTTTGGTGCATCTGTAATTATATCATCTGCACAGGGGATTACAATCTATAGGGACTCAGTTGTCACTTTAGATTCTGTGGCAGACCCCTTCCATCACAGTGAAGAACACCTTCACTTTCACAATTATGTCGAATATATTTTGTAAATTGTAGATACTTGTTTGCATATTGTGTCCCCCATTAGACTATAATCTCCTTGAGATTCACCCTCTTTTTTTATCTATAGTGCTTAGCACAATGTCTAGCACATAATAGGTACTTAATGAATGTTAGGTTAAGTGACTTATTCAGGGTCATGCAGCTACTAATTTTCTGAGGCAATATCTTAATTCAGATTTTTCTGCCTTCAGTCCCAGTGCTATATCCACTGCATCATCTAGTTGCCTCTGTGGCAGGCTATCTCAAGAACAAAAGCTAGCATGATATCAAGTGTGCATGGCCATGCTGTTGCTTTTATCTCTGTTCTCTTTATTCTTTCTTGATTTTAGATGAGAGGCACTGAGGTTACTTATGCCCTAATAAGCTTCAAAAGACCAGAAATGCAAGTCACCAGGAAATATGCCAGCAACAGCCTTCAGAACTTCACCTAACTTAATCTCAGGAGGAAACTTATCCAATATGATGTATTTGTAAGTGAAGTTGCTGGGACAAATGCTGTGTAGAAACTGGCAAATTCTGAGCCCACTCTCTCCATTGACAAAGGTGATATAAGGCAGAGAAGACTCCAGGGTTGGAAAGACATACCTGTACTTTTGTGCTTTCCATATATTCAAAGCAATGTTTCCATCTAGAAAAAAATGAGTACAGTTGCATCTTCTCTACAACTTTTAGCTAATTTCATAAATCTGTGGTTTATTATATAGCATTGTTTTGCGGGAGGGATATAGAAGGTAGCAAAAAGAGGGAGGGATACATAGAATTTGGAATTCAAAACATTAAAAAAGTGCTTAAAATTGTTCTTACACGTAATTAGGGAAATATATTGTAAAATTATATAATGATAATAATAATAAATTATTAATAATAAGTAAAGGAAGAAAGAAACATATAAAATTGTTATAATTAGGGTCAACATCATTTTTAATATTTCCCATTTTCATCATCAATATTTTGATTAAATTGTTCAGATTTTAGTTGTTTGAAATACTTGGCATATCCTAGTTAATTCATATACTTTCCTTTAACTTCTTGACAATTCTAACATTTTCACTATTTATGATTTGTGCATATAATAAGTGAAGAAAATCTCTGCAACAATAGTACTTTCTTGTTGGTTAAAATATAATAAATGTTTTTTTTTTCGTGCAACCATTTGCTGCTCACCATATTCAGAGTCTCTGAATACTTTTCTTGAAGGAAGTTTCCATATTAAGAAAAAAATTCTCCCAAGTAGTCTACAGGTCTTTGCTTTTACTCATTCCTTCTTCTTGAACCATTCCTCATGTCATAATCTTCTTCATCATAACTTCTTATCATCTTTTCCTCAAAGTCACTTAATATAAAAGTGTATGTTTGTTTAATTTGGAAAGTCTTACTGAATTCTTTGTAGAACATTTCTACATTTGTATCCTATACAAATGATACTGGTACATAAGCTTCAATTAGTTTCACCCTTTTCATGGTGGTCTTTCCCCAAATACTTATTATTATAACTAGAGTAAAAGATGAAGAAATGCCATGTGAATAATATATTTTGTTGCCTTTGGATACAACATAAAGCCTATTTTACCAGTTTCTCTCTTTACCTCTTCAAGGAGTATCTATGAGTCATCCTGCCATTAAGCTCAACTTCATTATTTTGTTTTTATTTCTGGTTTTGCTATAGTGAGAACATCAGGATTAATGTGCTTCACTGCCTCCAATATTGTATCTACTCATTGGTCACTGGACAAGGATCCTACATTTAGAGTAAGAACCATTAATTTAAAGGTTATAGACATTCTAAAAGCCATATGATTATTCAAAATTACTTCCCCCTTTTTGTCAGTTTGTCGCAAATTCTTCATAAGCAGAAATCAAGGTCATTTTGTAGTTTTCTTTGTTTAATGACTTACCATGACCAAGAATTCATCAGTTGGAGATTAGCTCCTCTGTACTTTGTTGGTCTGGTAATTAGAAAGACAGCTCGGGCTGTTGCTAAGATCATGCCAAACCATGTCTATTATACTAGAACATCTCACAACCTAGACTCCACTGGCATAGCCTTTACAAACTCCGTCGCCCCATTCCCCTCCCATCCCCCTTTCCCTTCCTTTCTTGTAGGGCAAGATAAATCTCTATGCCCCATTGCCTGTGCATCTTATTTTCTAGTTGCATAAAAAAAAACAACTTTTTTACTTTTGAACATCTATTTTTT
>CM053622.1:111998691-112030502 GCA_028646595.1 Phalanger gymnotis
GTGGGGGGGGGGAAATGGGGAGAAAATTTGTAATTCAAACGCCTGTGAAAATCAATGCTGAAAACCAAACATGTCAAAAATAAATTAAAAAAAAAGAAATGACTAAAATTTGGTAGGAAAAACATTATTTATTTATTTAGTTAATGAGGGTCTCAATTATGTCTTGATTTATACCATAAACTTGGAGAAAGAAGACATAAAAGACATTAGAGAAAGGATAGGTAGGATGGCATGGTATAAGGTTTGAAAAGGGACATCTGGTCAATTAGTATTGGATGCTCTAAAAAAACAGATGACTAAAAGACAAATAGCTCTCATGGGTAAGGAAAATATGGTAGTCTACATGGAGACATGCAGCTAGATGGTGCAGTGGATAGTGTGTAGCCTGGAGTCAGAAAGACATCTTCCTGAGTTTGTAACTGGCCTCAGGTACTTACTACCTATATGACCCTGGCCAACTCACTTAACCTCATTTGCCTCATTTCCTCAACTATAAAATGAACTGGAGAAGGAGATGGTGAACCACTCCAGCATCTTTGCCAAGAAAACTGCAAATGGAGTCATGAAGAATGAAACAACTGCAAAATGACTGAACAGCAACAACAACAAAAAAGAAATGAAGATACACAGGGGACTCAAGGATTGGCTTCAAGAGATGAAAGTTAGATAGTGAAGACTGATAACTACAGATAAATAGAAAACACAAATGCAGGCACATTATTACAACAATAGGAATGCTAAAGCCCGTAAAATGCTGAAGTTTGCAATACCTTCATTTTTTCAAGTTATAAAAAGACCAGGACTAGAATCAAAGAAATAATACACCTGTGGCTCAGAGTTGACAAAACCATGATATTGAACAGCTGAGACAGGGCAAACTATTGAATTCCATCTTTGATTCTCTTTTCTCTAACAAAAAGGATGATTGTCAAATACACACATATATATGCACACAAATACATACATACATGGATATGTATATGTGCATGTGTTTGTATACATGCATACATATACAAACATACACAGAAGGCAAGAGAAGGACATAAGCTGAATAAAGAGAAAGAAATTGCTGAATCTCTCTTTTCCTTTTTAAAATGCAAGAAGAACATTTTAAATGCTTAGAGATGGGTACTGAGTTTATGTTCTGCTGTTGTTCATCCTTCATTTTCGATGACTACAAATGACATTATGTGGTGATGTTTTAACCTGCGTGTGAATGGGATTTTTAATCCAATCACAAAATTCATACTTCCAAGTACATTACCAGGAGACTATTAGAACTTTCTAACATGAAATTTGCATTTAATTTTAGATATAAAAGATATTTAAATAGATCAAAAACATAATTTCACTTTAGTAAGAAGATATATGTGCACAGACAATTTTCTTTTTAGGAGAAACATAATTATGACCCTGGTATATCAGTAAGGCAAAATTCATGACCTCTGAGAGGACCATGGGCATGCCTGAATGGTTCAAAATAGCGAAGTATAAGGAATTCTCTAGGTAGAAGGCAGAGGAAGTATAACATTTATTTAGACTCCAAAGTATCAGATTCAAGGAAAAAAGGCCCAAGTTTGATATCATGGCAGTAATATTCCAAAACTGATAAGCCCACCTCACTACATTAAAAATGAGATTATAACAAAATATTATATCAAGAAGTTGAGCCATACTTGTGCTTCTCGATGCTAAGGCCCTCCTATAAGAAGATCAGTCACGAGCTCTCTGCTTAGCACTCTCTCCTGCAACTCCCTCTTGCATTCAGAGCTCTCTGCTCTGCACACTCTGGGTGCTGGCCCTCTGCTTCTGAATCCTGCTGCTCTCCATTCTGCTGCTCCGAGCTCTGTTGTGTCCAGTTCTGCTCTCAGTCCTCAGTCCTCAGTTTCTATTCTTTCCAAGTTCTGTTCTCTTATTTTATACAGTCCTTAGATGTCCTTCGATTGACTAGAACTCCATCCACTATGGCACCTATCTGCCTCACAGATGTTCACATTCTTTAAGCTGAATTTCTTCTCCTCCTCCTTTTGATCATGTACCTAAACTCAAGCTTTAAATAATTTCTCTTATAAAGGCATTGGTTGCAATTTTAGTAAATGAAAAAAAAGTATGAAAATGGAAGACTGGGATGAGATCAGGCTCCTTCTTGACTGACTTTGTTGGATAAAATGCCTTGGTCCAGAGCAGAGGATGCCATCATTGGAAAAGTGAAATAGTTGCAATAACCCTGCCATTGATGGTCCAATATAAATTTCTGTCTGTTAGATAAGTGAAAAGGGGGCTAGTGGCGACTTTTAAAAAATCTGAAACAGCAACCAAAAAAAAACCCACTCTAAATGGGAAAGATTTTTGTCTCCCCCAGCTTTTTTCTGCTTTGTGTTATTTATCATATATTAGTAATTGCTATTATCATGCCTACAATGCACACACACACAAATACAGACACAGACACAGATTCACGTCCACACACACACAGTGTCTGGTGTCATTTTTTGATTATGCAAATATGCTGTAGACTTTGAATGCAGTTCCTAAAGCAGAGCTTCAAAAATGTTTTGAACAATGGCATGACCATCTTAACTGGATTAAATCTATAACTGCCCAACACAGCTAATTTGAATACAGGACTCTGATGTCATTCCTAAACAGAAACCACTCTCTTCAAAATTACCAGCGCTTTATTGTCAAAAACCATGGGCTTTCTCTTTGCCAAACTCTTGTTTTGGCCTTTCTGAAACTTTTGGCAGTCGACCACTATAAACCTAAAGGCACTCTCCCTTTTCTGGTTCATGATACTGCTTTGCCTTGGTTCTCTTCATACCTGTATAGCCACTCATTTTTCATCTTCTTTTGTAGACTATCATTCATGTCCTGCCCCTAACTGTGTACATCACTCAAAGTTCTGTCTTGGTTCTTTTTCTCTTTTCTTCTGTTTTTTATCAATTTATTTTAAACTTAAATACTAAAACTTAAATATACAATGAGAAAAGAAAAAGAAATGTAAATAAAATGCTAAAACTTAAATAGAAAATAAGAAAAAAAAGCATTGTCATGTGCACAGCAGAACATGAGAGGTTTCAAATTATACACAAATAAATTTCCACTTCAAAAAGACCTATACAACAAATACTATACATTGTGTTCAGAGCTGTCCATCCTTGCTTCCTTGTAAGGTTTCTTTTGCTCTCTGCTCTGCACTTTTTACTTTGTTCTCTTTTCCTCCCTTCTCCTCCCCTCCCCTCTCCCCCTAGAAAGCTACAGTTAAGTTAAGATATATTTGTGTACGTGTGTGTGTTTATACACATACACAAATACACACATATACACATACTCATATATACACAGAAATATATATGCATGTACGTACACATGCATATACTTACATACACATTCATATACTTAGATGTCTATACATACATACATATATATATATACATATATATGTGTGTGTGTGTGTGTGTGTTCACATGCATCTATGTAATACCATACTATACTTGCTTGTGCTCTGTTTCTCTGAAGGTGGATAATGTGTTTCTTCATGGGTCCAAGTCTGTCACTATTTTTCTAAGTCCACCAACTGATCATTTTCTATACCAAAGCAATATTCCAGCATTATGCCATCCAGTTATTTTAAATAGTATACAGCAGTATTGATTAATATGACTGACATATAGCATAGTTTCCTTATTTTTCTCTTCTGACTGAATCTATTTTAGTTTTAACTTTTTCTGAGATCATGATTACTACACCTGCTTTGTTTATCCCTAATAAATTCTGTTCCTGATCTTTATTTTTGTGTGTATCTCTTATTTCCTATCCCTCCTGACACCTCTACTTTACTTCTGCTTGCTAAATTACCCTCCTTTATCGAACCAATCCCCCATCAAAGATCCCTAATTTATTCTCTCCCTCTCACTCTAAAATCCAACCAGTATCCTGCCCCACTTCCCTATTCTCTAAGCTTTGCTTTTCTTTTTGGATTTAGGAGACTTTTATGCCATTTTATGCTCTTCTAGATACATATGTATTTTCACTTCTTCATCCCATTCCTGATGAGATTTCCAGAACTATCATCCCTCTTCCCCCCACTAATTCCTCTGTGTCAGTTCTTCCTCTCACACTTCATTTATTTAAGATAATTACTAATTTTATCTTTTCCTAAACAGTTTGCTTTTATAGTATAACATCATATTCATCTCTATCCCAAACCTTCTTTTAAACTGCCCAATTACTAATACTAATCTTAGGCATTTCCTTATATAAAAAGTGAACAGGTGGTTTTTATTGAGTCCCTTGAAATTAGTACATGATGTGTACCTAATATTTCTCGTGGGTCTTATATGTCAGATTTTCTATTGATTTCAGATCTTTTTGTAACAAAATCCTGAAAGTCTGACAATTCATTAAATGCCCTCTTTTGGTTCAGGATTATGTTAAATTTATTGGGTATGATATTTTTGGTCACAACCCTAGCTTTTCTCCTCTTAGATATATAGTGTTCCTAGATCTGTGGTCTTTTAGTATCACTGCTGCTAGGTCTTGTGTGATTCTAATTGTGGCTCCACCATATTTGATTTTTTTCTTGCTGCCTTTAATATTTTCTCCTTGACCTGTATTATGATATGATGTGCCTGTACCTTTTCCTCAGAGGATCTCTTTCTGGTAGTAATCAGTGAATTATTTCTATTTCTACTTTCCTCTCTCATTCTAACACTTCAAGACAATTTTCTTTAGTTACTTCTTTTATTATTGTATCAAAATTCTTTTCTTGACCATAGCTTTCAAGTCTTGTGTTTTTTTCCTCATGTAATACATGCAAATTTCTGTCTCCATGTCATTGTGTAGGCTACCTCTCGTACCCAGAATGCGCTCCCTCCATATCTTAGAATTCTCAGGTTTTATCTCTTCCACAAGGCCTTTTCATGTCCCCTAAGCTGCTTGTATTTGTCATTTACCCTTTATACACTTTATATCTACTTGTATCTATAAATTTTGTTTTCATTAATGAAATGTAAGATCCTTGAATATAGGGATTTTTATTTATTTATGTTGTTTACTTTGTATCCAAGGTTCCTGGTTTTGTATCTGAAATATCCTATGTGCTATTAAATGCTTTTTGGTTAATTGATCAATATGAATTCCAGTGTGGTTTTTCAAACAAATGAAGAAACAGAAAAGTAAATTTGTGAATAAGGTAGATAAAACAACACTGGTCTAGAAATCTAAGTGCCCGGGTTCAAATGCAAGCTTGGTTAGTCATTGCCTGTGCAACATTGGACAATTCATTTTACCTGTACAGGATTCAATTTCCTTATGTGTGAACTGTATCAGTTTCATTCAATTTTGTTTATAGTCCCTACTTATAGATCCAATATTTTTTTTAAATTTATTTTCAATATGTTTGGTTTTCAGCATTGATTTTCACAGGCATTTGAATTACAAATTTTCTCCCCATTTCCTCCCCCCCACTCCAAGATGCCATACACTCTGGTTGCCCTGTTCCCCAGTCTACCCTTCCCTCCATCACCCCATTCCCCTCCCATCTCCCTTTCCCTTCCTTTCTTGTAGGGCAAGATAAATCTCTATGCCCCATTGCCTGTGCATCTTATTTTCTAGTTGCATGAAAAAAAATTTACTTTTGAACATCTATTTTTTTAAAACCTTGAGCTCCAAATTCTCTCCCCTCTTCCCTTCCCATCCACCCAAGATCCAATATTCTTATAAGTCTAATAATCAAAATCACTCATGGCACAATTTCATATTAGTAGTGGAAATTATTCTTATCACAGATGGATCTTGCATAATTTCAGAGATGGAAGAGGTGTTAGTAATGATCAAGTCCAAACTGTAAGTATGTGACAAAATCCCCCTAAAATTTGCTTGACAAGTGTTCATTTAGCCTTTTCTTGAGGAATACCAGTGAGGGGGGAGCCATTTCTGTTGGCCCTTTCAATTATTAGATACTTCTCGTAATTAGAGATTTCCCTCCCCCTTCCCCTATAATTTCCTTTTTATAATCTGCCCAATGCTTCTTCTCATATCTTACATAAAGAGGAATAAGTTCCATACTTCTTTGGCACCCTTTTAAAGAGCTTCCTGCTTCATGACATTGTCACAATTTTAAGTATATTATCTTTATAAACTCCTCTTGATAGTTAAAGAAGACAGGTTTAGTTAATGAATAAAGGAACATGACTTTTACTTTAATATTATAATTATTACAGTTTACAACCTGCTGATATCTAAGCAAAATATTATGAAATCTAAAGAAAGATAAGTGATGCAGAGGCAAAGTATTGTCTACAGGTATACAGACAGATACATCATTCACACACATATGACTGATAATGCATTCTGTAGTAGATAAATGATTAGAAGTAACCAAGGGAGAACCATGATTACACAAATCTTACAGTTTGAATTGTGATGTTGCTAAATTCTCCTTCCTGCCAGGTATAAAAATCATCGAAACATCATTATTACTTATTAAATTTTCACATTTACTTTCAATCTGTTTAAGCCCAATGATGACTTTCCCTGAACCTTCAGGCACATATGTATACATATATACATACATACATACATACACATATGTATATGTATATGCATATATATGTGTATGTATACACATATATATGTACTGTATATATGTATATATACATATATGTATATGTATATCCTTTGTCATTCTTTACCAATCAATTTCTATTCCAAAATGCTGAACACTAAAACATTCAAAAACAATGGCAAAGGGGAATATTATAAAACATCCTCAGAGGGAGGGTCACAATTTTAAAATCACAGAAAATTATGTCAACACAGAAAAAAAATGAAAATAAAAATCATTGCAGTTGGCATTATCACCAGTCTTATAAATGATCAAGAGCATGATTATACAGAAATGTCTGGCAAGCTAAGATCTCATCTTCTTTACGTACATTACATGTTTTATTTCAGTCATTAGTGTAATTTCTTCTTTGAATATTCTTGAATTGATAAACATATTTCAGGAAAACAACAGACAAATTTAGGTATCCTTCATTACTGTGATATACTGTTTCCGGTAAAAATAATTTTGATTAATTTTGTGGGATTTTTTTTTTGTTTTCTTGGTCTTGTTTGTATGTTTTCCATATGAGTGTGACCTGCCAAAATATAGGGAAGCTTCCAGCTGTAGCATGTCTTGGTGAAAGTGTTTTCAGCCAAAACATTCTGACATTTGGAATCATCCATCTGGATGAATAGGCATCTTTGGAGCATATCAATACTTTAGGTTCAGAGACAGTTTTCCTGACCATGAACATTCTCAATAGTTGTGTATCTTAGTTAACTCACTCTTATCATTCCTAAATAAAATGAAGTATGGCCTCACTAATGAAAATGAAAACTCCAGAGCTGCTTTTGCCAACATTATCTTATTATATTTGCATTGTTACAATCTTTCTATTTATATTGTTATATCATTGGTTTCTTTATCTTGTCTTTGAATTAATTAATAAAATAATTGTCCCTGAATATTTTTTCTTGTTGTAGTATAATTATTTCAATATTGTGTGACTTTCTGTTAACACATTTGGAGGTTTCTTGGCAAAGATACTATAATCTTTTACAATTTCCCTGTTTTTTTTAACTAGATTTTTATTTTTAGTTTAAAACACTTAGTTCTACATGTTCTTGAGTTTCAATTTTTCTTCCCTTCCCTCCACTCCCCCCTCCCCAAAATGGGATGTAGTCCAATGTAGATTCTATATAAACATTAGCATTAAACTTATTTACACAATAGCCAAGTTGCGAAGAAGAATTATGACCAATGGAATGAATCATGAGAAAGAAGACACAAAACCAAAAAAGAAGAGAAAAAAAAGAGAGAGCATATAGTATGCCTCAATCTGCATTCATACTCCACAGTTCTTTCTCTGGATGTAGCTGGCTTTTCCCATCATGAGTCCTTTGGAGCTGTCTTTGAGGCTTGTATTGCTGAGGGGAGCCAAGTCTATTAAAGTCAGTCATCATAGAATCAATATGTCTATGGTTGTGTACAACGTTCTCCTGGTTCTACTCTTCTCACTCAGCATCATATCATTTAGGTCTTTCTAGGTTATTATGAAGTCCATATCTTCCCCATTACCTATAGCAAAATATTATTCCATTACATTCATATACCACAGCTTGTTCAGACATTCTCCAAGTGATGGATGTCCCCTTGATTTCCAATTCTTTGCTACCACATAAAGAGATGTTATAAATATTTTTGTACCTACAAGTCCTTTCCCACTTGTGTGATCTCTTTGGGATATAGCGCTAGGAGTGGTACTGCTGGGTCAAAGGGTATGCACATTTCTGTAGATCTTTGGCATAGTTCCAAATTGCTCTCCAAAATGACTGGATCTGCACACAACTCCACCAACAATGTATTAATGTTCCAATTTTCCTACATCCTCTCCAGAATTTATTATTTCCTGTTTTGTCTTATTAAGCAATCTCACAGGAGATATGTGGTACCTAAGAGTTGTGTTGATTTGCATTTCTCTTTTCAATAGTGATTTAGAGCATTTTTCATATGCCTATAGATATCTTTAATTTCTTCCTCTGAAAACTGCCTGTTCATATCCTTTGACCATTTCTCAGTTGGGGAATTGCTTGTATTCCTATAAATTTGGCTCAGGTCCCTGTATATTTTAGAAATGAGGCCTTTATCAGAGGCATTGATTGTAAAGATTTTCTCTCAATTTTCTGCTTTCTCCCTAATCTTTGTTGCATTGGCTTTGTTTATATAAAACCTTTTCAGTTTAATATAATCAAAATCATTCATTTTGCAATTTGTAATATAATAAGTTGCTGCAATCTTTTTGCTAATATTTAATTTAAAATTTTTGCATCAATATTCTTTAGGGAAATTGGCCTACAATTTTTGTCACTTGTTTTAATGCTTCCTGGTTTAGGTATTAGTACCATATTTGTGTCATTAAAAGAATTCAGTAGGACTTTTTCATCTCTTTTCCCAAATAGTCTATAGTATATTAGAATTAATTATTTTTAAATGTTTGATAGAGTTCACATGTAAAATCATCTGGCCCTAGAGATTTTTTTTCCTAGAGAGTTCATTGATGGCTTGCACAATTTATTTTTCTGAGATGGGGTTATATAGGCATTTTATTTCCTCTTTTGTTAACCTGGGTAATTTGCATTTTTATAAATATTCTTCCATTTCCCTAAAGTTATCAAATTTGGTGGCATACAATTGGGCAAAATAATTCCTAATTATTGTTTTAATTTCCTTTTCGTTGGAGGTGGATTCAACTTTTTCATTTTTGATACTGCTAATTTGGTTTTCTTCTTTGTTTTTTTAAATGAAATTGAATAAGAGTTTATTAATTTTATTGGTTTTTTTCATAAAACCAGCTCTTAGTTTTATCTATTAGTTTAATATTTTTCTTGACTTTAATTTTATTAGTCTCCCTTCATTGTGTATGGTTCCTTTTAGCAGGATATAGTGTCCTTCCTTATCTCTTTTAATTAGATCTATCTTTGCTTTTGCTTTGTCTGAGATTAGGATTGCTACCCCTGCTTTTGTTACTTTAGCTGAATCACAATATGTTCTACTCCAGTCTTTTACCTTTACCCAGTGTGGTATCCCCTTGTTTAAAATGTGTTTCTTGTAAACAGCGTATTGTAGGATTATTGTTTTTAATCCATTCTGCTACCCATTTCTGTTTTACGGGAGAGTTTATCCCATTCACATTCAGTTATGATTACAAGCTGTGTCTTTTAATCTATCCTCTTTCCCTCTGTTTATGCTTTCATTTCTCCCTTCTCCCTTCCATTCCTCAAAAGAGTTTTGCTTTTGACAACCTTCTTCCTCAATTTACACTCCCTCTTGATTCTCCTCCCACATCTTACCCTTTTCACCTTACTACATCTTCCTTCCCTTCTGATTACCCCCTTTTCTTTCCCCTTGCCCCTCCTAATGCTTGTAAGACAAGTTTGATTTTTATACTTATCAGAGTATGTTATTCTCTTCTGGAACCAAATGCAATGAGAGTAAATCTCATGCGCTACTCTTCTCCCTCCCTTCTTTCCCTCTATTATAATGTATTTTTTGCCTCTTCATATGATGTAATTTACCCTATTCTGCTACTTCCTTACATCTTCTCTCTGAAGCCTCACCTCACATCTCTTAATTATGTTTTTTATCATTATATCTGTTATTTTATACTGACACCCATAGTCTTTGTGTATCTCCTTCGATCATCATAATAACTGTACTATTCTCAAGATTCACACACACACACATATATGTATATATATATATATACACACACATATACATATATATATGCATATATATGTGATATATATCACATATATATCACATATATAAAACAATATAATCCTATATAAGGATGTAAACAATTTGCCCTTATTGATTAACAAGGTTTGTGGGGTATTTTTTCCCTGTTTACCTTTTCATGTCTCTTGAGTTTTGTATTTGGATATCAAATTTTCCATTGAGCTCAAGCCTTTTCTTCAGGAAGGTCTGGAAATCCCTTATTTCAATTAATGTCCATCTTCTTGCCTGAAAAATTATGTTCAATATTGCTAGGTAGTTAATCCTTGGTTGTAGTCCGCACTCCTTTGCTTTTTAGAATATCATATTCCAGTTTCTGCTGTCATTTAATATAGAATCTGTAAGGTCCTGCATGATCTTGAGCATAGTTCCACAATATTTGAATTGTTTCATTTTGGCTGTTTGTAGTATTTTCTCCTTCAGTTGACAATTCTGAAATTTGGCTATAATATTTCTTGGAGTTTTCAATTTGGTGTCTCTTTCAGGGGGTGATTGTAGATTCTTTCTATGACTGTTTTCCCCTCTGGTTCTAGGACCTCAGACAGCTTTTCTTGAGGATTTCTCAGAAGATACTATCCAGGCTCTTTTTTCCATCATGGCTTTATGGTAGACCAATAATTCTTAAATTGTCTCTCCTGGATCTGTTTTCCAGGTCAGTAGTTTTTCCAATCAGATGTTTCACACTTTCTTCTATTTTTTTCATTTATTACATTTTGTTTGACTACTTCTTGATGACTTATGGAGTCATTAGCTTCCATTTGCTCAATTCTAATTTTTAATGAGCTGCTGTTTTCATTTTGCTTTTGGGTCTCTTTTTCCAATTGGTTGATTTTATCTTTCAGTGTGTCATTTTCTCTAAGTATATCCTGAATCACCTTAGCCATTTCTCCAATTTTACTTTTTAAAAATTTGTTCTCATCAGAGATTTTTTCCCGTTTTTTTCTCTTACCTCCCTAATTTGGTTTTAAAAATCTTCCTTTAGCTCTTCCAGTAATGCTTTTTTGGCCTGAGGTCAGTTCACATTCCCTTTTGAGGTATCAGATGTGGGTAGTGTCAATGTCTTCCTCTTCCAAAGTGGTATTTTGATCTTCCCTGTCTCTATAAAAAGAATCAATGGTCCTCAGTTTTTTCATGTTCTTTTTCATGTTGGTTAGCATTTTCCTGAGTTTAAAGTAGATTTCTGCTTTTGGGGCTCAGGGATCTCTGTCCCAGCTTTCTTGTTCCGGGAATTGTGAGCCTAGTTACTGGCTTCGTGTGTTATAACCTCTGGTTTCCTGAGGTGTGGGGGAAGGGTCATCTGGCTGCCAGAAGTCTCCTCTTCCTGTAGGGCCGCTTTCTAGCATGGGTGGTCCCATCTGTGATCTGTGGTGGTGTCTGCAACTTCCCCTGGCTGTGCAAAGGCACATCTGTGTTCCTGGTATTGAACCCTGCTGGCTTCACCCTTGTGGGACTCAGGAATTCCCACTGTTTGGCTGCTGAAGCCCCACTTCTGGCTCCTCTGTTCCTGGGTTTTTAACATGATATCCTTTGCTTCAGGGAGAGAGGGAAGAGAGCTGTTTTCCTGGCCATTATGACTGCGGGAAGTTCAAGAAGACGAGTTTCAAACTTTTGGGCTGCAAGCCTCAGGAGTCAATGTTTCAAAGCTTCAAGTGCTGTGCTGCTGCCTATGGTCACTTTGATAGACTCCTGTCCTTTGCTGGGAGGCCTGGTGATCTTTGGTGGTTTCAGGTACCCAGCTTTCACCCAGCCTGGATTTGCTGGCTGGTTTCTGCAGCTGCTTCTCCTTTGGTGTTGTCTGGTGCCAATCTGCATGCGCTCTCCCAGCCTACAGATCCAACCTGTCAAACTTGTGGACTCTCCTGGCTTGTAAATTTGTCCCACTCAGTCTACTAGTGCCTTCTTAGTCTCTCAGATCTGCTCAGATTCACTTTTTTAGAGATATCTGACAGAACTTGTGAGAGAGCTCCTGTAAGACGCAGTTTTCACACAGCCATCTGTTGCAACAATCCAGCTAGCAGCTGCTGTGTGGGTGCAAAACCAAAAACAGCCAGCTCACAGAATGCTGAAAGCCCAGGTTCTTTTGATCTGATTTACTAAGGAAAGCAACATTGAGGGGTTAACAATCTTACTTTATTCCAGCATGCAAATTGTCATTCACTTGGCTCAGGGGAAAAAGCCAGCACCCTGAACTTCAAAGCAAATACAAACAAATTACCAACATCAACAGACAGACCTTGTCTGATCCCAATCCCAATGCATAGTTACCAGACTTTAACCAAGTCTGAAAATCTGGGCGAGCTGGAGGGCTCTTAACTACAGCTGCCTGCCAGAGTCTCCATATCAGCACTCCACCAAGAGTGAGAGCCCTAAGCACATAGCTCTGTCTTTCCTTTTTATGCACTCTTTAGCCATGATCAAAAGTCCTCTGAGTGCCTAGAACTTAAGTTCTTACTATTGGTTCTGGAGTTAGCACCTCCCTTCATTGGCCCCACCTGCGGCTCCACCTTAGTTACCAATTCACAGCCACATAGGCTTAGCTCCTAGTAAGACTCAATCAAAGACACTGAATTAATCAAAGGAAACAAAGGCCAAAATCTTCAAGGACATTTGTTGACTTAGTGCTAAGAGCCCATTTTGATTGCCAATACACCATCTTGGCTCTGCCCTTTTGCCATTTCCTTCTTCAGCACATTTTATAGATAAAGAACTGAGGCAAACAGATTTAGGTGACTTCCCCAAGGTCACACAGTTAGTAAATGCTTGTGGCTGGATTTGAATGCAGATCCTCCTGACCCCAAAGTCAGCACTCTAATCCACTGCACCACCTTGCTGAACGTTTATATTTAGCATATTCATATTTTCTTATAGCATAGTAATATTTCATTTCATATATGTACCAGGGAATATTGTCACATACACAGTGCCATTATCTTTGTCATGTGAAACTCTGGGTCAAAAGTGTATTATCATTTTAGTGACTTTCTTTGCTTAATTAAAACTTATTTTTTAGGAGTGTAGCAATTCATAGCTCTAAATAATAACATAGTATTGTAATTGGTAATTAGGGTGGTGCTTTTTTTTTTTTACTGTTTTCTCTTTTAGAATATTAAAGTAATCAAATGCCTTTGATTAAGTCTTGCTAACTACTAAGCCTCAGTCCCACACCATTTTGCTGATTAGGTATGAAGACTTCCTGCCCTAAGAAGGGTATAGAAACTCAAAGGTTAGCATTTTGTTTGGGGCTCTCAATCACTGGAAGAGTGTTGTGTGATTTGACCAATTGAGACTCTGGGTAACCGTTGTTAAGGAGCTCCCCCCCTACCCAGGCTTGAAAACCCAGATGTTTGGTGCTAGAAGCCTGTCTACTGGTTTGTGTTATTTGATCTGTTGATATTTTCTTTCTGTAACTTCTGTTTGTATTTGCTCTGAAGTTCAGGGTGTTGGCTTTTGCCCTGAACTAAGTGAATGATATATGTATGTTTGATTGAAGTGAGACTGTTAACAACTTAAAGTTGCTTTCCTCAGGAAAACAGATCAAAGAACTTGTGCTGGCAGCTCTTGTTGCTGGTCTTGTTCAGTCTTACGCCCCTACAGAAGTTGCTAGCCACATTGTATTTACAAGTATACATATATTTACTTTCTTTCCAACACTGATGTTTTCCATTTTTGCCATCTTATCAGTATGAGATATATGAAAAAACTGAGAGTTGTTGTGATTTGAGAACAGATTAACTGGCAGTACAAATATTCCTTTTAAAAGATGAAGATAATGAGGCATTTAGAGGATAAGTAACTTTATTAATATCACTGAGGCTTTTAGTAAAAGAACTATGACAACAATGCAGATCTTCTCTATTGAATGATTTTGGCTGATAATTTGGAACATTAACCCACATCTCTCACTATATATTTATACATACATATATATGTACACACACACACACACACACACACACATATATATATATGTATTTATATACATATATATGTTTGTGTGTGTTTTATTAAGTTTAATTATCAAACTCAGATACTTGATCTCTGAGACGAGAGTTTCTAAGCATGACAAGATACTCACACAAACACTTGACAAATGAAGCAAAAGATTTCTAGGAGACGTGCACATTTAAGAAAGCTCATATTTAAGTCAGTCCAAGGAACTGCATTTTGAATCTTGTAAGGCTTTCCCATTTGGCAACTCGAGTAAAAATATGATACATTTATATATAAAAGTATGATGAATTGAATAAGAAAATACGATTACCTGCTATTTATTGGAAGAACTTTAAGATATTATTTAGGAGACTGTAACATGCAAATGTTTATTTTGTTGCACAATCTAAAAAAAAAAACATCTTATGTAAATCTGACCTTCTAGTATTTTCTTGATGATTATCCATAGTGGGAACAAAGCATACTTTGATTTTGAAAATACTCATTTAGTTTGTCAAGACAATGTCTTAAATTAAGGAGCCAAACTTATGCCAAAGACATATTTCCAAAGTAATTGCATCACTGACACTCCTTTGTAAGAGAAGAAAAGAAAGGGAAGGAGAAAGGCATATATATTTATACAGCACCTATTGTGTACTAGTTACTAAGTAATTGCTTTATAAATATTTTAACCCTGTGATTTTGGTAGTATTATTATTCCTATTTTACAACTGAGGAACTTGAATCAGTATATGTGACTTGCTGAGGATCACACAGCTAGTATCTGTGTCTAGATTTGAACTCAGGTTATTGTTAGTCTAAGCCCAGCCTTCTATCTACTATACTACCAAGCTACATTTAAAAAATCATACTAGTAATTTCTAAGAAATTCAATTTGATTTTCAAGTCACTTCTAGAATTTGGCACTGTAATGTGGGATTGAAAAAATGATGCACTGAGTCTAGACCAGGGTTTTTTGAAAGGACAGGGGGAAAAGGCAGAGGAATTTCCCAAATGTGTGATTTCTTGACTGTAGGAGATTTCTCATGCAGAAAGTACTTCCTAATCAATTCTCCTCCACTTTATCTTCCTAGTGAATTATTTGGAACTCTGACTTGCTCATGCCCATATATCTTGAATGTGTCAAGTGTAACATTTGAACTCATGACTCAGATAGTCTTCCATGACTATATTATGCTGCTTTCTTAGTAGAATAGAGTAAAATTTCAATAAATATCATATAATCATAATATTGCAAAGAATATTAGGGATCACTGAGTCCAGTACTATCATTTTAAAGATGAAAAGCTAGAGTCCAGGTGAGGTTAAGCTCATAATTATATAGCTATGTACTAGCTGAACTGGGATTTGAATTCATATTTTCTATCTTCCATACCCATCACTCTACATATTTCATCACTTTTCTAAACTTGGTCAAATTACTTTACCTTTGTGGGGTTAACTTTACTAATATCCTTTTTTTTTTCTAAATATTTATGATCTATATTAATCCAAGTGAAAATTGTAAGGAGGCATGAACTAGGGTGAAAACTTACTAGATAACAAATTATATTTTGCCAATAGTATAAGCTTCTTGACATTAGGGAATGTCAGTCAAGGACTGCCTGTAGCAAGAATGTCTAAATAGTAGTATTGCCAAACTCCTTGCTATGATGAATATTCAATTATGTAGGTGTTATTTAATGGCAGGTATATGTACTTATATTTATCATAATAAATCAGATAAACCCTTCTGATTTTATACAAGTTTCATCATTCACAGTCTAACAAATAGAAGACTCAATAATAATTTTCTTTCATTATGGTAGGACACTGGCATGTAGAATTTCCTAAATATTTTCAGTTCTATAGATTTAGTCTTTAAGTATGTCTTAAGCTCATCGCTATGACTTAGTACTCCAAAAGAATAAATTATAGGAAATTTTGACCTGAAAACAGGTATAGTTGTAATTAATAATCCCCTTTCAATTTTTAATACTAAAAAAAAAAAACAAAAAAACTTTGCACTTGTAGCTTTTGGGTGAGATTAGACACACTCAGCAAAAGAACCTGAAAACCTGGAAAATGCTGAGATTGCAACGACTACTTTAGAATAATATAGTTCCTAAATGAGGGCTACATATAGATGTGAACTCAATGTCATTATCTGACAGGGAGACTTGACATAAAATCTCCAGTAATTATCTTTAACCTAAAATTCATGGGGATGTAAAAAATTAATGCTTAGACCAAGTGTAGTAGATTCAGCATTTCATTGAAATAAATTGAGTTTTTGCTTTAACAACATTTCTTACATTTTAACAGAGGACAGGAAAGAGACAATCAGATAATCATTCATACTGAATGATTCTATAATAGTTCTATACAGAACTATTGAGAGAATTCTATTTTACTAGCTCTGAAAAGAGAAGTTACACAAGCAACGAAACATCTAAAATTTATGTAAAGACTTCCTATATAAAAGAATGAATAGATCAAAGTAATTCAGTAATTGATTAATAAATATTCATTAAGCCCCTCCTATAACAATTATGATATTCCATTTAGCAATGAATAACATAATCCATCAATGTATGTCTGTCCTAGGTGACTATCATCCATGTACTCAGTAACTTCACTACAAAGGGTCTGCCAAATACCCTAGGAGCCTTGCTTATATTATCTTAGCATTTTAGTACTACCAATATAACTCATGGATTATCCATTAGTTTTTCCCTTCTTCTTGATGTGTAAGACCAGGCCAAAGCTTTCTTTCTGTACAATTTATAGCTTTCACAATTCTTCTTCTGAGTAGTTTCTCTTAATAATATTTTGCATATTGCTCATACCCACTATGCTTCCACCCATGCTTGGATGATCTTCAGCTATAATTTTTGGCTCTTTCAAAGATCACTGGTATCATTTTAGAAGAAAATATCTTCTTCCTTGGGTTGGTGCATACATCCAATGAACTCTGTCATTGAATGGTGTAACCTAGGATAAAATAAGGTGATCACTGTAATATGGAGGAGAGTACATTGCCACAGGACATACTGTTCCAACACGCAGACCAAGAGATGGCAGTGAGAGTTGTATGTGTGATGTGGAGAGAAAAACTACAAATAAAACAGAAATAAAAGAACACATTTAATGGCCAAAAAAATGAAAATAAAAGCAGGCAAATAAACAAAAGAAATGGTAAAATGATGAGATGTATTAAGGTACCAATTCTTCCTCAGCATCTGCCTGGGCATCTTTCTTATCATGGATTTGACACATTTACTTGCAAGGAATAATAATTGACTCAACTCCAAATAAGAAAGAAGGCGGAAAAGTAAAATAAAACATGTATTCAACAAAATAAAAATTAGTAGTGTAGACTGTGGGAAGATAGAAAATAAAAAAAAGAACAGCTATGAAGGAAGAATTAAGAAAAAGAAAAGAGAGAGAATTGCTTTACAAAAATATTCTGGGTTTTCTGTAAGAGCCATATGAGGAGAGGGACATTGAAGGAAAATCAAAATTTAAATATTTTTAATGTGTAGTTTTTGAGGAAGAAGTAGGCTGCACTTGGAAGGAAGATTTGTTTTGAGAAGCCTTGTCAGAACTGATGAATGTAATGCTCCTTCCCTCTCCATCTCTTCCCTTCTCTCCTCTTCCTTCTCCTCCCCTCTCCTCCCCTCCCCTCCACTACTCTCCCCTCGTCTTCTCTTCTTCACCTCTCCTTACCTGAGGCTGCTTTGCTGAAAGGAACATACATTACATTTTATTTTTCATTATTTTTTTGAGATTTTTTATTTTTAGTTTACAACATTAGGTGCCACATAATTTTGAGTTCCTGGATTTCTTTCCCCCCTCCCCAAGATGGCAAGGAATCTGATATATCTTCTCCATATAACACACTAGTGAAGTTGTGAAGAATTATGACCGATGGAATGAATGAAGAGAAAGAGGAAACAGAACCAAAAAAACCCCAAAAACAAAAACAAAAGAGAAAAACAAAGGGAAAAAAGTGAACATAAAGTGTACCTCAATCTGCATTCAGACTCCATAGTTCTTTCTCTGGATGTAGATAGCATTCTTCATCATGAGTCTTTTGGAGCTGTCTTTGCAACTTGTGTTGCTGAGAAAAGCAAAGTCTATCAGGGTTAGTCTTCACAGAATCCTTGTATCTGTGGTTGTGTATGATGTTCTCCTGCTTATGCTCTGTTCACCAAGCATTATATCATGTAGGTTTTTCCAGGTTGTTATGTCATTCCCATTTCTTATAGCACAATGGTATTCCATTACCTTTATATACCACAACTTCTTCAGCCATTCCCCAGTTGATGGGTATCCCCTTGATTTCCAATTCTTTGCTACTACAAAAAGAGCCACTATAAATATTTTTGTAGACATGGGCACTTTTCCCACTTGTGTGATCTCTTTGGGATACAATCCTAGAAGTGGTATTGCTAGGTTGGGGTATGAACATTTTTATGGCCCTTTGGGCATAGTTCCAAACTTCTCTCCAGAATGGCTGGATCAGTTCACAACTCCACCGGCAATGTAACAATGTTCCATTTTTCCCACTTCCTCTCCAGCATTTACCATTTTCTTATTTTGTCATTTTAGCCAATCTGACAGGAGAGATGTGGTACCTTAGAGTTGTTTTTATTTGCATTTCTCTAATCAGTAGCAATTTGGAGCATTTTTTTCATATGCCTATGGATATCTTTAATTTCTTCCTCTGAAAACTGCCTCTTAGTATCCTTTGACCATTTCTCAATTGCGGAATGGCGTGTATTCGTATAATTTTGGCCCAGTTCCCGGACTATTTGAGATATGAGACCTTTATCAGAGACACTGGTTGTAAAGATTTTCTCCCAATTTTCTGCTTCCCTCCTAATCTTTGTTGCATTGGCTTTGTTTATACAAAAACATTTCAATTTAACATATTCAAAATTATCCATTTTCCATTGTGTAATGGTCTCCATCTCTTGTTGTTTCACAAATTCTTTTCTTTTCCATAAATCTGATAGGTAACTATTCCTTGCTCTCCCAAATTTTTTATAGTATCAGCCTTTATTTCTAAATCATGTACACATTTTGACTTTATTTTAGTATATGGTGTAAGATATTGGTCTATGCCCAGTTTCTGCCCTACCATTTTCCAAGTTCCCAGCAGTTTTTTTGTGTAATATTGAATTCTTGGCCCAGAAGCTGGATTCTTTGGCTTTATCAAAGAGTAGATTGCTATATTCATTGACTTCTGCATCTTGTGTATCCATCCTATTCCACTGATCCACAACTCTGTTTCTTAGCCAGTACCAGGTAGTTTTGATGAGTGCTGCTTTATAGTACAGTTTAATATCTGGTATGGCTAGGCCACCTTCCTTAGTATTTCTTTTCGTTAATACCCTAGATATTGTTGACCTCTTGTTTTTCCAGATGAATATTGTTATTATTTTATCCAGCTATGTAAAACAATATCTTGGTAGTTCAATTGTTATGGCACTGAATAGATAGATGAATTTAGGTTAGATTGTCATTTTTATTATATTAGCTTGGCCTAACCACGAGCAATCAATATTTTTTTCCATTTATTTAGATCTGACTTTATTCGTGTGAAAAGTGTGTCATAATTATGTTCATATAGGCCCTAGGTTTCTCTTGGCAGACAGACTCCCAAATATTTCACAGTGTCTAGAGTAACTTTGAATGGAATTTCTCTATCTGTTGCTGTTGGGCTTTGTTAGTAGTGTATAGGAATACCGAGGATTTATGTGGGTTTATTTTACATCCTGCAACTTTGCTAAAGTTGTTTATTATTTCAAGTAGTTTTTTACTTGATTCTCTAGGATTCTCTAAGTAAATCATCATATCATCTGCAAAAAAGTGATAATTTAGTTTCTTCTTTGCCTATTCTAATTCCTTCAATTTCTTTTTCTTCTCTTATTGCTACAGCTAACATTTCTAGTACCAAACTGAAAGTAGGGATGATAATGGATGTCCTTGTTTCACGATCTTATTGGGAAAGCATCTAGCTCATCTCCATTACAATAATGCTTGTTGATGGTTTTAGGTAGATGCTATTTATAATTTTAAGGATGGCTCCATTTATTCCTTTGTTTTCTAGTGTTTTTAATAAGAATAGATTTTGTATTTTATCAAAGGCTTTTTCTGCAACCGTTGAGATGATTGTATGGTTTCTGCTAATTTTATGGCTGATATGATCAATTATGTTGGTAGTTTTCCTAATATTGAACAAGCCTTGCATTCCTTGAATAAATCCTCCCTGGTCATAGGGTATTATTCAGGTGATAAGTTGCTGCAATCTTTTTGCTAATATCTTATTTAATTTTTTTGCAGCAATATTCATTAGGGAAATTGATCTATAATTTTTTTCTCTGTTTTTACTTTACCTGCTTTGGGTATTAGTACCATATTTGTGTCATAAAAAGAATTTGGTAGGACTCCTTCTTCACCTATTTTCCCAAATAGTCTACAAAGTATAGGAATTAATTGTTCTTTAAATGCTTGATAAAATTCCCATGTAAAAAATCTGACCCTGGAGATTTTTTCCTAGGGAGTTCATTGAGGGCTTGCTCAATTTCTTTTCCTGAGATAGAGTTATTTAGAAATTTTACTTCCTCTTCTGTTAACCTGGGCAATTTATGTTTTTGTAGATATTCATCCATATCCCTAAGATTGTCAAATTTAGGGGCATACAATTGGGCAAAATAATTTCTAATTATTGTTTTGATATCCTCTTTGTTAGAGGTAAATTCACCCTTTTCATTTTTGATGCTTGTAATTTGATTTTCTTCTTTATTTTTTTAATCCAATTGACCAAAAGTTTGTAAATTTTACTGCTTTTTTCATAAAACCAGCTCTTTGTTTTATTTATCAATTCAATAGGTTTCTTGGTTTCAATTTTATTAATCTCTCCTTTGATTTTCAGTATTTCTAATTTGCTATTTACTTGAGGGTTTTCAATTTGTTCTTTTTGTAGCTTTTTCAGTTGCATGGCCAATTCATTGATCTCCTTTTTCTCTGTTTTATTCACGTAAGCATTTAGAGACATAAAACTTCACCTAAGAACTGCTTTTGCTGCATCCCGTAAGTTTGGTGTGTTGTCTCATTATTGTCATTCTCTTGAATTAAGTTATTAATTATTTCTCTGATTTGTTCTTTGGCCCACTCATTCTTTAGAATTAGATTATTTAGTTTTCGATTAATTTTTATTTTATTTTTCCATGGTTCTTTATTACAAATAATTTTTGTTGCATCATAATCTGAAACATATGCTTTGAGTACTTCTGTCTTTCTGAATTGGATTGTGGGGATTTTATGCCGTATTACATGGTTAATTTTTGATTATGTGCAATGTACCACTGAGAAAAAAAATGTATATTCCTTTTTATCTCCATTCAGTTTTCTCCAGATGTCTATCATATCTGCCTTTTATAGAATTCTGTTCACCTCCTTAACTTTTTTCTTATTTATTTTGAGGTTAGATTTATTAAACTCAGAGAGGGGGAGGTTGAGGTATCCCATTATTTTAGTTGTGCTGTCTATTTCTTCCTGTAACTCCTTCGACCTCTCCTCGAAGAATTTGCATGCCATAACACTTGGTGAATATAAGTTAAACACTGATATTGCTTCATTGTTTATGTTGCCTTTTAGCAGGATGTAGTGTCCTTCCTTATCTCTTTTAATTAAATCTGTCTTTACTTTTGCTTTGTCTGAGATTAGGATTGCTACACAGGCTTTTTTTTTTTTACTTTAGCTGAAGCACAATGTATTTTACTCCAGCCTTTTACCTTTACCCTGTGTGTATCCCCCTGTTTCAAATGTGTTTCTTGTAAACAGGATACCTACCATAAGGATTATGGATTTTTAATCCATTCTGCTACCTGCTTCCATTTTATGAGTGACTTCATCCCATTCACCTTAACAGTTATAATTTCTATCTGTGTCTTTTTCTCCATCTTATTTCCCCCTGTTTATGCTTTTACTTCTCCTTTTTACCTTCCACTCCTCTACAGACTTTTGCATTTGGCCCCCGCCTTCCTCAGTTTACCCTGCCTCTTGATTCCCCTCCCTTATCTTGCCATTTTCCACTTCCTATTTCTTCCCTCCCTTCTGACCACCCCCCTCCCTTTTCCCCCTTTCCTCTACTACTGCCTGCAGGACAAGTTATATTTCTATACTTCTCAGGGTATGTTATTCCCTTCTTGAACCATATCTGATGACAGTAAAGCTCAAATACTGCTCTTCTCTCTCCCTTCTTTCCCTCTGCTATAATGTGTTTTTGTGCCTCTTCATTTCATGTAATTTACCCTTTTCTAGTACCTCCTTATCTCTTCTCCCATAACCCTCCCTTTACATCTCTTAATTATGTTTTTTTATCTTTATATCAGTTATTTTATATAGACATCCACAGTCTATGTGTATTCCTTTCAATTGTCATAATAGCTGTACTATTCTCAAATTGACATGTATGTATACATATATATATATATATATATATTACATAAGATGATATAATCCTATATGAAGATGTAAATAATTTGACTTTATTGATTAATAAGTTTTGTGGGGGGGTGTTTCCCCCTGTTTACCTTTTCATGTCACTCTTGAGTTTTGTATTTGGTGATCAAATTTTCCATTGAGTTCTGGCCTTTTCATCAGGAAGGTCTGGAATTCCCTCATTTTGTTTAATGTCTATCTCCTTGCCTGAAAAATTATGCTTAATTTTACTGGGTAGTTTATCCTTGGTTGTAGTCCAAGCTCCTTTGACCTTTGGAATATCATATTCCAACTTCTCCTTTCATTAATGTAGAAGCTGAAACTTCTTGCATGATCCTTACTATAGTTCCACGATATTTGAATTGTTTCTGTTTGGCTGCTTGCAGTATTTTCTCCTTGACTTTGTAATTCTGAAATTTGGCTATAATATTTCTTGGTGTTTTCAATTTGGGATGTTTTTCAGGGGGTGATCAGTGGATTATTTCAATGATTATTTTACCCTCTGGTTCTAGGACCTCTGGGCAGTTAACTTTGATAATTTCTTTGAAGATACATTCAAGGCTATTTTTTTCATCATGGATTTCCGATAGACCAATAATTCTTAAATTGTCTCTACTGGATTTGTTCTCCAGGTCAGTTGTTGTTCCAATCAGATATTCCACATTTTTTTCTAATTTTTTTTATTCTTTACATTTTGTTTTACTACTTCTTGATGTCTCATGGAGTCATTAGCTTCCACTTGCTCAATTCTAATTTTTAATGAGTTGCTCTCTTCATTTTGCTTTTGAGTCTCCTTTTCCAATTGGTTGATTTTACTTCTCAGGGTGACATTTTTCTATTTAGATTCTGAATCTCTATAGCCATTTCACCAATCTTATTCTTTAAGGACTTGATTTCATTAGTGGTTTTTTTTTTCATTTTTCCATTTTTTCTTTTACCTCCCTAATTTGGTTTTAAAAATCTACCTTTAGCTCTTCTAGTAATGCTTTTTGGGCTTGAGATCAGTTCTCATTCCCTTTTGAGGTATCAGATGTGGGTACAGTGTCATTGCTATCCTCTTCCAAATGCTATTTTGATCATGCCTGTCTTCATAAAAGGAATCAGTGGTCCTCGGTTTTTATGTGTTCTTCTTCATGTTGGTTAGCTTTTTCCTGGTTTTACATTGAATTTCTGCTTTTGGGACTCAGGGCTCTTTATCCCAGGTTTCTGTTTTGGGGATTGTGAGTCAACCTACTGGCTTTGTGTATTATAGCCTGCAGTCTTCTGAGGTGGGGGATGGGTCTGGCTGCCTGAAGTCTCCTCTTCCCCTGGGGCTGCTCTCCAGCACTGGTGCTCTTCAGTAATGGTCTCATCTGTTTCTTGTTTGTGCTGGTGTCTGCCACTTCCCCTGGTTGTGAAAGGGTATGTTTGGGCTCCTGGTGTTGACCCCTGCTGGCTCTGCCCCTCTGGGACTCAGGAACTCCCACTGCTCAGCCACTGAAGCCCCACTTCTGTCTCCTCTATTCCAGCATTTTTTTCCAAGGAATTCTCTGGGTTGCAGGGGGGTGGAGGGATTAGAGCCATTTACCTGGTCATTATGTCTCCCAGAAGTTCAAGAAGCCACATTTCATATCCTTGGGCTGCAAGCCTCAGGAGTTGATGTCTCATGGCTGGTGGCACTGCACTGCTGCCTCTGTGGCTTCCACAGACTCCAGTTGGGAGGCCTGGGGATCTCCACTGGTTTTCAGCACCCAGATTTCTCCCAGACTGTCTCACTGGTTGGTTCAGCAGCTGCTTCTCCTTTGGTGCTCTCTGGAGCAGCTCTGCAATCAGAGCACTGCCCCAGCCTACGGGAACATACATTTTGATGGCCAAAGGCTGCCTCCTTAACTTTGTTGCTCATAGATTGGACAATAGGTCACTGCTTGCCTAGCACGGAGTGAATTTAAATAGTAAATAGTAAATGTTTCTCATTTGGGCAGGAACTCTGAGGGTCTTCCCCTCCCAGTTAGATTTTTTTTTTTTTTAGTTTTCGATTAACTTCCCTTGATTAACTTCTTAAAGAGGCCTATTCACTGAATGGTCATTATCTCACTCAAATTGAGAAACTCAAAAGACCTTAGTTTGAAAGAGCCAGGGTCTTCTAATGCATTCTGGGCCCTGTCCAGTTCTTCTGGTAAATAACAGGCCACAGGACCCAGATGGTTCTGGAGGATAAAGTGAGGCTGGTGACCTTGCACAGAACTCCCTCACTCAAATCAAAGTCAACTGAAAGTCATGTCATCATTTCCCTGAAGTCATGGTCATCTTTGAGAATGAAGAACAGACACACAACTACAATAATGACATGTGGCATGGATATTGATTGTAATTTCAAATGGACTGACTATGAAAGACATATTTGTCATAAATCAAATATTTGACAGAAAGGAGTCAAATGGCATCATAAGACAACAATATATAATAAAACTAGATAAAATAGAAGAAAATCTGAATAATTTAATTGGAAAAAAACTAATCTCAAGAAGAGATCAAAGTGAGGCAATCTAAGAATTGTTGGAATACCTAAAATATGATTAAAAAAAGAATCCAGAAATAATATCACAAGAAATTATTAAAGGAAATTGCCCTGAAGTTCAGAAAACAAGAAGGTAAAATAGAAATAGAGTGGTCACCACCTGAAAGAAATCTTAGGAATGAAATTTAGAGGAATGCCATAGCTAAATTTTAAAATTCCTAGGTTAAAAAGAAAATATTGCAAGGAAAAAGGGAAAAAAAAAAACAATTTAAATACTGTGGAAAAACAATCAGATTTTCACAGTACCTAGCTGCCACTACACTAAAAGACCACATCACATTTGGAAGGGAAAAGGAGCTGGGGTTGTATTCAAGAGTAACTTATTAAGCAAATTTGAGTATAATCCTGAATGAAGAAATGGATATTTGATGAACTGAAAAACTTTCAGATATGCATAACAAAAAGAACAGAACTCTATGGAAAATTTGATATGAAATATCTGGAAGACATATAAGGAAATCATTGAAGGCACTGATTAAGATCAAACTGTTTACTTATGATAAATGAAAATGTTATTAATATTAATAATTATTAGTAATAACATTCTTTTTAAAATAAATTTATTTTTTTATTTTTAGTTTACAACACTCAGTTCCACAAGTTTTTGGGTTCCAAATTTTCTCTCCCTCCCACTCCTCCCCCCATCCCACCCAAGATGGCATGTAATCCAATGTAGGTTCTACATATATCTTCACATTGAATTTATTTATGTAGTAGTCCAGTTGTAATGAAGAATTGTAAGTAATGAAATGAATCATGAGAAAGGAGAAATAAAACCAAAAAAGAAGGAAAAAGAAAAAAAAGAGAGAGCAAAAAGTTTGCTTCAATCTACATTCAGTCTCCATAATTCTTTCTCTGAATGTGCATAGCTTTTTCCATCATGAGTCATTTGGAACTGTCTTTGAACCTTGTATTGATTAGAGGAATCAAGTCTATCAAAGTTAGTCCTTACAGATACCATGGGCCTGTAATTGTGTATAATAATCTCCTGGTTCTGCTCCCCTCACTCAGTTTGTATAAGTCATTCCAGGTTATAATGAAATCTCTCTGCTCCTCATTTCTTATAGCACAGTGGTATTCCATTACATTCATATACCACAATTTGTTTAGCCATTCCCCAATTAATGGGTTTCCCATTGATTTCCAATTCTTAGCCACCCCAAAAGAGCTGCTACAAATATAAGTATGAATGTAATAATATTCTTAAAACTTATTTCTAATTTAGTTTGAAAGAAAGGTTGGGGCTATGTTGTGTATGATGAGATGATTCTAAAAAAAAAAACAAAATTGGGTAAGGAAAGGTTAAAAGAAGTAATTTTCTCATTAAAAAACCAGGACCTGAGATGAAGAACAAAGAAGAAACAGATAGGGCTGGAGGGCTGATAATATTTTAACCTTACTCTCATCTGGGTTGAAAAGGAAACAGCTTATATTTCTGAAGAAGTTTTGAAATCCCACCTTCTAGCGAGGTGAGAAAACTGGATCTAAGATATATGGACTTTTAGAAGGATGTATTAAGATTATAAATAGATAAGGAAGGGATTTTTAGAGCAGAGGGTAAAATAAGGAATGACTAGATAAGGAGAGAAGATAAGGTAACCAGGGTAAGGTGAAATGAGAGTCTGAGAAGGAAAATAATGAGTAAAATTAAGATTGGGGAAAATTCATGAATAACAACAACAATAACTTCCAATGTGAACGGGATGAACTTACCCATAAAATTTAAACAGATGGTAGCATGGATTAAAAAAAAAAAAACAGAATCCAACAATATGTTATTTACAAGAAAAATATTTAAAATAAGAGATAAACACAGACTTAAATGGAGGGTTAGAGTAGAATTTATTATGCTTCAGCTGATGCAAAGAAAAGATAGGGGTAGCAATAATAATCTCAGACAAAGTTATAGCTAAAATAGATATAATTTCAAAAAGATAAATAGGGTAACTACATTTTGATAAAAGGTACCACAGATCAACTGGCAGAGTGAATGCTTCAGTCTATAATTCCAAACTTGATATCACCTTTTTGACCCCTACTGTGATGCCACCAGCTTGGCAATTGAGTGTGACTTGGCTGCTGCCCTGCAAGCTTTATCATAAATATTCCTCCTCCCTATACTGCTTGAGTGTTATTGGGTAGTTGTTTCTGAAAACCCTGGACCCTGGGTTTGCAATCAATTATAATTGTACATTTAAAATGATCAGTCTGTTTATCTTTCCCACCAAGATATAATTTTGATAGTCTTCAAAATTTCACTCTAAATCAGAGGTTCTTAAGACTTGTGTGTGTGTGTGTGTGTGTGTGTGTGATGGACTCCTTTGACAATCTAATGAAACCTATTAATCCCCAATGGAAATAATATAAACATAAAATTATTAATTTTCATGTATTAAATTTGTATATGGAAATATGAAGATAACCAATGATATTGAAATGCAGTGATTCGCAGGCATATATTATGTATGTGTACATGTGTATGTAGATTTAATTCATTTACTTCATGTTGAGATCCCTTACTCTAAATGAACCTACAAAACATACAATTTTGATAACTATTCACAACTGCTAAAACTTTTCTAGGTTCCAATCCATCATCAATAGTAAAAATCAACTAAGTTTCATGTCTGTGTTAAAAATCAATCTTTATCATAGAAAAATATGGTTGTCCATTGAAAAATTAAATTAGTGCTGAGTGAATAATAACTTCAATGGATTGTGGTAGGGGATGATATTTTAGAGAATCTGCACAATTAAAATATAATGGAGAATTAACTAAGGTGTCATGTACCTAGCACAAGTCCCAGAATACTTCTGGAGGAAATGGCATAAAACCATTGTTGTGCTGGATCCAGTTCATGCTGACATATAAGAGCTTTTCATTAAATTTTGAGTATGAGAATTAATACTTCAGAAATCAGCAAATGCTAAAAGTCAGAGCTTGATTAATTGCTCTGTTGATTTGCTAGGCTTAAGAAAATGATGGAGAACATGTTGATAATAAACTTTAAACTTAAAAGTGTGTTGTACATTGCTGTATGGGTTTTTTGCCCTAGGAGTTTAACATTTACCATGCACCAGCACTCTTTCTACTTTGATTATGGCTTGTAGCCTTTCCAAGTTGAAGAATTTACCATCAGTGCTGTAGATGACCTTGATACCGTGTTCATCCTCATTGAAAGCATTGGACAACATGGCTGAAAACATCATACTAAAAAGCATGGGAACAAGCAGACAGCCTTGTTTTACTCCATTGGTGACTGGGAAGGCACGAGAGTGCTGTCCATTATCTAGATCCTGGGCAAGTGTTTCAACAATCCAGATAGCAGCTTCCGTGGGGGTAAAAGATCCACCCACAGCCAGCACCCAGAAAGCTGACAAAAACACAGGTTCTTTTGATCGGCTTAACCAAGGAAAGCAAGGTGAAGGGGTTGGCAAGCTTGCTTTAATTCAGCATACAAATATCATTCACTTAGTTCAGGTGAAAAAGACCAGAACACTGAACTTCAGAACAAAATGCAAACAAATTACAAACATGGACAGACAGACCTTGTCTGATTCAAATCCCAATACATAGTTACCAGAGTTTAACAAAGTCTCAGCATCCAGCTTACAAGCTGTAGCCCTTAGCTACAACTGCTTGGAGTCTCTTGCATCAACACCATCTCGAGAGAGAGCGCCCTGCACAACTGGCTCTGTCCTCCCTTCTTATAGGGCTTCAGATGTCATCAAACGTTATCTGAATGACCAGAACTTAGGCTGCTATGATTGGCTCTTGAGTTAGCCCCTCCCCTTAGGACCATGGGAGGTTCACAGGCACATAGGTTAGGTTAATACCTAATAGGGCATAGCTCTGGAGTTAGCACCTCCCCTTAGCCAGTGCCACCTTGGGCCCCACCCCAGTCACCAATCCACACCCACATAGATTCCACACCTAATAGAGGTTTGGGCCTGGGGCTTAGCACCTAGTAAGGCTCAATGAAATACACTGAATTACTCAAAAGACACAAACCAAACTCTTGAAGGGCACTTGTTGAACTAAGTGCTAAGGAGCCCATTTTGCTTACCAACACAGCAAGCCTGCCATCATGAAACTGATGTACAATGCAGATGAACTTCCCTGGGCAATGAAATTTTGACATAATTTTCCAGAAGCCTTCATGACTAACAGTATGAAAGGCCTTGGCCAGATCTGCAAATGTTGTATACAGATCTTTGTTCTGCTCCTAGCATTTGTCCTGGAGTTATCGGGCAACAAACACCATATTGACAGTTCCTAGGCCCTTTCTGAAGCCACTCTGGCTCTCAGGTAAATGACCATCTTCCAGGTGCAGGATCAGCCTATTAAGGAGGACTCTGGGAAGAATCTTGCCAGCAATGACTAAGAGAGAGACCTCTCTGTGATTGTCACAAGACAATCTATTTCCTTTACATTTACAAAGATAGCCATCTGTTTGCAGATGATTACGCACTCAATGCAACCTCTGAATCCGAAACACAGCAAAGTATGGATTACTTTTCTGCTGCTTGTGCTAATTTTGGCCTAACAATTAACACCTGGAAAACACAGGTGCTCCATGAGATCCACCACCATACCATCCATACATGGAACCATCAGTTACAGCAAATGGAGAAGTTTTGAATGCTATGGATAAGTTCACTTACCCTGGTGGTGTACTTTCCAGGGATGTACTCACTGATAATGAGGTTGACACATGCATTGCCAGAGCTAGCTCACCGTCTGGGAGGCTCCAAAGGAAAGCATGGGAGAGAAGAGGTATTATACTGATTACCAAATGGAAGGTCTACAGAGCTATTGTACTGACCTCATTGTTGTATGCCTGTTAAACCTGGATAGTCTATGAGTGCCATGTCAGGAAAATGAATTGCTTCCATTTGAATTTGTCTAAGGAAGATTGTGAAGGTCACTTGACTGGATAAAGTACCAGACACTGAGGCCCTTACTGGAACTAAACTGCTAAACATTCAAACTCTGCTTCAGAGAGCACAGCTGCAATGGGCTGGCCACATTGTTCAAACGCCAAACTCATGCTTGCCAAACAGACTATTTTATGAAGAACTCACACAGGGCAAGTATTCATATGGTGGTCAGAAGAAGTGACACAAGGACATGCTCAAGGTCTCTCTCAACAACTTTGGAATTTACTGTGTGACATGGGAGATATTGGCACAGGACTGACCAGCGTTGCAGGCCCACCTCAGAGAAGGTGCTGTGCTCTATGAGCAAAGAAGAATTGAAATAGCTCAAAGGAAATGTAGGATGTACAAGTTTGGAGTATCCATCCCAAATGTTAACATGGACTATTTGTGCCTGTCTTGTGGTAGAGCATTTGAGCTTCTATTGGTCTTTTCAGCCACAGTAGGACACATTGAATCTTGACTCAAGCATGATATAGTCATTTTGGTCCTTTTCAAGATTGAAGGACAACATCCAATAACCAACATTTACCAGTACTCTGCACAAAGCCATTATTTGAATGGAGGCAGTGACACTTGGACATAGAAGGAGGACACTAAATTAGAGAACATCATTGCACAGTTGAGGGAAGATTTCACTTTCTTGTTTTAACTAGTTATTCGTGTTAGCCATATGCTGAGCTCTATTGTTTCAACTGAATGACTTCTAATACTCTGGTACATGGTAGCCATTAGAATGGAAGAGAAGGGACAGGTATGAAAGAAAATCTATAAAAACAGGGAATTGATTATATGGTGGAGAATGACAGAGAGATGATGTTTACCTGAACCTGTTTATTGTGAAACTTTTATCCTGGGTGATTAGAAGGGTGGTTGAATCACTACAAGAAATGTGGGGGGAAAGCTTATTTCACAGGACAAAGTGAATCATTATGTGGACCTTGAATTTGGAGTACATTTGAGCATCATTAGAGAGGCTTGGTAAACAGCTGGAAAAAGAAAATATTAATGGGATTGCTAAAGTTACTATAGCAGATAAGATGAGAATGAGGTTAAAAGAAAAATGATTCACAGAATAGTGATAGAGGTAGAAAAAGAAATGACATTGTAGTTGGCAAAGATCATCTACAGGGATTGTGTAGTCGATAGTGTTAAATGATATGGGGAAGGAAAGGAGGACAAGGACAAGAAAAAGCCATTGAATTTGGTGATTAAGAGATAATTGCTCATTTGAAAGCGAGAAATTTTAATAGAATGATGCTATTGGATTATTAGTCCTAGTCATTAACCTTTACTGGGATATGAATGCCTTCATAACCTCATAAAGATCATCTCTTTATTTTTCCTCAGATTTTGGATTTTATAGTTGAAAAAACTTTAGAGATGATCTAGTCCAAGTGTAGTAGGAAGGCCGAATTTATGATCTCAAAAAGGATCATATAAATATCTGAATGGTTTGAAATCGATGGGTATACAGAATTCTCCAAGCAGAAGGCATCCAAAAATTTATTCAGGGCCCAGAGC
>CM053622.1:112031002-112065331 GCA_028646595.1 Phalanger gymnotis
AAGGGTTATACATAATGATATGCATGTGGCCTATGTTGAATTGCTTGACTTCTTAGGGAGGGTGGATGGGAAGGGAAGAAGGGAGAGAATTTGGAACTCAAGGTTTTAAAAAAATAGATGTTCAAAAGTAAATTTTTTTTTCATGCAACTAGAAAATAAGATGCATAGGCAATGGGGCATAGAGATTTATCTTGCCCTACAAGAAAGGAAGGGAAAGGGGGGGTGGGGGCATGGGGTGACAGAGGGGAGGGCAGACTGGGGAACAGGGCAACCAGAGTGTATGCCATCTTGGAGTTGGGGGGTGGGGAGGAAATGGGGAGAAAATTTTTGTTTCAAACGCCTGTGAAAATCAATGCTGAAAACCAAACATGTTAAAAATAAATTAAAATAAAAAAAGAATGTTTTATAGTTAAAAAAAAAGGTTAAAATATGTCCCTTTCCCTCTTACCCCCCACCCCAACAAAAAATGACAAGGCCTCAAGGAATGGCAATAGAGAAAATCTAATAAAATCGTTAAATGACAAAAAAAAATGACAGAAATTAGAATTCTCAAGAGAAAACCATGATAACAAGAGAGGAGACTTGTTCCAAAGAGCAACCAAACCCACCATTCATTCAAACAGTAGAATCTCTGAAAAAGTAGATCAAACTGTGCAAAAATCCAAATCAAGAACGGAGACTAATTAAACAAAAAATAATATTTTCAGAATATGTGAAAGTCCAAAATATAAAGGAGCAATGTTAATAACGATTAATAATGTGATTTGAAGGTGCTATATAAATATTTTAGAAAGTCAGAAACCCATGACATCAAATAACTGAATATAGCACTTCCAGAAATTATGAAGAAAAGCACTTAAGAAGTACTAGAAGCAGATTGCAAAATACACTGATAGACTGTATATAGATCATCCCCAGGGGAAAAAAAAAACACATTGATTTAAACACCCACCAAACAAGATTATTAATATGTAAAATAAAATTATCAAATATGAAATTACAGACACTGAGGGGAAAATATACACATGCAAACACACACATAGCTTTCCCCTTATAACGATAAGCATATCCTAACACAAAATCATTGCTGATTTAAGAGAAATCATGAAAAAATATGAAAAGTAAAGATGATCTTTCACCAAAACCAGTCATTATGCAAAGCTGAGGCTAATCATCAACAAAAAAATATGATATACATAGTAAAACATTGTGTTGGTAAGCAAAATGGGCTCCTTAGCACTTAGTGCCTTTGAAGAGTTTGGCTTTTGTTTGCTTTGAGTAATGCTAAGCCCCAGGCCCAAACACCTATTAGGTGTGGAACCTATGTGATTGTGGATTGGTGACTAGAGTGGGGCCTAAGGTGGGGCTGGCTAAGGGGAGGTGCTAACTCCAGAGCCACGCCCCATTAGGTGTTAACCTAACCTATGTGGATGTGAACCTCCCAGGGTCCTAACGGGAGTGGCAAACTCAAGAACCTATCATAGCAGCCTAAATTCTGGTCATTCAGATGACATTTGATGACTTCTGAAGCCCTATAAGAAGGAAGGACAGAGCCATTTGTGCAGGGCTCTTGAGATAGTGTTGATGAGGAGACTCTGGGCAGCTGTAGCCAAGGAGCCCACCGGCTTGTGAACCTGGATGCTGAGACTTTGTTGAACTCTGGTAACTATGTATTGGGATTTGAATCAGACAAGGTCTGTCTGTTGATGTTTGTAATTTGTTTGTATTTTGTTCTGAAGTTCAGTGTGCTGGCTTTTTCCCCTGAACTAAGTGAATGATAATTGTGTGCTGAATTAAAGTAAGCTTGCCAACCCCTTAACCTTGTTTTCCTTATCAAGGCAGATCAAAAGAACCTGTGTTTTTGTGGTGTGATGGCAGCTTTCTGGGTGCTGGCTATGGGTGGATCTTACACCCCCACGGAAGCTGCTAGCCAGATTGTGGAAACATATATATCTATATATCTATATTTATATTTATATCTATATCTATACATAAAACCAAATAAAATTTACAAGATATGTGCATAACATGTAATATGCACATCTATATTAAGGTACATACATATTCATGTGCACATGCATAAATTAATTTTTCATTGTCTCTAATCCATAGATTTGATAACTATATAGTTTAAATTAAATAGATGTGATTTTGGACATGGGTATAGGGATAGATATAGATAAAGGTACATACAGACATATAGATATGGATTTGGGAGTGGATATTGATATGGATTTATTGTAGATCTCTAAATGTCAATTAGAAGAAGCAATATTTTTATTCTATGAACAGTTTTGAGCCGTTGAGGTCAATTGAACAGTACAAGAAAAAATAAAAGACTGCCTAAGAAGCGGGAAATGACTGAATAATTTATTAAATAGAAATGCAATGAAATTGTGTGGTAAGAAATGACATATGATGAATTCAGAGAAACATTGAAAGGTATAAATGAACTGATGCCAAATATATATGAAGAATACAATGAACAATACACATGTTGGATAGTGATACAATTGAAAAGAAACCCTTGATTTTTTGAGTTGTGCTCCTGGGATCCAAGACAGTGGAATAAGAAGTATGGCACAATCACCCTTCCCTATTGCCCTATGAAAGCCCAGAAAATATTGCCACAGGAAAAAACCCTGGAACACTTTAGAAAGTGGAAATATGGGATGCAGCAGTCTTGTTGCCCAGGATGGTTGGGAAACTAACAGTAAAGGCCCCTCTCACTCTGGGGGAGGGGGAGCAGCACAGAACAGGAGGAATCCCTGGAAACCAGCAGCAAGTTCCACCTCAGCAAACCGGGGGAGATCCTGAGACCCAGGGTGATGAAGCAGACAAGTTCCAATACCAGGATTCCCAAGTGCCTCAGCTCAGGAAGCCATTATGTATGGCAGTGTTCTCCAGAAGCAAAATGTTCCAGTGCTTCAGCACAACTCCAGGAATCACAACTTCAGGAGGCACAGTTCCAGGTGGCAGGCAGACATCCTACAGCAGACAAGCATTCAAGTGCAAAATCTGGGGGAACAGGAGCCAGTGAAAGATCTGGGTGAACAGGCATCTCCCTGGGGCCAGATTCCCTACCTCCACCTTGAGAGCTCCAGTGTTGTTGACCCCAGCTCAATACCAGGTAAGCTGCCAGACCCTGACAGACTCCAGCTACCAGCATCTGAGGTCTAAGCACACATTTCCAGTGACCAGGTCCCGGGAACCCAACACAAGAAGCTTGAGTCAGCACAAGCTGTACTCCAGCAGGAGAGCTCAAAAGCTAGGAATTAGGTAAACACCATGAGAAAAAAGCAGAAACAGAGAACATCCATAAATTCTTATGGGGTTAGGGAAGATCAAGGAACAAATTCAAAAGAGGACAACATTGTCAAAATACCTATGTTTGCAACCTCAAAGGGGAATATGAATGGGTACCAAGCCCAAAAAGCATTCTCAAAAGAGCTTAAGAAAGACTTTAAAAATCAAAGAAGAGAGGTAGAACAAAATTGAGAAAAGAAATGATGGGTATTAAAGAGAAAATCAGTAGCTTGGGAAAGGGAGAAAATGACTGTAGAAAAAAGAGTCCTTACAAAGTAGAATTGTCCAAATGGAAAAGGAGGCAGAAAAACTCATTGAGAAGACTTCCATGAAAAGTAAAATGGGCAAAAAGGAAAAGAAGAGAAAAAAATCTAAGGAAAGAAAATGATTTCTTAAATATGAGAATCAGGCAAGTGGAATGACTCTATGAGATATCAAGAATCAGGCAAATAGAAACAAAAGAGTGAAAACAAATAGAAGAAAAAGAAAAATACCTCATCAGGAAAATAACTAACCTGGAAAATAGATCCAGGAGAGACAATTTAAAAATTGTTGGTCTACCTGAAAATCATGATAAAAAAAGAACCTGGATAGTATCTTTGAGGAAATCATCAAAGAAATGATGGTCTCCAATGAAGAGAAAATTAAAACAATAAATAGGACTTATTTTGCCCAATTGTATGCCCATAAATTTGACAACCTTAGGGAAATAGACGACTATTTAAAAAATATAAATTGACTAGGTTAACAGAAGAGGAAACAAAATACCTAAATAGCCCCATCTCATAAAAAGAAATTGAGCAAGCCATCAATGAATTCTCTATGAAAAAATTTCCAATGCCAGATGGTTTTACATGTGAATTTTATCAAACATTTAAAGAACAATTAATTCTCATACTTTATTGACTATTTAGGAAAATAGATGAAGAAGGAGTTATATCGAATTTTTTTTATGACACAAATATGGTACTAACACCTAAACCAGGAAGACTCAAAACAGAGAAAATAAATTATAGACCAGTTTCCCTAATGAATACAACTGCAAAATTTTTAAATAAAATATTAGCAAAAAGAGTGCAGAAATTCATCACAAGAGCAATACACTATGCCCAGGTGGGATTTATTCCAGGAATGCAAAGCTGGGTTAATATTAGGAAAACTACCAGAATAATTGATCATATCAAAAACAAAACTAGCAGAAACCATATGATTATCTCAATAGATGCAGAAAAAAACTTTTGACAAAATACAAAACTATTCTTATTAAAAAAAATTAGAAAACATAGGAATAAACAAAGTCTTCCTTAAAATTATAAGTAGAATCTACCTAAAACTATCAGCAAGCATTATATGTAATGGCAATAAGCTAGATGCATTCGCAATAAAATCAGGGATGAAAAAAAGAATGTCCATTATCACCCCTATTATTCAATTTAGTACTAGAAATATTAGCTTTAGCAATAAGAAGAGAAAAAGAACTTGAAGGAATTAGAATAGGCAAAGAAACTAAGTTATCACTCTTTGCAGATGATATGATGATTTACTTAGAGAATCCTAGAGAATGAAGTAAAAAACAAAACTACTTGAAATAATAAACAACTTTAGTCTATAAAGTATAGGAATGAATTGTTCTTTAAATGTTTGATAGACTTCACATGTAAAAACATCTGGCCCTGGAGATTTTTTGATAGGGAGTTCATTGATAGCTTGCTCAATTTCTTTTTCTGAGATGGGGTTATTTAGGTATTTTATTTCCTCTTCTGTTAATCTGGGCAATTTATATTTTTGTAAATATCCATCCTTTCCCTAAGGTTATCAAATTTATGGGCATAAAATTGGGAAAAATAATTTCTAATTATTTTTAATTTCCTCTTCGTTGGAGGTGAATTCAACCTTTTCATTTTTGATACTGGTAATTCGGTTTTCTTCTTTCTTTTTTTTAATAAAATATGACAAACTTTTATTAATTTTATTGTTTTTTTCCATAAAACCAACTCATGGTTTTATTTATTAATTTAATAATTTGTAGATTTCAATTTTATGCATTTATCCTTTGATTTTCAGTATTTCTAATTTGGTATTTAATTGGGGATTTTCAATTTGTTCTTTTTCTAGTTTTTTTCAGTTGGATGGCCAATTCTTTGATCTCCTTTTACTCTATTTTATTCATGTAAGCATTTAGAGATATAAAACTTCCCCTAAGAACTGCTTTTGCTGCATCCCATAAGTTTTGGTATGTTGTCTCATTATTGTTATTCTCTTGAATGAACTATTAATTCTTTCTCTGATTTGATCTTTGGCCCACTCATTCTTTAGAATTAGATTATTTAGTTTCCAATTAATTTTTAGTTCCATGGTTCTTCATTTCGAAAAATTTTATTGCATCATAATTTGAACAGGATGCTTTGACTACTTTTGCCTTTCTGCACTGGATTTTGAGGTTTTTATGCCCTAGTACATGGTCAGTTTTTGAGTATCTGCCGTGTACCACTCGGAAAAAAAAGTATATTCCTTTTTATCCCCGTTGAATTTTCTCCATAGGTCTATCATATCTCCCTTTTCTAAAAATTTTCACCTCCTTGACTTCTTTCTCTTTTATTTTGAAGTTAGATTTATCAAGTTCAGAAAGGTGGTAGTTGAGGTCCCCCACTATTAGTTTTGCTGTCTATTTCTTCCTGTAAGTCTCTTAACTTTTTCTGTAAGAATTTGCATGCCATACCACTTGATGTGTATATGTGAAATAATGATATTGCTTCATTGTTTATGGTGCCCTTTAGCAGGATACAGTGTCCTTCCCTATATCTTTTAATTAGATTTATCTTTGCTTTTACATTGTCTGAGATTAGGATTGCTACCTGCTTTTTTTTTTTTACTTCAGCTGAAATACAATATATTCTACTCCAGCCTTTTATGTTTACCCTGTTTGTATCCCCCTATTTCAAATGTGTTTCCTGTAAACAGCATATTGTAGAATTATGGTTTTTAATCCATTCTGGTATCCACTTCCATTTTATGAGAGACTTCGTCCCATTCACATTCAAAGTTATTTTTATTATCTGTGTCTTTTTCTTCATGTTATTTCCCCCCTGTTTATGTTTTTATTTCTCTCTTCTCCCTTCCACTCCTCAACACAACTTTGCTTTTCAACTGCCACTTTCCTCAGTTTAACCTCCCTCTTGATTCCCCTCCCTTATCTTACCGTTTTCCTCTTTCTACTTCTTCCATGCCTTCTGACCACCACTCTCCCTTTTTTTCTGCTTTCCCCTCCTATTGTCTGTAGAACAAGTTTGATTTCTATGCTTATCAGGGCATGCTATTCCTTTCTTGAGCCAAATTTCATGAAAGTAAGGCTCAAATACTGCTCTTCTCCCTCTCTTCTTTCCCTCTACTATACTATGTTTTTGTGCCTCTTCTGCTTCATTTAAGATTCAATTTCTTCCTCTTCAAAACAAAAGTGTTAAATGGAGCACTTCCTGAAGTTTCTTTCAATATTAAAAAAAATGTTACAGTAGAGAAGAGGAACATTTATTATATCTGGGAATTATCTCTAGATAGAAAAAATTAATGTTAATCAATAAAACAGTTTTAGATTAAAATAATAATAGTAAAGTAACCCGGTATAAATAGCATTGGATGATATTATACAACTATTTCTGAAATACTCATTTAAAAGTATGCTTTAAAACCAGAAATAAAACAACTTAAATGAATAAAGTATTTTCTCCAATTAAGTAGACTTCAGACTTCTGTTTTAGAGTAAACTCCTAAAGAAAGATGCTGAATCAGTTAATAAAACCACAAAATGGAAAGATAATTCAGTGGAATTCAAGGAGTCTTTGACTGATCATGTACTTTTTAATAAGTTTATTACTGAACTTGAATTGAAGTACAGAAAATGTGCCTGTCACATTTGTAGATGGCTCAAATTCAGGAGTTACTATTTATGAAGTAGACGAGAAGAATGAGGGTTCAAAAATATCTTGACAAGCTATAGCTTTAGAGTGAATTTGATCAGATGATATTTCAAAGGATAAGGATTAATCTTGTATTTATATTTTAAAAATCCAGTATAATAAGTATTGAAGATAAATGGTTAATCAATTTTTTGTCTAAAAAAGATATGGGAGTTTTAAAAGACTACAAAATTAATTATAGATTACAGTGCATTATGACAACCAAAAACGATAATGCAATCTTCAAGGGTATTGAGGTGCTAGTCTCACTTTTCTCTGCCCTAATGTGGGCAAGGAAGACCTGAGTTCAAATCTTCCATTGGACTTTTAAAAATCTATGTGTCCCTAGACAAGCCTTTAAACTCTCTGCCTCAGTTTCACCATCTGTAAAATAGCAATAATAACAGCATCTACCTCACAAGGTTGATGAGTTGACATTTGTGAACTACTTTGAAAACCTTAAAATACACACAAACACAATATACACATAAATATACATATGTACATGTACAAACATACATATCTACATACATATATGTTTTCACTGATTTTTTATTATTGTCAAGAATTTCTATAATAAAACAAAAAATGAAAGAAAACCCATATTAATGACATTTGCATTTCATTTTATATAAGCACTACATACATTTAATCTCATATTTACATAGATTCTTTAAATTTTGAAAAGCACTTTAAAAGTTCTCATTTGAAACTCAGAATACTTCTGTGAATTAAGTTCTACAGGTATTACGTCCCCTTTTACAAATGGAGAAAGTAAAACTTAGAGAATTTAAGTGATTTACTCTTGGTCACATGTATAGCAAGTGGAAGGAGTCATGATGTAGAACTAGATCTTCCTAACTCCAATACAACAGTGTTTCCATGACACCTGGTAGGCAACCTTCTGATAATGAACTTCTCTGAATTTAAAAATGCGATCTGGCAGATTACAAAGGGATTGTTTGCTGCCAGGCCTGCACTTGAACTTTTCCAGCTTAGATGGACTTGCCAGAGATTGTTTTCTGCTGGCACTGCATTTGAGAACACAAAGTCACCTCTATGCCTCTATGATGCTGCATTGCGGTGATATTTTATTGGAAGTACATTTAATAAAATTGTAAGGACCCAAAATTAAAATGTAAAATTAGGAAATAGGAATGATGGGCTGAAAATTAGCAGAAAAGAAGTCCATCTTCTAATTTTACAGATGGAAGCAATTAATGCAAGAAGAGCATAGCTGTCAAGAACCAATATTTATCTTCATCACAATGAATTAATAGTTATTGATCACCTGTGTAAGGTACTGAAATAAGCACTTTTCAAAATGTAGAGAAGTCATGGTCATTGCCTTCAAGGAATTTACAGCCTAAACCAAAGTGGACAAACAGATTGCCTTTCACTGCTGATATTTATTCTCCTCTTTGTCATTGTCTTTTTTAAGTATTTGAGTGGTCTCTGAGTAATATAAATGCCAAGATGTGTTCCATTATTCATGGAAGACATGATTGGGGGGGAGAAGAATTCAAGGTAGGCTTTGGAAGGTAAGAAGGAAGTGATTTATTGATTTGGAGATCCCTAGCCAAAGCACAAAAGAAAGCTGTAAGATAATGAAAATTATTGGAGAATAGAATAAATACTCCATAATTTTAGAATGAAGAGAGAATCTGAAAATTCTATACCCCAAACCTCTTCATCCATTTTGTAAATGAGGAATCTAAGAACGTTGAATTCCCTTACTAAACAAATAGGAAATATGTAAATCGGGTCCATTTGAATCCCATTCCAAAGTCCTTGCCACAAAATCATATATCTTGCTTGTCTAAAGTCGAAAGTTTCAAGTTACATTTTTTCATGGATTTCAAGTTATTATGGGTAATTTTATTATTTTTTTCTCTGAAATTATAACTACATTTACTTTTTTTTTTCTTTCTAAAATATAGATAGAAACCTTGATGCCACTGTTCTTTGTGTTTGTATCAGGCATACCTAAAAAAAATTCTAAGGTACCTCAGCAACTGGAAGGTGATACTTGCATCAAAAGATCAGAAAGAAGAACAAATTTAGATAGAAAATGAACTTAATTTTGGTCACTGTTAATTGGAATACTATTGGGAAGTTCATTTGTATATATCCAGTGGGCAGTTGGGAGTATGAGACTGGATCTCAGAGTGGAGGTTTAGATTTGGAATCATTTGCATAGAGATGATGATTGAAGGAATGAATAAGGTCAGCAAGAGAGAGAATACAGAGAAAGAAGTTAAGAGTATCACAGGCATAAGCTTGAAAGACAATCGTGTAAGGGATAGGAGAAAGAAAAGGAATAAGTCAAAAATTTTAGAAAAGGAAATGCACTTAGAGGTAGGGAGAGAACCTGAAAATGATGTCTTAAAAAACAAATAAGAAGTTATCCAGGAGGAATAGTCTGTCCATAGTTCCAAATGCTCCAAAATATTCATGATAGAAAAAGCTTTTGGATTTGGTGATAAGGATGTTATTGGTAATCTTTGAGAAAGAAATTTCAATAGTGTTGATGACAGGAGCTAGTGGAAGTGGGTGGGCGAAGGGGAATTGAAGAGGTGTTGTAATTATTTTTTATTAGAAATTGTAGTAGGAAGGCCGAATTTATGATCTCAAAAAGGATTATATATATATATATATATGTCTGAATGGTTCGTAATCGCAAGGTTTATTCAGGGCCCACAGCAACAAATTAGCGAACCAACCTCCCCATTCCAATATTGTGATCACAAGCCTCCAGGAGGCCACAGAAAAATAAGATGGCATAAATCATATTCACTGGCCTCAAGTCCTCGCTTGCACTACTGGGTCCACACACGGGTCGGCTCTGCTTTGGCTTCAGCTGTAGTTTCTCTCCTCTCCTTGCAGCCAAGCCTCTGGCATTCTCAAGCCCCGCCTTAATGACCAAAGACCAGAGACATTGGTTCCCAAGTTGGCCCCTCTTAAGTCATTAATCTACGCCCACACAGGTTTCACCCCTGATAGGGCTTTGGGCCTGGGGCTTAGCACTTAACAGCTGAAAGTACTTTCAAAATAAACAAAAGCCAAACTCCTCAAGGGCACTGGTTAAACTAAGCCCATTTTGCCTTACTGGCACAGAAATATGGCAATGAAGTGGATAGGAAAATATCTTGAAAAAATCCAGAGTGAGGGGGAAGTTTTTGTTTTATTTCCTTTTTAGTATATGTGAGAATTTAATATAGCTATACGATAAATCAAAGGATCCGTCCAATAGACAGAAAATAAATTGTTACTAAGGGTAATAAATGAATGGAAAGTGGCAGATATAAGAAAATATGAGAGTATTTCTGAAACACGATCAAGAAGGATGTGGGAAAAAGTCATCAAGGACACAGATAAAATGATTTTTGATCATATGACATATTGTAATGGATTTAGAATTGGTTAAGGTCCTAAGAGGCTATGGACACCAACTCCCTTACTTTGTAGATGACAAAACTTGGACACTGAGTATAAATGACCTAGCCAAGGTTATACAGCTACTAAGTACCTCAGAAGTGATTCAAATTCAAAGTTTCCTAATTTCAAGGCCAGTGGTCTCCCCACTGTATTTTCTAGTGTTCAATAACAAAGGCCCATTGATAGGTTTCTAAAGGAATCTATACGATAGAACCCTAGTTAAAAACATTTCAGATGTCCTTGAGTCCAAATCTCTCATTTTCCATATGAGAAAACTGAGATCTGGGGACCTAAATGGATTTGGCAAAGGTCATATATGTAGAAATATCAGAAGTGTGATATGAATCAATAAATTCTGTGATCAGAGCCAGTGTTTTTTCTGTTGCATATCCTGCAATAAAAATAATAGTCTCAAGTTTTAGCAAAGAAGAGGTATAACTCTTCCAATGAAATGAATTAAATTATTAAGTGAAAATAATTAATTAACTTGATGTCATATATCAAGAATAGTGTTAATTTTTTTGAGATACATATAGAAATTCAACTAAAGGAATTCACATTGCAAAAAGATATGATCACACACACACACACACACACACATACACACACACAACGTTGATGTCAGCTACCACACTGATAAAAAATATTGAACTTGAAAAAGCTACAAGCCAAGTCTAAAGTCAAGAGAAATTTGGTGCATGCCTCTTTGCTTGCTAATTATTGTACACTCAATGCAACCTCTGAAGCTGCGATGCAAAAATATATGGATCAACTCTGCGCTGCTTGTACTAATTTTGGCTGAACAATTAACATTAAGAAAACACAGGTTGTCCACCAGCCAGCACCACATCATCCATATGTGGAATCACTGGTTGCAGGAACTGGAGAAATTTTGAATATGGTGGATAAGTTCATTTACCTTGGCAATATGTTTTCCAGAAATGTAAACATAATCAGGTTGATGCATGCATTGCTGGAGCTAGCTCAGTGTTTGGGAAGCTCCAAAGCAATGTGTGGAGAGAAGAGGTATTAGACTGCCTATCAAACTTGATAGTCAGCCCAACAGAGCTGTTGCGGTGACCTCATTGTTGTATGCTTATGCAGCCTGGACAGTATACCAGCAACATGCCAGGAACTGAATCTCTTCCATTTGAATTGTTTTAGGAAGATTTAAAGATCACCAAGTAAGAAAAGGTACTGAACATTGAGTTTCTTTCTAGAGCTGAATTGTCAAGTACTTAAACTACAGCAGAGAGCTCAATTCTGATGAGCTAGCCACATTGTTCAAATGCCAATTGTACTTTTCCCTAAAAGACTATTTTATTAAGAACTCATACCAGGCAGGTGCTCACGTAGTAGTCAGAAGAAGCAACACAAGGGCACTCTCAAGTTCTCTCTGAAGAACTTTGAAATCAATTGTATGATGTGGGAAACATTGGTGAAGGATTATCCAGCATGGCATGCCCACATCAAAGAAGTTGCTGTGTTCTATAAGCAGAGCAGAATTGCAGTAGCTCAAAGAAACATGGGATACACAAATTTAGAAACATCTCTACTCCAAATGTTCATATGGACTATTCATGCCTGACCTTTGTCAGACCCTTCTGAACTCTTATTGTTCTAATGGTACACAGTCAGACACAGTGTACTAGGAGTGGGGAACTTGGATCCTTAAGGCCACATGTGGCCCTCTAGGTCATGAAATGAGACCTTTTGACTGAATGGAAATGTCAATGAACAAATCCCCTTAATAAAAGGATTTTTTTCTGTAAGACATGAACTCACTCAAAAGTCCACACCCAAGGGCCTAGAAGTCAACATGTGGCCCTGAGGCCCCAGGGTACCCCCTGAATGTACCTTCACTCCAATATAGTGATCACTTTGAGAATGAATGAAAATAAACAAACCAATATGAGTGTGTATATGTAAGTTAAATATAATCAACACTAGTAATAAAGGAGCTTGGGAAAATTTTCCATTAGAAGGTAGGATTTCAAATGGGTCATTGATAAAGTAAGCAGTGTCTAATGTTGCCCATGCTCTGTACTTGATCTGGCAATTCTCACTTGAACTAGGAGGCTGAGTCACCAAATGTTCTCTCAGGGCTTCAGAGGTAGCCCCATGGTCTTAACAGATCCAAGAGAGGCCTTTAGATATCTTGCAAAAGCAATAGCTTTTGAATTTCCACTGATGTGCTTCCACTATGATCATGATCATCTGCTATCATTTAGACAAACAACTAATTGTTACAAAGAAGTATTTAACTGATAATTTAGTAATAACAGTTTGTACAAATTATCACTCTCCCCTCCCCCACCAAAAAGATAGAGAAGCCATGATGTATCTTCCACCATTATATACAAAATCCATAGAAAATTTGACCCAGATTTAGAGAACGCATATGACAATGGACATATTACAAATCCTGTTTGCTGAAAATATTCTTCTCTCCTTTGTGGGATACTCACTTCATTCACATTAAGCATGATGTAATTTCTCTGCTAAACTACTTATAGAGTGTGTAGTTGTCTTCTCTTAGTATTTCTCATTTTCTTAGGCTCTCAATGCAGACACCGAATCAGTTGTTCTAGTTATCTTGCTAGGAAAAAAGATTCTGATTAAAATTTTAAATACTTCTAGCCCTTGAATTTCACAAAATCCTCCTCTGCTCAAAGAAAGAAGAGAAATATATGCTATGTAAAAAAGAATTCAATTTATTCTTCTCAGTACAATTGGAAGAAATATAGGCAGTGGGTGAAAGAAAGCATGATACTTAAGCTTGACTTAGGGAAATATCTGTTAACGGTTAGACTTGTAACAAAGTGCAATGGGCTGCTTCAAGATGAAATGAGCTCACCTACTATCCTCTCTGTAACTGGGTTTTAACTTGGGTGTCATCCCTGACTTTTCACCCTCCCACATAACCCAAATCCAATCTGATTTCAAATCCTGTAATTTATGCCCATGTAATATGTCTCTTGTAAGACTCCTTTTCTTCTCTCAGAGGAGTCAGAAATGACTTCTGGCTTCCATTTTCAATAGAGGACACAAGGCCCTCACTAATTAACACCTGAAATATTGTGATAGTCTGACTGACTAGTCTTCTTGTCTCAAGTCTCTCATCTCAAGTCTCTCCCCACTGCATTCCATATTACACTCAGCTACCAAGGCAATCTTCCTAAAATGAATGTCTGAATTTGTCATCCCATTGCTCAATAAACTCCAGTGGTCTCCTCTCACCTTCTGGAGCAACTATAAAATCCTCTTTTGCTTTTAAAACCTTTTGTAACCTGGCCTCATTCTACATGTCTAATCATGTCTTGCACAGTACATCCCCAACATCACCTCCATATACACTATAATCAAATTACATTGGTCTCACTGCTCCTCAAACTAGACACTTCAACTGTAAACTGAGCATTTTCACTTGCAGTTCTCTATGCCTCAAATATTCTTCCCTTCATCCCTGACCCCAAGGTTCCCTAGTTTCCTTCAATTCTCAGTGAAATTCCCATGTTCTGCAAGTCTTTCCTGAAGCTCCTTAATGATAATGACTTTTCAGTATTGATTATATTACTTTATTCTCTATATATCTTATTTACATACAGTTGTTTTCATGCTATCAAGACCACTGGTATCAAACTTAAATAGAAATGAGTGCCAAAAGGCTGTATGTAAGGACACTAATAGGCTGACCTAGAAAAAAAAAACACAGAAAAATGTTAATGCTACCTTTGCATTATTATGTTTGAATTTACTTAGTTAAATATTTTCTAATTACCTTTTAATTGGGTGGTACTATATAGTATATTTTACATGACCTATTGAGAATGTTAGCACCTTAAAATCAGGTGGTGGTTTTTTTTTTTGTTTCTTTTTTTTTTTTTTCCTTTCTTGCACTTAGTGAAAATCGCTGCACCCAGTAATGCTAACTAAAAGCTTTTGACCTACTGACTGGCTGATTTCTTTGGAAGCCTTCAAATAAAGGTTTGACAACCAATTGTTAAGGGCATTATAAAATGGACTCTCTTTCTAATTCGGGTTAGTCAAGATAACCCTTGAGATACCTTTTAGACTTTGAAATTCTTTGATTTGCTTATAGCAATCTAATTCAGGGCAAATCATTTACCCCTTGTCAATCTTCCTCATGTTCTTAATGAGTGATAAAGACTAGACAATTATTCCAGTTCTAAATTTATTATCTTATGAAAAGGAAAGCATTGTAAATTTAAATTTACCTTGTTCATCATTTCATAAATTTGGGACAGATGGATGGAAATTATAAGATAAATATTAATATGAATGATACAATATATATAAGATAAGTATTAATATGAAAGTACTAATTATTATAGATATCCCAGGTGGAATAAATGTTTCATCACCAGAGATCTTTAACCAAAGGTTGGATAGATACCTGCCTATTTCTCGTAGAGAGTACTTATGCTTAAGATAAGGTGTGGAAATGATGGTCATTTTTACTCCCCCCCGCCAAAAAACAAAGTAAAAAGGATATAATTCTACAACATTCTGCTTCTCTTACCAATATTGGAAATAATCTTCAAGTAGGAGATAATATAAGCATCTTTGATGCAGAAGTAATATAAAAGCATAGAATTTTTTAAATTTAATTGAATGTAATTATTATTAATATTGAATTATTAATTCATAGCTAATCATAAAAGTTAATTAATAATTACTCAATAACGTGATACAATAACCACAGGGACTAGAGGAAAACAAAACAAAACACATGAACACACAAAACTAAGTAAGCAAAAAATAATTACATTTGAAACCTTTCCTTTTAACTGTTGATTATACTTCTGTAGTGATTTTTTTTTTATCCACTGCTATTACATGTAATTTTACCTTAATTCAGAATCAGGGGAACTTCACATTATTTTAACAAGTGGTCAAAAAGATAGTTGAGCCTTTAGAATGTTCATTTAACACCAACACTAAGCAATAATATGGTTTTCCAATTGCAATGTTTTCTACAGCACCCAACAGAGTTTTCGAAATTGAAAAGCTACAGTGGAATATGTAATTTCAAAAGCATCTTTCATTTCTTTACATGACATTGGCTTTGTGTTAAGAAAAGATACCACAATGTGTAGATCCAGTCTTGTAATTGGCAGAATTAAAAATAGATCAAAGTTTTATATTTAACGACCTCAAAGATTTTTTTTAAAAAAGTGGTAATTGAGGGATGAATAATAGGAAATCATAGGATTAACAGAGGGAGGGAGAGATAACATTTAAAAAATCCAAAGCCAGTATCTTATATGCATGAAAATAGATTTACTCATTTTGGTCCCAAACAAAATTACTAAGAATAATGAGCAGAAGTTGCAGAGAAGTAAATTGAGGCTTGAAGTAATAGAATTTTCCTAATATCTAGAGAAAAAGAAAATGGTCTGCCTAGTGACATGGGGGAGATCCTTCATCGGATATCTTTAAGGAAAGACTAGATGACCACTTACAGGTATGTTTTTATTAGAGAATCATTTTTTTTTTCAAGTAGAATGTGAAGTTCATTTGTATAGGTGGAGCATTATTACTCAATGCTCCATCCCTTTGTGACAGGAGAAGTTGTGAAAAACTTGAGAGAAATCCTAAAGTTTCCAGTTTCCATCCTCAAGACATGACATAAGTGGTACCAATCTCTCTTATGAAGAAGTTCCTGGGGGAAAAAAAGATGATGATATAGAAAAGCTGATACCTTGATTATGTTTCTGTTCTCAGTTTGTCTTCTAGAGTCCCTGATACCAACTAAGGGGAAAATTTCTGAAGATTTTAGGGAGAGAAGTTGGCAACACTGTTATGCTTAAGGCACTGATTCCTTGCCATTTTGGTTCTTATCCACATCCTTCCACATATCATTTGACCGTACATCAGTATTTTCTTCAGTGCACTAAAATAGCTTGTACTTAGCTTTATGATTTTCTCCCCACCTTCTCCTGCCCACAACCTATATATAACCTAGTGGGAAACTCTCAAGATTTTAGGACATCAAAAGTTATGAGGAATGCCAGGACATTGTTGCTTCTTCCCTCCATTTTTAGCATAGAATCTAGTCAAAAATCATATCCAAAAAAGGCATATTGTTCAACCCTTCCCCATGTCTGTGCTCAGACTCAGCACGAGAATGCTGTATTTCAGACCAAGAAAAGGAGAGGTAAAAAAATATTTTCTCCACGTACAGTCTTGAATGGGAAGTCTGTGTCAGAAAACACACAAACAAACATCCTTTCCCTAAAAACTTTGGGAGCAAGGAGCTAGTAATTCCCTGATAATTTCCTTGTGTTGAAAATCCTACTTCAGCTGAAAGTCTTTTTACTGTATCATTTGCCAGTGATGCTATTTAGATACAAAGGATAAGAAATGGTTCTAGAAGATGACCATTGACAATATATCCCAACGTTGGTAAGGAAGCATGGCCTTGTTCTCAGTATTCCAATAATTGCAATTATTGCAATAATTACAATCTAGAGATATTTGTATGAGAAAATTTTGTCCCCAGTGTGAGCCATAGAAACTATGCATGTCAAGAGACACAGAAAGAAAAAACAACAAAGGAGGAAAATTCTGTAAAATCAGTTTTTTAAGATATATTACATTAAGCTAAGATCAGTTGTTTCTAAACTGTTGAAGTACTGTTGGTGCAGTTTTAATTTTGATATTCTGGTATGGCAAGATTTTAGTCTACTGTCTTAGTTTCATTTCATCTAATACTTTTTTATCCTCAGGCACTAATCACAGATACCTGATCAGAAGTTACAGGTACAGGTACAGATCACAAGTTAGATATATGTGCCATATCCCTTCTTTGTTCTGCCATGCCAATAACTCCATAAAATTGGGTAACTTAGGTCACCAAGTAAATATTTCATTATTTTTGACAAAATCATGGGCAATGTTTATTTATTTATTTATTTGTTTGTTTCTTTAGATAGATGGATATGTATATACACACATAAACATATATATGTATATGTATACATATATATATATATATGATTTTTCTGCATCATCTTTCAACATGTTTCAGCAGCTGAATTCAGTAAAAAACTTGATAAGTGCCTACTTTGGTCAAAGCACTTAGCTGGTATAAAGCCAGAATCCAAAAAACCAGAGCAGATAATTGATTTTGGAAACTGAATTTGAAGCAGCACACTTCTATTTCCAGATCATATTGACTCCTGACTCAATTTGTTGTTTTGTTGACTATTTAGAATTAAGAAAGTAATAGAGTATTGAATATTAAAAATAAAAGCACCTCGAACAGTTTTTTTTCTTCTATGAACCAGTTAAACATTGACAAAACACTCCCAAGTAGAAGGAATAATAAAAGATTATAAAGATTTTCTGAATAGAAGACTTGGGTTGAAATTTACAAAAATGTGCCAAGATGGGAAGGCTTAGGGAAGATAATGAGTTCAGTTTTGGATACACTACATATGGGGTGCTAATGGGAAATCTACATGGAAATATTCTTTAGGCAGTTAGAGAAGAAAGAAAAGAGCATGGGAATTTGTAATTTGCATTTATTTAGTACTTTAAGTACTTTTGCAAATCACTGCATATATAATCTCATTTTATTCTTAAAACAATTCTCTGAGACAGGGAGATAGGGACTATCATTATTCCCACGTTACATATAAGGAAACTGAGGCTCAAGGGAGACTAAGTTATTTTCCAAGAGTCATACCACTAGTATGGGTTTGATCTGAGATTCAAACCTACGGATTTTTCCTGATTCCAAATTAAACACTATCCATTACACCCCACTGTCCTCTCATGGAGCACAAAAAGGCTGCATAAATAGATCTGTAGACATCTGAATAATTCTGTACCTTCTTCAATTTTCTTCTCATCTCTGGTCTATTCCCTATTGACCTTTGGCATTATAACTGATGTGTGCAATGTTTTTTTGTTCGTGGGTGGGGTGGAAGGGATGAAATTACTGCTATTGGTGAACTTCCTTGGCCACCTGCCTATTTGCTACTTGTCTTTCCAGAGCTTTATGCATAGTCATTAGAGGATTCTAAATTTGCCTTCATTTATCCATGGCAGGCTTCCAAACTTATCTTTTCATATTGTGCTGATTGGGTTATCTGGGTTTGTTAATTTACAGATAGATTCCAAGTCCTAATGCAAAAAAGAACTGCCCTCAATTGTCATCTGTGTGAGGATCTCTGATGGTAACCCAATTACTAGCAGGGCTTTGCTTAATTAAATCTAATTACTTACTTTTTAATTCTTTCTGCTGATACTTCTGGTTTCTCCTTGAGTTTTTAGAAAAATAATGTTATTCAAAAAGGAAACATAATCTGATAGGACATTTCTTACAGGGCCAAGCAGTAAATCTCTTTAAATTTTCTTGGAGATACTGACAAATGAATTATTAAATTTTGATTTTTGTAATTTTCCAATTTATAGAAACACTATCCAGACTGCAAGTACATACTCCCAAGACATCTAGTTTTCCAATATGAGAAATAATCACATAATTTTGATTTTTATGCCTTATTGCTCATAGGTTAATAGACAGACTGAAAGCCGGAAAGGACCTTTCCAGACATTTAGTTTAATTCTTTCATTGTCTACATGAAGAAAGTGAGACCATAGATGTGTAATAATTTGACCAAGATCATAAAGAAATTAAGTGTTGGATTTTACCGTAAGTTGGAGAACATAAAATAGTTTTAATAACAATATTATTTCACATCATTTAAAAGTATTTATTTAAAATCCATATCAGTTGAAATTGATACAAATTCTTTATGGATTTCTTTACATGATCTGATTTTTAATTTACCAAATGATTAAAAATTATAGTAAGAGTATCTATAGTTGTTTCAAAAGTGAACTCAACACTAAGGTTCAGAATAGAGATCATGGATTTAGAGATGGAACATTGAAATCACATTGTTCACCTTCTTTCCTCATTATAGAAAAGAGGAAGCAGAAGATATAAGTGATTTATCCAGTGTTATATGGGTAGAAAGTATCAGAAAAGGGCATCAGTGCTTCCATTTCCAAAATTATATTCTTTCTTTGCTGTAGCATAAGGAGTACAGAGACCATTCTTTTTATCAGTCACAGGTCAAAGCCTAACTTGCCTTTTTATTTAGTTCTGGAGATAAAACTTAAGATTAGTTCCAAAGCAGTCTAATGAAGTAGGATGTACTGCATTTATAAAGTGTTGTTAAACTTACCATCAGATTTTTCATTTAATAATGTGGGTGATGGGAAGACAATGGATTACTCTGAGCAGGAGACAAATACGATTATGTTAAAGTATTCAGCTATGACTGATGCTGAAAAATGTGCCTGTGTCATGGTACTTAGAGAGAAGAGGATAGATTTGTGGCCTAGAGAATGAACGATCAATGGAGTCAGATCCAAAAGACATAGACAAGTCAAAAATCAGTACCTACATTTAGAAAGTGGAGAACAGGAAAGATTCTGCTGACTCAAACTGAAAAGGGCAGATGAAATGATTCTAAAGAGAAACATCTATGTAACATTTTGTTACATAATGAGGCATCCAAGTAGTGTATACTTCAAATGTCAAGAGACTCCTTTGGGAGAGAAAAGAGGAGAGAGGAGGAGTTGGAGCAAAGAAAATTATTGGTAATACAGGCATAAATAAGATCATGGGATAAAACTTTCTCTCTCTCTGCATATATATACACATGTATATATAATGTGTGTGTGTGTATATATATATATATATATATATATATATACATATATATATATATTTGCCATGTGCAAATAAACCCTCCCAAACATCATTTTAGAAATTTTACTAAACAATACAAGAAAAGGAAATAAAAATAATTACAGAGCATAAGTCAAAATAGCAGCATTCTATATCACAAAAACAGCAATTACATGAGAGATTTAGATTGGTATAGTACCTTGAATGCAGAAAATTATCTGTGTAACCCAGTGCAAAGCCAATCAGTAAGTGAATGAACTTTCCATTGAATGGAAATTCAGGTGGGGCTTCAGGTGGGGAGAACAAAGGGAGGTCTGATTAGAGACTTTCCCATACCCTTTCACTAATTAGTATGAAGCCCCAGGCTAGTTAGCAAACTACTTTGCTAGTTTGAGAGAGGCATGAACCCTTGAGGGCCCTAAGGGCAATTGCTAAGACAAGAGCCAATGGTATGTGCTTGAGTTCTAGTCAATCAGATGACATCTAAGCACTGTATACAAAGACAGAACAGAATTTGGAAAGAGCAGAAACTGAGGACTGAGGACTGAGAGCAGAACTGGACACAACGGAACTGGGAGCAGCAGACTGGAGAGCAGCAGGTTTCAGAGGCAGAGGGCCAGTATCCAGAGTGTGCAGAGCAGAGTGCTGAACACAAGAGGGAATTGCGGCAGAGTGTGCTGAATAGAGAGCTAGGATTGGTGAGTGAACTTCTTATAGGAGGGCCCTAGTATCGAGGAGAAACACAAGTATGCCTTCGTTTCCTGATATAATATTTTATTATAATCTCCTTTTTAATATAAGTAGGCGGGCTTATCAGTTTTGGAATATTACTGCCACAATATCAGACTGGAGGCTTTGGTCCTTGAATCTGATCATTTGGAGTCTAAATAAATGTTATATTTCCTCTGCCTTCTACCTAGAGAATTCCTTATACTTTGCTATTCTGAACCATTCAGGTATGCCCATGGTCCTCTCACAGGGCATGAATTTTGCCTTGCTGATATACCCAGGTCATAAATTCTGTTTATCCTAAAAAGAGAACTGTCTGTGAATATATAACTTCTTACTAAAGTGAGATTATCTTTCTGATCTCTTATTTAAATATCTTTTATATCTAAAATTAAATGCAAATTTTATGTTAGAAAGTTCTAATATTCTCTTCTTAATGTATAGCACTTGAAATTATTAATTCTATGATTGGATTAAAACATATCAAATACTAGTCAGCTCTAAGTAATCAAATTAAGCCAGGTATGACCTATGCAAATAAGAATATAGTTACAGACTTTATCAAGCTTTCTGCCTGGACATGGTGGTATCTTCCAGGACTCCCTGATACCAGGGAGGCTAAGCCTCATGGATCCCTTGAATTCAGGAGTTAAGAGCTATGATTCTATGTTAAGGTCAAGTCATTTGGGTGCCCATACTAAGTCCAATACCAATAAAACATCCAAAGAGATTGGGGAACAATCAGCCTGTTTAAGGAGAGGCAAATTTCCTGCTGGTAGAAAGAGAGTAGCCAAATCTTTATTGTTGATGACTAGTGGGATTGAGCATATAATTTACTGCTTCACTTCCACCATGGATAAAATAGGGATTCTTAGTCTAACCCAAAACAGAACAAAACAAATTTTTAAAAAATACAATAAAAAAGAAAACAAAAGGAGCAGCAAGCTTCATTTTCCTTCTTCACCTCCGCTCTGCTTTCTCCTAATTTTTTTTTTATACTGGGACAAAGCTCCAATCAACCTAGCCTAGTTACATCTCTACTGTTACCTTCTAAATAGTATCCTTTTGGGATGATTTACAGGGTGTTAAGAGAAGACTACTGAGCCCTATTGGAGTCTACTTTCTACATTTGGTGTCCACCTTCCACCCAACTTTCATCTGTGTCTCCAAGAAGCTATAGAATGTGCTACAGTCAGACATCAGTAAAACCATCTCTGCAGATAGGCTAAAACAGGTTAAAAGTAACTGATGGTCCTCCAAACATCAATGAGTTGGGGGGGGGAGGGGTTCCTACGCTAAGCTTTTTATGACTCCCTGTTGAAATAGGCAGATGTTCACAATTTGTGCAAACTAGTCATGAAGGTGGCAGAAGCAGGCACTGTGGAGCACTTAGAAATTGGATAGACATAAAAGAGACGAAAGTCATCGACATCCCAAGGCATTTCCAGTCTTCTAGACTTGTGTCTTGCCACTGGAATTTGACAACTTTGGAAGAGACATTGAAGCCAGCGACTTTGCACAACTCTGCTTCATTTAGATCCGGTTTTTGCACAAATAAAAATATATCACTCATAGTATTTTAGCAACTCTTATGGTGATGGGCAAGTGATGAAGTATCACTTGTGGATACACTTGGAGCCATAGTCACAAAGCTGTACACAGGCAGCCTGGGGCATAAGGTCATCTTCTCACCAGACTGAAATAGAAGTGGAACTTAGCAGCACCCTGTGTGTCTAAGAAGCCTTTTTCAAGAACCAAATAGCTCACTTCCTGTCATAAGGATAGAGCTAGAAAAGCATCCCTAAAAATTGTCAAATTTCCCTAACCTAACTCTGCTCTGCTTACTCCAGCAGGCAGGGATCCTATTCTGTGGGCAAAACACACACAGAAAAAATGTACAAAATTTTTATGACAATGATTTCACTTGCCATCAGTACACACAATGTGCATACCTTTAGGGACAACACAAAATCAGGTATCCTTGAAATGAATAGCTCTTGTGAGAACTCAGCAGGTGTCACATCCAAATAGCAGTTCTGAGTGAAACAATGCTGACAAAGAAGAGCAATTTAAAGAAGTCAGCACAAAATACATTTTTTTTCTATACTGCTTGCTGTGATGGGGAGCACCAGGAAATTGGTGTAGGTTTCACAATCAAATCTAATCTGGTCAACAAGCTTGTATGCCTCTCAAAGGAGTGAATGACAGGCTGATGACAATGAGATATGCACTTGTAGGAAATGCCATGCCAACATCACCAGTGCACATGCTGCTACCATGATGAGCAATGATGAGGTCAAAGAAAAAAATTACAAAAATTTCAGACTCATCATCAATGTGATGAAAAAGTAAAAGCTCATAATTCTGGATAACTTTAATGCCAGAGTAGGCACACTCTATCAAACACAATAGGGATTCCTTGGGAGGAATGTAGGGAACAGAAACAGCAGTGGTAACTTACTACTGAAGACTTGTGTGTCTCATGACCTCATCACCAATGTCATCTTTCCTTTACCTAAATGCCATAAAACCACATCGACAAACCTTGTAGCAAATATTGGCATTTAATATACTACGTCATTGTAAGGAGAAGAGATGGACAGGATGTGAGAATGACAAAGGTGTTATGTAGCAAAGAGTTCTGGACAGATTTTAGACATATCCTCTCCAAGCTAAACATTCATATTTGACTAAAGTGGTGGCCCCAAGATGAGACAACTAACAGAATACTTAATGTCATCCAATTAGAGTGTTTCTCCATGAATGAACAGGGTTTTGTTGTTGTTAGTGTTTTTTTTAGCTAACTTGGGGGAAAAGTTGAGTCAACACATGATTGGCAATGGTATCACAGGAGAGGAGTGGTCAGCTTTCAGAGATTTGGTATACAGCACTATATTTACTCATCTCTGCCAAAACACTTATAAACATAAGGATTGATTAATGAAAATGATGAGAAATTCATAACATAGGATAACATAACATAACATAAGACTCCTTGGGACTTACCAGCTGGATAGTTGGACCATCTCTAAGAAAGCAGCATTTAAATCTATCAGATTTAAAGTTAAAGTGTAAGTGAAGCTTAGAGAGATGCAGGATTCTTGGCTCAGTAAGAAGGCAGATGAAGTTCAGTTTTATGCTGATAGTAACAATCCAAAGTGCTCTTAGGATGTCCTGAAGACAATTTATGGACCAAAGACACTTAGTGCGTTTTAAATATTCAGAGCTGATGTAGCCACACTAATCAGTTATAAGGACATGATCCTGGAGAGATGAGATGAGCATTTCTGTAACATTTTCCACAGATTGTCATAAACCAACACTGAAGCCAGTGACCGTATACCTCAGTTTGAAATCAATCTCTCTTGTTCAACTTCTAGCAAAAAGAAGATTTTAATGTGAGTAGGCTCCTCTCATGTGTCACAGTGCCTGGTGCTGATTGAATTCCAACAGAGATTCACAAAGCAAAGAGTCCACTGTTCATAAAAAGCTGACTGAAATCTTTCAGGTTGTATGGCAAGAGGAGGTTATCTCCCAGGAGTTGAAGGATGCCTGCATTGTCTATCACTAAAAAAGAAAAAAAGAAATAAGTTGTCTAGTGACAATTGTAGTGGTATCCCTTTCCTAGTTATTGTCCGCAAGATTTATGCCAGGGTTCTCCTCACCTAGAAGATGGTCATCTGTCTGAGAGCCAGTATGGTTTCAGAAATGGCCAACGAACAGTTGATATGGTATTTTTGCCTGGCAATACTGGGAAAGATGCCAAGAGCAAAATAGAGGTCTTTACACAGTTTGTCACTTTGACCAAGACCTTTGATACTGTCAGTTGTAAGGGCTTGTGAAAAATTATGGAACAATTTGCTTGCTTGGAGAATCTCATCACCATTGTTTGTTAATTTCATGGGCTCTGGATAATGGATAATGCTCTCATGCTTTCATAGTCATTAATGGAGTGAAGTAGAGCTGTCTTCTTGCTCCCATTCTTTTTAGCTTGATGTTTTAAGTGATGTGTTTAGACACCTTCAACAAGGATGAAAATGACATCAAGGTCAGCTACCATACAGATGGTAAATTACTTATCTTATAAAGGCTACAAGCCAAGAGTAAAGTGGAGGGAGAGTTGGCACGTGGCTTTTTCTTTGCAGAGGATTGTACACTAAATGCAATTTGAGGCAGAGATGCAACAGACTATGGGTTCATTTTCTGCTGTTTTTGCTAATTTTGGCCTAACAATTAACATCAAGAAAACAGTTTCTGCACTAGGCTAAAATGCATCACCTCTATGTGGAACCATTGGTGACAGTAAATGGAAATATTCTGAATGCCGTGGGTAATTTTACTTGCCTTGGCAGTATACTTTCCAGGGATATCCACATAGATAACAAGTTTGACATATATACTGGTAGAGCTAGATTAGTGTTTGGAAGGCTCCAAAGGAAAGTATAAAAGAGAAAAGGTATTAAATGGCCTACTAAACTGAACGTCTCCAGAGCCACTGACCTCCCTGCAGATTGACTATGAAACCTGGACCATATACCAGTGCTATGTTAGGAAATTTAATTGGTTCCATTTGCATTATCTTAGGAAGATTCTGAAGATGAAATGACAAGATAAGGTACCTGGCATACAGTTTCTTTCTCAAGCTGAACTGCCAAGCACTCAAACCCTCTTGCAGAGAGCTCAATGGACTGGCTGCATTGTTAAAATGCCAAGTGTACATTTTCCTAAAAGACTATTTACTGAGAACTCACACAAGAACTCACACAAGCACTCACATGGAGATCAGAAAAAGCAATAAAAGGACAATCTGAAGGTCTCTCTGAAGTACTTTTGAATCTACTGGGAGATATGGAAGACACTGGCATGGGACACCCAACATGATATGCTCACATCAAAGAAGTCACTGTGCCCTATGAGTGAATCAGAATTGTAGTCGCTCAAAAGAAATATGAGAAGCCCACAACTTGACTACTGTGGAAATTAATTCAATGCCAAGTTATACATGGAAGTTATATGGGCTTCCATGCCTTCTTGTGGAGGGAGGGGGGAGGGGAGAAAATCTGGAACTCAAAATTATGTAGAACTGTTTGTTGCAAACTAAAAATAAAAAAAAATTAAAAAATTAAAATTAAAAAAAAAGAATGTAAGCACCTTGAGGACAGACAGTGTCTTTCTGCATGGAGGTATTTCCATCACTCAGCACAATATCTGGCATGTAATAAGCATTTCATAAATGATTGTTGAACTGAAAAGAAAAAGAATGTAAGCTCTATGAGATTAACTCTATCATTTTTTTTTTGTCTTGGGATCCCCAGAGCCTAACAAAGTATCTGACACACAGTAAAAATGTATTAAATGTTTATTTAATTGGATTGAATCACCATATACACTCAGCAATACAATAAATTGTAAAGTCCTTCAAATAAAAAAAAGAAATATGAGAAGCACAAATTTAGAGATGTCCCCATTCCAAATGTTAATATGGACTATTTATGCCTGACCTGTGGTAGAGACTTACAAACTCATATTGGCTTTATGTCATTTCAGTCCTCTTCCAATATGAAGGACAGCAATCGATCACTTGCCTTTGTCTCTATCTCTGCCCTTAACATATATGGAAATACATTATCTCTACTTATCAAAATTCTACCCCTCCTTTTACAGACTAGTTCAAATAGCATTACCTTTATAATGCTACTTCTACTAAGACTATTGTCTTCCTCATCTACATTATCATAATATTACTTTTGTATCTTTCATAGATTTACTATAATTTATTTTATTTTTTATGAATTTACCTAATCTTCCAAACACTAGATTCTTTGACAGTATTGGCTATAGTTTACTCATCAATGCATTATTTATTGATGTAAAGCACATTGCTCTATATATAATACTTAACTGTGTCCTAGGAAATTGCTTTTCTCTATACCTAGAAGGGCTTCATATTTCTTATCCCTTTACTTAGTTCAAGTACTTTTACCCTACTTAACCATGAGATGGTGCTCATATTCCTTCTTCATAAGAAAGTTACTGTAAGAACTGGTAGTTTATTGTACAATCACATAGATCCCATTGAACTACATTTACTAGAGTAACTTAGAAATATATCATCATATGCAAACTTACTAAACTGTTTTTAAAAATTCCACACTTACGACCACATTAACAAACACAAATAACATCATGAGTACCAAGTATATACAGCACACTAAACTAGAGTTCAATTTTGTAAATAAAATATTCCATCATAAATCACTTATTGTTTACTCAGACATATAAAATAGACATTAAAATATCTGTTTTCAAATGTGCAGTGATCCACTGTGTTTGGATTGCTTTTTTTCTTCTTCCTGTTCTTACACTGAAGAAAAACTGCCAACAGTTACACAGAAAACATTACTTTCAATAACAATATCTATTCCTGCTGTCTGTCAGACTATTCTTATTGTAATCCAGGAAATCAGAGTAATCAGCCTAGAGAAATAATGGGGGATTTAGAAAATTTATAAAACAGGGATTCTTACCTTCTCTCTCTCTCTGCCTCTTTGTCTCTGTCTCTGTCTTTCTCTCTTTCTGTGTGTGTGTGTGTGTGTGTGTGTGTGTGACTTCTTTGGATATCCAATGAAGCCTATGCACCTGACCTCAGAAAAATTTTAACCAAATATTTTTTAAAAAAATATTTTGTTAAAAATATTTAATAAAATATAAAGAGAACAATAATTACATTAAAATAATCCTTAGAATTCTTTAAAAGGTTCATGGATCCTGTGTTAAGAATCCTGATGAAGACAAATTCTTTAAATTATAGATGAGGAAACTGAGGCACAAAGTAATTCATTAATTTGTTCAACAAAACTTATAAGGAACATATTATGTTCAAGTGCTACATATTATACATGTGAATTATTTTTAAGAATCATAGGATCACTTATTTTGATAAGGAAGGTATAATAGATTCATCAAGTCTACTTCTTCATTTTGCTGATGAGGAAATTGAGGCCTACAAATGTGAAGTGACTTATTCAGTGTTTCACAGCCAGTATTTGAGGTAAAAATTGAATTCAGGTGTTCCCAAATTCAGATTCAGTGATTTCTTCCCTAAACTACAATAGACTAAGATTTTGAACCTCGGTCTTCTGACTAAATTCTGGAACCTTACTATTATACTTTGCCTTAACTAAACCATCTTGCTTCAAAATTGCATAAGATAATTAAAAATGGAAATATAATGGCATAAGTAGATGACTGTTTTTCAAAGAGAAAGTCATGCTACAACTTAAATCTGACAATCTGGTCAAAGTAGAAATTAACTGTGTTATTTAAAGACTTAGAGAAACAATCCAGGAACAATTTTTTGATGATAATTCTGAAGGAAGCTCAATTTTCCTGCTGCTACAGACACTGACAGAATTATTACAGATTTTTCTCTTTCCCTTTAAACAACAAAAACAAAAGTGGCAGAGAACTTATGACAGGCCTTGAAAGCTCAAGCTAAATATACAATCCATAGTGATTGCGTGGGGTCAAAAATACCTACTATTTGCTCAACAAAGAGTTATTTATCTCAGCACGATGTGCTACTGTCCTTTCTATCCAAGGGGCCACTACTCTCCCTCAGCCTGCTAGGCCATCCTAGAATCCAGGCATGCTCTTGTGAAAGATAAACCTCAGTCTAAACTCCAGACTATCAATAACTTAAGGTAAAGAAAGCTCTTCTTTTGGCTTTCTTTTTAAGTCTCTTGACTTATTTTATAGTTTTATTTATAACTAAATTTCACTGATTTATAAAAAATTCTGTTACCATGCCAGTGGGTCCTTGGAGATAAAGAACCACATCTTAACCCTACCAAGAGAAACTAATTGAAGTGTTCTGTCTCAGGTAAGTAGAAAGATGGGATGTGGGTCCTCTTAGGTTTAGCTTCACAATGAAATCTATTATAAACAAGCAGTTATAGTCAATAACAAACTTGTCAAAAGTCCTCATTTTAACTTTTATTTTCCCCTAATTTACACTTAATTGTTTATGTGAAAATCAATTAAAGGTATTGGGGATGTTAGTCTGAAGGAAAGAATGTCTGTGGGGAGAGGTTATAAATTGTTCTCCAGAATCATTGGTTCAGTTTAGTGTTCCACCAACAGTTCATTAGTGTATCTATTTTCCCTCAGACTCTTTAGCATTCATCATTTTTGATAGGTGTGAGGTGATACGTCAGAATGGTTTAAATTCGCATTTCTCTAATCAATAGTGATTTAGAGCATTTATTTCATTTGACTATAGATAGTTTTGATTTCTTCATCTGATAATTCCCTGCTCATACTGTTTGATGAATTATTAATTGTGAAATTGTTGTTGTTTTTAAATTTTTAATAATTTCCTAATATATTTGAAAAATGAAAACTTTATGAGAAAAACTTACTGTAAAAATTATTGATATTACTTCATTGTCCATGGTATCTTTTAACAAACTGTAGTTTCCTTGATTATCTCTTTTAATTAGAACTATTTTTTTTTGCTTTTGTTTTGTCTAAGATCATGATTGCTATCCCTGTTTTTTTTTTTTTTTTTTACCTCGGTTGAAGCATATTGCATTCTGGTTCAGCTCTTTCTTTTAATTCTGTGTTTTGAAAAATTTATCATTTTTTTGTAGAGCAGATTTTAGTTTGAATAGGTATGTGACTGAATGGTTACTAATATCTGTTCCAACACAGAGTTTCTATAATTATGAGGTAAGTAAAGTCTCTCCCAATTCATCAGGTCTTTCTTTCTCACAAAAAAGAAAGATGTGTGCTGGAAGCATGCAATATTTTGAGGCCAAGTAATCTTTTTTTTGTTTGCTTATCGCCTTTCTTCTCCATTTTCACTACATATCAGATTCATTTCCAAACAATGGTTACTAGGGAAATGCTTGTAATCTCTTAGGCAATCAAACCTGACAATTTAACAAGTCCTGCCTGACTTCTCTTCAAATATTTTCCTTCCTTCCTTCCTTCCTTCCTTCCTTCCTTCCTTCCTTCCTTCCTTCCTTCCTTCCTTCCTTCCTTCCTTCCTTCCTCCCTCCCCCCTCCATCCCCCCCACCCTTTCTCTCTCTCTCTCTCTTTCTCTCTCTCTCTCTCTCTCTCTCTCTCTCTCTCTCTCTTTCTTTCCTTCTTGCCAAATCAGGCCAAAACAAATGTTATATAGATATTAAGACAACTTTGTTAAAGCATCCTGGAGTTTTCAGTCATATCAAAATTTCTGTCATGTTAATTCATATACTTGTTCCACTAAAAATTATCCAGTTTTATACAATGATTCCATCAGCAACCTAATACTCTGAAACAAAGGATAAGTAAGTATTTTCTCAGATGGAAATGTTCTTTCCTTCAAGGAATTCCATAGTGGTCCCTCTTTTTTTAAAAAACCTCCATAGTTGCAGTCAGGGACAGCTGATATAATAGATAGAATGCCATGCCTAAATTAAGGAAGATCTGTGTTGAAATCCAGCCTCAGACACTTACTAGCTATTTGACTCTAAGTAAATCATTTAATACTGTTTACCTCAGTTTCTCATCTGTAAAATGAGTCAGAGAAGGAAATGGCAAACTACTCAAGTATCTTTGTCAGGAAACCCCAAATGGAATCACAAAGCATGTAAACAGATAAAAGTACTAAACAGTTAAAACATTGTGTTCATCTGGCTTTTTCTGGGCAGTGAGATAGTTGTGTTGTTAAGCAAAATTGTCTCCTTAGCATGGCTTTTGTTTCTTTTGAGTGGAAGTACTTTCAGCTGTTAAGTGCTAAGATGCAGGCCCAAAGCCCTATCAGGTGTGAAACCTGTGTGGGTATAGATTGATGACTTAAGAGGGGCCAACTCGGGAATCAATGGTCTCTGGTCCTTGAGGTGGGGCTTGAGAATGCCAGAAGCTGGGCTGCGAGGAAAGGTGAGCCAAGAGACAACTACAGTGGGAGTGGAAGTTGTGGAAGCAGGAAGCTGTGGAAGCAGGAAGATGCAGAAGCAGAGCTGACCCGTGTGTAGACCCAGGATTGCGAGCAGGAACTTGAGGCCAGTAAAAATGATTTGGCTAAATACTATCTTGTTTTTCTGTGGCCTCCTGGTTACTCTGGTGAGACGGGCTTTCTAGGCCTGGAGTCTTTTTGTCAAGATGTCAGAATGGAGAGGCTGGTTCACAGATCAGCTGCGGTGGGGCCTAAATAAATTTTTTGCTGTTTTCTACTTAGAGAATCTATCATACCTTGCGATTTCGAACCATTCAAACATATACATGATTATATTTGAGATTATAAATTCGGCCTTCCTACTACAATAGTGCAGTGGATAGAGCACTGGATGTGGGGTCAGTAAGAACTGAGTTTACATCTGACCTCAGACACTTGCTGTGTGAACCCGGGCAAGTCACTTAATTCTGCTTGCCTCAGCTTTTTCATCTGTAAAATGAGCTGGAGAAGGAAATAGAAAACCACTCCAATATCTTTGCAAAAAAAAAAAAAACACCAAATGAGGTCATGGAGAGTCAGACATGACTAAAGTGACTTTATAGGTTGCACTCAGATGCAATTTTTAGCCTATCTGGAAGTGCGTCTTAGTATACATTCTAGATGGGAAATTCAATGAGTACAAAAATTAGATCTTAACTAGGTTGTTATCGATGCAATTTATAAAGGGTGCCTTGAAAAATGATTTCAAATATATATATATATGTGTGTGTGTGTTATATTCCTTATAAAGAAATCCAAGTATTTCCTACCCCAAACTGTACTGTATTATGTGATATAGAAATGTAAAGACCATGCAATGAAATAAAATTTCTAGTACAAAATATGTCACTTTTTTCTTCTAGGAGAGTTGATGAGATCACACTTCTATGCTCTTCTATATCTTCTACTACTTGCTAGTAAAATTTTTAATGTAATTTAAGAGTAGGAAAACAAAGTGAGATAGAAGCAAGCTGTCTTTGAAACCCTCTGACTCAAAATTACTTTATGAAAATGTATTCAACAGATATGCTCTAGCCATATGAGTCACAAAACAGACTGCGTGGTGGAGAGAGAAAAGGTTTTGTTAGTATTGTCAAACATGACAGACTCGTTATCTTTGTCTCTTCCAAAAATGATGCCATATTAATAATGTACAGAGATGCATCTTACTTGTTCAATATGGCATGCTGATCCAGAAGGCACTAGAGATTCTGAATTTTTTACAAATATATCCTCATTCTGTTGCAGAACAATTTAAATGAAAATAACCACAAGAAGAGAGGCAAACATCTGCTCGACCTGGCATGGACTTCACTATTGCTGGCTAGCTTCTCTGTGTAGTTTCTGTACCACTACAGTTAGCTTAATTCATCTCCTACCACAGAACACCTGGCATTCCCAACCAGTTCTAGCAATTATACCATGGCATATAGTAAGCCTTCTTGGATAAAGAAAGAGGAAGTAAGCTCCCACCAAGGTATCTCACTTTTGATACCCAGTATTTTTCTTTTGATAAAGGCGTATCGTAGACACCTCTCCCATGCACACACCAAAACACATATCCCCCATATTCCTTGATAACTCCATTCAAGGCTCAACTTGAATCATTTTGAGACCTTCCCTTATCTTGGCATTATTATCAAGCCTTGTCCCCACCACACAGTATATATATTGTGTTTAATTATATGTGTTCCCATTGCTTTCTCATGATAGAATATAAACTTCTTGACCGTGAGGATTTTTTTTTCTCTTTATATCAATAAGATGTTGTTTCTCCTTCATTTTCCAAGAGGACCAATGATATTGCTGATGATGTCTTGACTTGCATGTGAATGGGATTCAAGTGAAACAGAGTTCAGGATTCTGGGAAGATGGTGGAGTATGTTAGAAAATTCTAAGCTCTCATGATTTTCCCCCACAAAGGAGTTTAAATAACATCTTAGGGAGAACAAAGTGTGGGTGGAGACCAAGAAGAATACGGGCACAATGAGGAACTTCCTGGGACAATTTGAGAAGATCCCAAGAAAAATCCCAGGACTAGATTTGGCCCCTGGGAAGAGTGACAACCTCCAGGCTATGCTCCATTTTAACAACAAGGTTCAAGTAGCTTGAACAACTAGAAGCAAGTCCTGGGGTAAGTTGGTTTGAAAGCTCCCTCCACTCCAGCCATAGGGACTTTTCTCTCTGGGATAGTCAGGAATGTTGGGCATTTGAGCCCAGCAAGATTGAGAGAATCTCTGCTGATGAAGAATGCCAGAATCCCCTGTGTTACAAAGAACTGTGGGGGTGAGAAGGAACCAGCACAGTCCCAGGGAGTGCAGCAGCAGTGGGACAAAAAGCCCCTGGCTGTGGGAGCTTATCGGAGGTTGGAAGTTTGGCTTTGGTTCCTGGCTAGAGGGCAGAACAGAAGCTCTGGGGCAAGAGGCACCATTTCCTCTACCCCAGGGCTAGAAGTGATTACAAAATCAAGCTATTACAACAAAAAAAGAAATGCACAGGCAAACAAGAAAGAATCCAACCATAGAAAGCTATTACCCCAATCCATTATCACCCCTACTATTCAATTTGGTGCTAGAAACGTTAGCTGTAGCAATAAGAGAAGAAAAAGAAATTGAAGGACTTAGAATAGGCAAAGAAGAAGTTAAATTATCACTTTTTGCAGATGATATGATGATTTATTTAGAGAACCCTAGAGAATCAAGTAAAAAACTACTTGAAATAATAAACAACTTTAGTAAAGTTGCAGGATATAAAATAAACCCACATAAATCCTCAGCATTCCTATACATTACTAACAAAGCCCAACAGCAAGAGATAGAAAGAGAAATTCCATTCAAAGTTACTGTAGACAGTATAAAATATTTGGGAATGTACCTGCCAAGACACACCCAGGGCCTATATGAATTTAATTATGAAACACTCTCCACATGAATAAAGTCAGATCTAAATAAATGGAATAATATCAGTTGCTCATGGTTAGGCCAAGCTAATATAATAAAAATGACAATTTTACCTAAATTAATCTATCTATTCAGTGCCATACCAATTGAACTACCAAAAAATTATTTTACAGAGCTGGATGAAATAATAACAAAATTCATCTGGAAGAACAAGAGGTCTAGAATATTTAGGGTATTAATGAAAAGAAATGCTAGAGAAGGTGGTCTTGCCATACCAGATATTAAACTGT